>JARHVA010008121.1:170000-551432 GCA_037957365.1 Torreya grandis
TGAGATATTCCAAAATACTTGGAATATATTACCTCCTCCCATGAGACCACATTATACCTTTATGTTTCATACATATCTAAGGGCTATTGGTACTACCATAGCCATCATTCTACAATCCATGGGTGGTTAAACCTTAATTGAAGAATATGACCTTGCCATTAGAGTTAATAATGGACTCATTCAATATGGGAAGTTGCCTCTAAAATTTTTTGTGCCTCTATTTCCAAATAATTCTATTACTGCTCTAAGTGTTGTCCAAATTCCAAATGCCAACACCAAGTCAAGGACTACTCCTAAGAAGGTAAAAGAGACAATTGATTATGAATCAAGGTCTAAATTACTAGAAGCCTAGCTTTAATAATAAATTATATATAAAGGTGTGAATCAAATTCCATATCTTTATCCTTAGAAATATGGTCCAAAATATGGGAAGGGAGAGGCCAAAGGCATCCTAACTTCAATAGGCCTATAAATGCATATAACCTAACCTCTACTTCCAACATAAGAATAATAGTGCCAATGCATATCAACTTTGTGCAAGGATGAGAGTGGAAATAAAGTCAATTCATGGATTCCAATGGAGGTGGAGAGAAATAGTTGGTTTCCCAAGGATGAGTCACTCCTCAACTATTAGCATAAGATGAAGTCTTCATGCAAGAAAAATTAAAAGTGGAAACCTTAAGGAGTGAGTTTCAATAACTTTCTAGTTGAACACACCTATGTTATCAGCCAAGGTAATTCAATTGTAGATAACACTAGAGCTAAGAGTAAGGCTCTAGGAAATTGTAATGGTGTGCCTACAAGTTCAACTAATCCTCCTATAACACAATAAGGTTTGACTGCAAGTATGGAAGTCCCTACAACTCTTGCACCTTCTTTAAATTAGAATGTTAGAAGGTATACTCAATTTGATTCAATACCTCAAGTTCCAAACACTTATTTTCCTCCAAGGACTCAATAAAAAGTAATTATTTCTACTTTTAACATTGTTGACTCATTGAATAATGCTAAGGCATCTAACTCTCTTTGGGATATCCTTCACATGCCTAACCAAAAGGAAATCTTGCAAAATCATGTATCCATAATTCAAGTTATCTTTCCATCATCAAGCCATGGTCATGGTGATTTTTCTCTCATCAACGCCCCTAATAACATTGTATAACCCTCTACCAAATATGATAAGCCTCCATTCTTATACCTCACTCTCATTATGGGGGAGAATCTTGTTCATAACTACATAGTTGATAGTAGAGCTAGCACTTCAATGATGGAAAAGTTTGTAGCAAACAAATTAGGCCTAAAATATGATCCATATATTAAATGGGTGTATTGAGGTTAACTTACCCCCATTTATAAAAAATGGGGACCATTATTTTGAAATTTTCAATATTGTGATTTAATTTAAAAAATAATTTGATCAGAATACCATTTGCATGTTTACATGATATATTTTTCAATATCATCCACACCTGGTGCTCATTCAGATTAATTGACATGTTCTCAATTGATCATAGTCTTACCCCTTGTAATGTTTCTAATGATATATTTGTTATACATAGTCATTGATGTCTAAATAATTGTCATTGATGTCAAAGGCATCATGTACTATCATGCATTAATGACAAAGGTGTTGTATTGAATAGACTTGTGTGCATGTTGAGTTAAATAGAATTATGTGTGTACTTTGAATGCCTTTGCTCACATGGTTATCTTGACAAGAATTGGCTAAGATCATAAGATGATGTTATCAACATTTTTATGTATGGAAACATATAAAGGAAATGATCACACTATAATAATTAGGTTTATGTATATTCTTTGTGGTCT
The DNA here is from genome assembly GCA_037957365.1 of Torreya grandis. Lineage (NCBI taxonomy): Eukaryota > Viridiplantae > Streptophyta > Pinopsida > Cupressales > Taxaceae > Torreya > Torreya grandis. Next base: position 171,828 of record JARHVA010008121.1, read on the forward strand.
AAGTTCTATATCATAAGGATGAATAGATAAAATTTTATAAATACATAAGGTTGTTCTTCAGCTAAAGGCCTACTAATTTTCCATAGTCAATTTTTCACCTTTGTATTTATTGGGGGAATTCTTTCAAAAATATTGGCAAAGACAATTCTCTCAAACAAAAATCCCACAACAAATAAGGGAATTCTTTGAAGAAAATGTTAAAGCCAATTCTTTTAGAAAAAGTGTTGAAGACCTTTCAGACAAAAAACCTACATAAATTACTCTAAAGGTTTGGATTTCTTTCATAAAAATTATCTCAAAGGAAAGTTTCAAAGGAAATTGTGTTTTATGCAAAAATTTTGAAAGTTACATTTGAAAAATGTCGAAGGGCAAGTGATCCAATCAAAAGTTATGAAGGGTACATTTTCAAAGTGTCGAAGGGAAAGTGACCCAACATTTTTTTTGAAGGGTATGTGGACCATTTAAAATGTTTTTAATGGTATGTGGACCATTTTAAAAGTTTTGAAGGGTATGTGTCCTACACAGAAGTTCTGAAAGATATGAGTAAAGAAGTGAAAGACAATTTGAAAGTATCAAAAGGCACTTAAAACTTTTGTTGAGGAAATTGTCTCAAAAATCACTTAGAAAAAAATCCCATATAAATTTTTCTAAAGGGCACTTAGAAAAAAGGTCCACAAAAATTGTCCCGAAGGGCACTTAGACAAAAAGCCCACGATAATTTGTCTGAAGGATAGTTTGAATGAAGAAAGGGCATTTGTAATGTTTTTGAAGGACATTTATAAAAGATAGAGAACACTTAAAAATATTTCAAATGACACTTTTGAAGGAGATAAGGACACTTTTAAATCTCTAAAACATATTTTATAAAATACCAAATGGTAGTTTGAATGAAGAGAAAGGACACTTGAAAATTTGCTGAAAGACAAAGGACACTTCCACAAATGTTGAAAGATAATTATGTGGGACATGAGGCCATTTACAAAAAGATAAAAGGCTTCCATGAAAAACCCCCAAAATTCATATAGGCAAAGATAAAGATGGAGCATGTCAAAGACAATAAAAAGGATCAAAAGCAATACATCAAAAAATTGAAAAAGGGCTCAGGCAAATACAAAAGTAAGTTACCCTTCAAATGTTTTAATTATGGAAAGATAGGTCAATTTTCTCCTAAATTTACACATAAAATGAATTATTAATTTGATTCAGCTGAGAAAAATCAAAAGGAGAAATCCTATTATCCCAAGAAGAAGAAAAGCTTCTTTAAGAATAAAAAGGGTTGGTACTCAAAAGAAGATAGTGACTCGGTTGATAAAGAAAAGTAGTTCAAGTGATGAGAATGATAGTGATTTTATGGATTAAAAAAATGAATTTATATTCATGACCTATGAATCAAATTATATGCCAAGAAGAAGATGACTTAGATGATGATGAAGAAGAAGGAGAAGTAAATTTGAAATGCAAACTCATATGTGTTTTAAAATAAATTGACAAGCTTAGAAAAGAAAATTATAAACAAAAGAAGCTTAGTCAGAAGGAGTTTAATAGATAAAATAAAATAAATGAGGAATTAGATAAAATGATAGTGATTTTGAAGACCCAAGTTGAGGAGGCAAAGAGGATAGAGGATGTGGTCAAAAATAGTTTGCAAACAAAATCCTTAGAATGCTTGAAGATGGAGGAAGAAACATGAACCTAAGAGAAAAACTCAAAAAGGCCAAAGAAAAAATTGATAAAGGCCTAAAACTAAAAGGAGGATCTGCAATACTGGATGAGATGATTAGCTCACAAAATCTTCTCAAAGAAAAATTAGGTCTTGGGTATGAGAAAGGCAATAGTCCCATGTTAAGTACAACTAGGAATCTATATGAAAACATCAAGGCTACAGTAGAATCAAGAATCAAAAAAGAATAAAATTGCATTCCTAAAGAGAAAAAGAAAATTAATAACCCTATTCCTACTAAGACCAAAGTTGCTACTAAAAAAGGAGAGGGGTGAGGGCAACCGGTGAGGTATTTCCGTTGCGGCTCTGCCGACCCAAGTTTGATTATCCATCCCCCCCGACCCTGAGGTACCGGTATTAGTCATGTCTAGCCAGTGGCACCAGTCAAGGTAAAAAGTTTACCTGGCTTTTAATAAAGTGAAAATTTGCTACTACAAAAAACAACATAACAACAAGGAATGTCAAGAAGACAGAGTTTAGGAGACCTCTTTTATACCCCCAAAGGAGAATGATAACCAGGTATTCCTCACCATTTTATGGTTATTTTTATAATTGAATTTAATTTTTCCATAAATAAATTTATTTTAAGATTGTACCTAAGAGAAGGATATATTTCTTAATTAAGAATTCATTTTCCCCTCTACTAGATCTAGATGTTTTATGCTATAACTGTAATAATTTTGGGCATATAGTAAAGCATTGTAGAACAAAACTTGTTAAATCAAAGTCTAACAATGCAAAAAGGGTTGTGACTCCGAAAGTGAATAAAGGCTCACAAATCAGTGACATAATAATGAAAATTACTATCAAGAAGCCCAAGGATATATGGAAAAATAAAAATTAGTCTATGATCACTCAAACAACATTGCATGCTAAAGAGAAAAATCTATGGGTCATAGATAGTGGCTGCTTAAAGCATATGACCATTGACAATAGTAAGTTCACCAAATTGAGATGATGTAAGGAAGGGAATATCGGCTTGGGAGACAATATTTTAGTCAAAATTAGAGTCAAAATAACCTTGTAAATTGATGTCAATCTCCCTACACATGATGTTCTTTATGTTAAAGAACTAAAACATAATCTACTAAGTATCATTCAAATGTGTGATAATGGATGTAAAGTCATATTTGATATTGAAAGATGTGAATTAAGAAGGTCTGGAAAACATTTTGCACAAGGAAAAAGGACTAAGAGTAACATATATAATATGATTGTGGTAAATGATACAAATTGTCTCATGGGAAAGATTGATGAGAGTTAGTTGTGGTACAGAAGGTGGCTCATGTTAATTTGAAAATTTAGTAAAAGTAAGTTATAAAAAGTGTGTAAGACACATGATTAAGATAACCAAGCCTACTAACACAACACGTAAATAATGTCATCTCAGTAAATATATTAGGGTCTCATTCTAAACTAAAGAGTATGTAACTACAAAACCTCTACGGATAGTTCATACTGATCTTTGTGGACTAACCAAAAAAAAATGTTCCAAAGGAGTGTATTATTTCATGATTTTCATAGATGAATACACTTGAATGACATGGGTAACCTTCTTAAAGGACAAGTCTCAATCCTTTGAGAGATTTAATATTTTTAGGGCCATGGTTAAAAATGAAATTGGTAGAAAGATCAAGTGCCTCAGATATGACAAAGGTGATGAATTTAATTCAAATGAATTCATAAAATATTATGAAAATCATGAAATTAGGAGACACTAATATGCTATAAGAACTCCATAGAAAAATGGAGGTGTTGAGAGGAATAATATGACTATCAAGGAGATGGTTAGAACAATGTTGAAAGAAGCCAACTTGTTAGATGGTTATTGGAGAGCAACAGTCTAAATAATAGTATACATCTTGCCCTAAGTTCAATTGAGAATGAATAGTGATAAGACTCCATACAAACTATGGTATGGAAAGCTTTCCTTGTTCAAGTACTTTAGAGTGTTTAGAAGCAAATGCTACATTTGAAAGAAGGAGAAAAATCTATGTAGTTTTTAGTCAAGGTGTGATGAAGGAATATTCCTTGGTTATTCCACTCATAGCAAATCCTATGTTTGCTACGACAAAAGATTGCATATGTTAATAGAGATTACCCATGTTAAAGTTGAATAAATTCTCAAGGAAGAGACTAAACCTATAAAGGAGATTATATTTGAAGAACTGAAAGAAGAAGCTATAGATGAAATATAGATAATGAAGAAGAGATAAAGAGGACTGAAAAGGAACCCTCAAGGTCTGTTCAAAAGGATCATCCTAAGGAGAAAATCATTGGCAACATGAATGAAGGAGTCCAAAAAAGGAGAAGGGATGTAATGAGCAATGAATAGGTAAGTTTTTCTTTAATATCTAAAATTGAGCCCAAAATCTATGTTGAAGCTAGCAAAGATGAGAATTAACAAAAGGCCATGGATGAGGAACTGAGTCAAATAGAAAACTCCAAAACTTGGTAGCTAGTTCCAAGACCCACATACAAGAATGTCATAGGTATGAAATGGATCTTAAAAATAAGTTGAGTGAAGATGGAGCTATTCTAAGAAATAAAGCTTGACTTGGTTGCAAAGGATATGCTCAAGTAGAAGGTATAGACTTTGAGGAGACATTTTCCCTAGTGGCAAGATTAGAATCCATAAGAATGTTTTTAGCATTCTCAATCTTTAAGAAGTTTAAAATTTATCATATAGATGTTAGTTTAGCTTTCTTCAATGGAACCTTAGAAGAAGAGGTTTATATTAAACAACCTAAAGTTTTTTAGCTAATAAATGAGGAAGACTATGTGTGCAAATTGAAGAAAGCACTATATGGTCTAAAACAAGCACTTAGAGCATGGTATTCAATGTTTGATCAATATTTTCAAAAACAAGGATTTATCAAAGGATGTGTAGATAGTAACTTGTATGTTATGTTTGAAAGTGGACATATGTTGATCATAGTTGTCTATTTTGATGATATAATTTTTGGTGGTAGTAACAATGATATGTGCAAATAATTTGTAAAACAAATACAAAAGGAGTTTGAAATGTCCATGCTGGGATAAATTTCATTTTTTCTTGGTCTACAGGTTGCACAATCCAAAGAAGGGATATTAGATGTAAATTGAGCAAAGGTGATGAATATCCTAAAGTGAATCATAAAATGTATAGGTCTATGATTGATAGTTTTATATATCTCATTGCAAAAAGACCAAACATCATGTAGGTTGTATACATGGTTGTTAGATTCCAAGCTACACCAAAATAAACACATGTAAATGCAGTAAAGAGAATCTTTAGATATATCAAAAGTAAAGTAGACTATGGATTATGGTATCTTTCAAGTGATGATTTCATTTTCATATCATAACATATGTCGATTGGGTAGAAATCATAGATGATAGAATAATTACCAGTGGTGGTGAATTCTTCCTTAGTAATAGACTTGTTTTATGGATGAGTAAAAAATAAGAGTTAGTTACACTATCTACAGTAGAAGCAGAATATGGAGTAGTAGTGTCATGTTTCACTCAAGTGTTGTGGATGAAGTGCTCATTAAAATATATTTAAGTAGAGTTCAAAGGACCAATTCCCATTTTGTGTGACAATTCAAGTGTTATAAATATATCCAAGAATCCGATGATGCACTCTAGAACAAATCACATATCAATCAAGTATCACTTTATGAGAGAGAAGGTTTGTGATAAAGAAGTCATAATGGAATATATTCCAAAAATAGATTAAATTACATATATATTCATTAAAACTTTTATTAAGGACTAATTTTAATATCTGAGATAGTAGTTGGGAGTGGTTGATCATATACCACATCACTAGTTCCTAGTGATCAGGGATGTCTCCAGGGGGAGTGTAAAAGGAACATCACTAACTCCTGAAAGAAGAAGAGTTTAGGAAATTATTTCATGGCATAAGGGGGAGATTCTCATAAATGTTTCTTATATTACAGGTCCAAGGATCATAACAATGTAATAATTAAATAAGTACACTTTAGGTAGAGATAATTGACCTTTTTTGGTAGAAATGCTTTGTCATTAATGTCAAAGGGGGAGAAAAGAGTAGGATGTAGGTGAAAAATAGAGATTGTGCTACTTATTTTTTCCATCAATGACAAAGGGGGGGATTTTTGGACATAGTCATTGATTTTTGAAGAATTGTCATTGATGTCAAAGGCAACATGTGCTATCATGCATTAATGATAAAGGTGTTGAGTTAAACATACTTATGTGTGTGTTGAGTTGAAAATACTTGTGTGTGTACTTTGAATTCCTTTTATCACATGGTTATCTTTCAAATATTTGTATAAGAGAATATGATGCTGTTATCAACATTTACACGTATGGTAGCATATGAAGTAAATGATCACACTATAATAATCAAGTTTGTGTCTATTCTTTGTGGTCTAAGTTCTATGTCATAAGGATGAATAGATCAAATTTTACAAATACATAAGGTTGTTCCTCAGCTAAAAGCCTACTAATTTTCCATATTTAGTCAATTTTTCACCTTTGTATTTTTTAGGGGAATTTTTCAGAAATATTGGTAAAGACAATTCTCTCGAACAAAAAACCCACAATAAATAAGGGAAATCTTTTGGGAAAATGTTAAAGGAAATTATTTTATAAAAAGTGTTGAAGACATTTTGGATAGAAATCCCACATCAATTACTTTGAATCTTTGTATTTCTTTCAAAAAAATTGTCTTGAAGTAAAGTTCTGAAGGAAATGAGTCCCATGTAAAAGTTTCAAAAGGTACATTTGAAAAATGTCAAAGGGCAAGTGATCTGATCAAAAATTTTGAAGGGTACATTTGAAAAGTTCTAAAGGGTAAGTGACCTAAAACAAAAAAATTTAAGGGTATGTGGATCGTTACAAAATTTCCAAAGGGTATGTGGATTGTTGCAAAAGTTTTGAAAGGTATGTGTCTTACACAGAAGTTCTGAAAGATATGAGCGAAGAAGTGAAGAATAATTTGAAAGTCTCAAAAGTCACTTAGACATTTTATTGGGCAAATTATCCTTAAGGTCACTTAGAAAAAAATCCTATGGAAATTATCCTGAAGGTCACTTAGACAAAAAGTCCATAGAAATTGTCCCAAAGGGCACTTAGACAAAAAGCTTGCAAGAATTTGTTTGAAGGATAGTTCAAATGAAAAAAGGACATTTACAAATTTTTTAAAGGACAATTTTTAAGGATAGAGGAAACTTTCAAATATTCTAAAGGACACTTCTAAAGGAGATAAGGACACTTTCAAACTTTTGAAAGATAGTTTGAAAAATCCTAAAGGTTAGTTCGAATGAAGAGAAAAGACACTTGAAAATTTGCCAAAAGACATAAGACACTTCCACAAGTGCTAAAGGATAATTTCATAATACACAAGGCCATTTAGAAAAAGCCAAAATTATTCCATTACAAACTCCTAAAAGGCATATAGGAAAAGATAAAGATTGATCATGTTTAAGAAAATCAAAAGGAGTAAATGCAATACATGAATGCCAAAGAAAATGAGATGAAGTCAACATGCTAAAGTTTAGTGACCAAGCCAATATAAATATCATGCATCTTCAATATATAGAATGGCATGAAAATATCATATGGAAATATTAACTAACATGTTTCAAATTTGGAATGAAAAATAAATGAAAAACCATTAAAGCAAGTTAGTTACATGAATATGACATGATGGTTAAAAAAAACTCAACAGTCAGTTTTTTGAATAAATGTGAAATAAAATGATTAATCATAGATTCATTATTGTGGTGAGAATGTTTTAATTGAAGTGACAAGGGAAAATTTTGAAGAGGATCAGATAATGTAAGTCATATAGTCATTTTCCTAGAATGAGAAGGGACAAGCAACGAACATAAAATGTATAAATTAAAGAGACTTGTCTAAGTTTTGATTGATGTAAAATTCCAAAGTGATGAATATTAGGGATGAAAAATAATTATATTTAATTTTTGGAATGAGAGGAGTAAATATGAGTCAATTCATAGATGAAAAAATATGAGACTTATCTGAGCATAGAGTAGTAATGGTCGAATTGGAGAATACCAAAGTGTCAAATAGATAAATTTAGACACAAAGAAAGGGTACAAGAAGAGTGAAGATCACACAAGAGTTTGTTGAATGGGAAATTAATAGTTGAAAATTATACATGCAACAAAGAATAGATACTTGTATTATTTTATGAATCTAATTCATTAATTTGAAGTGTAAATGTCTGATTGGTTGGTACCAGTAGATTAAGCTATGTTGGTGCTTAGTATAGGGAGTGGGTACTTCCCTAGAGTTGGTGCTCTTAAAATAGGGGATTAGTGTCTCCTTGGGATGGGTGTCTTTAAATGTAACCAGTGAGGTTTAGTTAGTGAGACAAACTTTATGAGGCTAGATTAGAACAATAGCTTATAGCAGCATTCTCACTATGGTTTTTCCCTTTGGCTTTCTATGTATAAATCTAGTGTTACGTGTTTCATTTTTTTGAATGTGATATCTTTCATATATTTTTTAAAGATTTCATATGTTTAAAATTTATCCTAAAAGTTGTAAGAAATTCATTTTTGAGATCTACTAATTCACCCCCCTCTCAGTAGACAGGTGTGTTTAATAATTGGTATCAAAGCTAAGGGTTCCAAAAGAGAAGCTTAATCAGCTCAAGTTGATCTTGGAGTCTAAACACAAAATGGCCAATCATGAAGTAACTTCATCAAACAAGTCACATTTGTTTGATGGATCAAACTATGCCTTTTGGAGTATAAGGATGGAAGCATATTTGACCTCCTTAGTATTTATGTCTAGATGTCCATTGAGAATGGATATACACCCCCTATTGTTTCTCCAACTCATTAGGTAGTCAATAAGGCATGTGAAAACAATGCCAAAGTAAAGAATGTTGTTCTTTGTGGATTTTTAAACAATGAGTATGTGAAAGTCATGCATTTTGAATTTATAAAGGACATATGGGTTAAATTAAATATCATTTATGAAGGAGATGATAGATTAAAACAAGCTAAGATTTAAACACATAAGGGATAGTTCAAGAACCTCAAGATGAGTGAGGAAGAGAAGATTGAAAAATACCTTCTTAGGGTAGATGAGATTATAAATGCAATCAGAGGACTTGGAGAGACAATGGAGTAATCAATCATTTTCAAAAAGGTTTTAAGACCTCTAACAACAAATTATGACTCTAAAATTTATGCCATTAAAGAAGCAAGAGATCTGAACAAGCTCATAGTAGATGAGTTACATGGAACTTTCACTACATATGAGATGAGGTTGGGAGATGTAGAGTCATCCAAGAGAGAAGCTACTTTAAAAGTTTCTAAGTAGGCAAAAGAAGAAAAAGCTCCTAATTCTGAATCTAAGGAGGTTGACGATGTGAAGGCCAATTTCATCAAAAATTTGAAGAAGGGCTTAGGAAAATACAAAGGTAAGTTACCCTTTAAATTTTTTAATTGTGGAAAGATATGTCACTTTGATGCTAAATGTACACATAAGAGGAAGGATGACTCTGATTTAGTTGAGAAAAATCAAAAGGAGAAATCCTATTATTCCAAGAAGAAGAAAAGCTTCTTTAAGAATAAAAAAGGGACATACTCAAAAGAAGATAGTGACTCAGTTGATGATAGCAGTAGTTCAAGTGATGAGCATGATAGTGATTTTATGTCCAAAAAAAACAAATTTCTATTCATGAATTATGAATCAACATCTTTATGCCAAGAAGAAGAGGACTTAGATGATGATGAAGAAGAAGAAGGAGAATTAAATCTAGAATGTGAACACATATGTGCTTTAAAATAAATTGACAAGCTTAGAAAATAAAATTATAAACAAAAGAAGCTTAGTCAAAAGGAGTTTGAGAAATAAAATAAAATAAATGAGGACTCAGATAAAATGATAGTGAGTTTGAAGACCCAATTTGAGCAGGCAAATGTGATAGAGGATGTGGTCAAAACTAATTTGCAAACAAAATCCTTAGAATGCTTGAAGATGGAGGAAGAAATCATGGACTAAGAGAAAAGATCAAAAAGGACAAATAAAAATTTGATAAAGGCCTAAAACTAAATGGAGGATCTTCAATACTAGATGAGATGATCATCTCAAAAAATCCCCTCAAAGAAAAATTAGGTCTTGGGTATGAGAAAGGCAAGAGTCCCATGTTGAGTACAACTAGGAATCTGTATGAAAACTTCAAGGCTATAGTAGAATCAGGAATCAAAAAAGAAGAAAATTGCATTCCTGAAGAAAAGAAGCAAATTAATAATTATGTTCCTACTAAGACCAATGTTTTTTCTACCAAAAAAAACATAACAACAAGGAATGTGAAGATGACAAAGTTTAGAAGACCTCCTTTATATCCCCAAAGGAGAATGATAACTAGGTATTCCTCATCATTTTATGGTTATTGTTATAGTTTTGTTTAATTTGTACATAAATAAATTGATTGTAAGATTGTAACTAAGAGAAGGATAAGTTTCTTAAGTAATAATTCATTTGCCCCTCTGCTAGATCTAGATGTTTTATGCTATAACTATAATAATTTTGGGTATATGGTAAAGCATTATAAAACAAAACTTATTAAATCAAAGTCTAATAATGCAAAAATAGTTGAGACTCATAAATTGAACAAAGGATAACAAATCAATGGCACAATAATGAAAATTATAGTCAAGAATCCCAAGGAGATATGGAAAAATAAAAATTAGTCTATGATCATTCAAACAACACTGCATGCTAAAGAGAAAAATCTATGGGTTATAGATAGTGGTTTCTCAAAGGATATGACCATTGACAAGAGTAAGTTCACCAAATTGAGATGATGTCAAGAAGGGATCGTCAGCTTGGGAAACAATATTATAGTCAAAATCAGAGGCAAAATAACCTTGCACATTAATGGCAATCTCCCTACACATGATGTTTTTTATGTTAAAGGACTAAAACATAATCTATTGAGTGTCAGTGAGATGTGTGAAAATGGATATAAAGTCATATTTGATGTTGAAGGTTATGAATTAAGGTCTGTAAAAAATGTTGCACAAAGAAAAAGGAATGAGAGTAACTTATATAATATGATTGAGGTAAATGATACAAATTGTCTCATGGGAAAGATTGATGAGAGTTGGTTTGACACAAAAGGATGGGTCATGTTAACTTTGACAATTTATTCAAAGTAAGTTCTAACAAGTGTGTAAGACACATGCCCAAAATAACCAAGCTTGTTGACACAACGTATAAAGAATGTCACCTTGATAAATAGACTAGGGTCACATTCCAAACTAAAGAGTATGAAACTACAAAACCTCTATAGATAGTTCATACTGATCTTTATGAACCAACCAAGATAATAGGTATAAAAGGAGTGTATTCTTTCATGTTGTTCATAGATGACTACACTAGAATGACATGGGTAACCTTCTTAAAGTAAAAACCTTCAGCCTTTGAGAGATTCAAGATTTTTAGGGACATGATTGAAAATGAAATTGGTAGAAAGATCAAGTGCCTTAGATCTGACAAAGGTGGTGAATTCACTTCAATTTAATTAATAGACTATTGTGAAAATCATGAAATTAAGAGACACTACTCTTATACAAGAAATCCATATCAAAATGGAGTTATTGAGAGGAAAAATAGGATTGTCAAGGATATGGACAGAACAATCTTGAAAGAAGCCAACTTTCTAGATTGTTATTAGAGAGAAGTAATCCAAATAGTAGCATACATCTTTACCCAAGTTTAATTAAGAGTTAATAGTGATAAAACTCCATACGAACTGTGGTATATAAATCCTACCTCGATCAAGTACTTCAAAGTGTTTGGAAGTAAATACTACATTCGAAGGAAGGGAAAAAAGCTAGGTAGTTTTGAGTCAAGATGTGATGAGGGAATATTCCTTGGTTATTCCACTCATAGTAAATCCTATTTCTATTATAACAAAATATTTCCTAAGCTAGTAGAGAGCATCCATGTTAAAGTTGAAGAAATTATCAAGGAAGAGACGAGACATGTAAAGGAGATCAAAATTGAATAACTAAAAGAAGTTATGGATGAAATATCAGATAATGAAAAAGAGATAAATAGGACTAAAAAGTCACCTTCAAGGTCTATTCAAAAGGATAATGAGTTTGAAGACCCAAGTTGAGGAGGCAAAGATGATAGAGGATGTGGTCAAAACTGATTTGCAAACAAAATCCTTAGAATGCTTGAAGATGGAGGAAGATATCATGGACCTAAGAGAAAAGCTCAAAAAGGCCAAAGAACAAATTGATAAAGGCCTAAAACTTAAAGGAGGATATACAATACTAGATGAGATGATAAGCTCATAAAATCCCCTCAAATAGAAATTAGGTATTGGGTATGAGAAAGGCAAGAGTCCCATGTTGAGTACAACTGAGAATCTGTATGAAAACTTCAAGGCTATAGTAGAATTAAGAATCATAAAATAAGAAAATCACATTCCTAAAGAGAAGAAAAGTAATAACATATAAAAAATGATAGTGAGGAATTCTTTTTCTGATTAGACATGCAACAAAGAATAAAGAATTGGATTCATTCATGAATCTAATTCATTAATTTCAATTGTAAATTTCTGATTGGTTGGTGTTGTCAGATTAAGCTGGGTTGGTGCTCAATATAGGGAGTGGGTGATTCCTTAGAGTTGGTTCTCTTAAAAATGGGATTAGTGTCTCATTGGGATGTGTGTCCTTAAATGTAACCAATGAGGTTTAGTCAGTGAGACAAACTTTATGAGGCTAGATTAGAATAGTATCTTTTAGTAGCATTCTCACCATGGTTTTCCCATTTGGGTTTCCACATATAAATCTAGTGTTGTGTGTTATGTTTTTGTGTAAGTGATATATTTCATTTATTTTTTTAATATTGTATATATTTAAATTTTATCCTGAAAGTTGTAATAAATTCATTTTTGAGATCTACTGATTCACCCCTCCTCTCAATAGATAGGTGTGTTCAACATGTTTCCTATGTTTATGTATTGTAGGTCTAATGGAATCTCATTTGGGAATGAACATTCTTAGGGTTTTATACTTTAATGTTAAATTGATATTTCACTAGCCTTTGGTCTATTAATTAAATCTATTTTAATTCATGATAAATTGTAAGCCTAGCATTTTTACCTAACTCCCTTTTAAATTAGATTTAAATTTATGCATGAACTATTTATGTAGGAATAGTTATTTATGTCATGAACTTAGCTTAATATTTATCCTAAGGCTTAGCCATGTTTTTTAACATGACCAAAACTTAGTCTAAAAATATTATCCTTGGTCCCTTTAAGTCCCATTACCCCTTGGTCTATTTTATTATTAGCATGGTCTAACTAATGCAGGGTCCCTTTTTTATATCTTACACAAATCATAAATATTTATCCTAGAGTTTTGATTATATTTTATAATCAAAACCATTGGCTAAAACCTTATGACTTATCTCTTATCACTCTCAGGGTCCCTTTCATTATTTTTTAGAACTTAGCTTAAAATTTTATCCTAAGGTTTTACCATGTTTACCAATATGAATAAAACCTTCATCTAAAATAGTTAACCTAAGTTCCCCATATCCCCTAAGCCTAACTGTTTTTTATTTTATTGATCACAAATCATTAGTATGCATTTTCTCAAGAAAAATTGATCTAACAATGTGTGTTAAATTCATGACTTAAATGGAACCCTAAATCAAGTGAGAGGGTGATAGGTGTCATCATCATGGGAACCTTGCCAAAGATATAATGGTATAAAATAAAAGATGATCTGACAAAGTGTGATTGAGCAATCAAAGGTGATATGATGGTCCAAGATCAATGCTAACAATTCAAATCCCTAAGATGAGAAAGGAAGTGATAAGTTTCATAACCTCAATGAAAATATATTAAGTAGCCAATAGTGTTCCACCCCTTAGATCAAGATCTGATAGAGCATGTTTAACTAACCAAACAAGATATATTGGTGCATGATGAAGGTTGAAAATTCAAAATCCTTGAGATGACCATGGAAATGACACATGTCATAACCACAAGCCATCAATTGAAGCTCAAGCATATTTCAAATATTGATGGTACATATATGAGTGTACACATTCCAATCAATGGTCCACATAGTAGGGGCATGATTTAGGAGATCAATATCAACAAAGCACATTCATCCATGTAGAGATGATCTAATGATGTAATATAAAATTTGAAATTTAAAAAAAAAATCATAAAAAGTTAAGAAATGATAAGTGTCAAAATAATGGAAAATATATCAAGTATCCATTGTCATTCTAATTCTCAAATCAATATTAATGAAAAACATTATTCTAAGCAAATAGATCCAATAATGTGAGGTGAGACAGGACTTTAAAAGGAGTCAGAGCCAATAAAATAGCTACATGTGTCTAAGGGTGATAAATGGACATGTTTTAAATATTAATGATTAGGCTATTATGGTGATGTCACATTGATTCTACACAATTTCCAAGTTAGATTAAAAGATATTATGGGCTCAAAAAATTAAAGGTATAAATACAAAGATCTAAACATAACCTAAATCATGAAGCTCACATAAGTTTAAGCAACTACCACCATCAAAGTATTTTAAAAACCTTTAGGAAAGCCCTAATGAGTATGGAAACTCTAATAATACCATGTGCTCATTGTAATCAAGATGAAATAAGATTGGATTTTCATTCATTCAAGGATAATTCGATCCATAATTAAGTTGTAGACCACTATCAAGAAATCTAGAGAAGCTCACAACCATAATAGCTTATAAGGGTGTTTTAAGGGAGGAGGTGGAACTCTATTTGAAAATTGATGTAGAAGGGATGATTTTCAAGGACACATAATTTGATACAATATCTCTAAATATAGGGGATAATAATTGGTCAAGCATGTTTTGTACCACTGAGAATCAATAGCCCATCACAAAAGAAGAAGATAAAAACATACATGTAAGGAGGATATACTATGACATAGTTTCTATTTAAATGATAGGTCTACATTACCTATAGAAAAACCTAAGATATTTCATTATATAGACATTCTCTCTCCTATTTTTAAGGATGGAAAATAGATAAGGGCATGAATATTCATGAGGGTAGTTTTAGGAAAATTGCCACATCTCCCCTATAGCATTTGAAAATTATTACAAGCTATCTAAGCCATAAGTAGACCAAACCATAATCAATAATTGGTCCAAGGATAATGATTTGAATAAAATCCTTTCCTTATGGTTATATTCTGGAAACTAAGTATTTTCTAATTTCAATGACAACATCCCCATTGGTTAATATAGACCAAGAATCAAGATGATCATGACTATGGTGAATAGGTTATGTGGAGGTTCAACCACCACTTATGTGGACAAAATTTCGGTGCCCTTAGTCTACTTTATGATTGAGAAACAAATCACCCCTCTTCTTGGTGAATTCATCAGCACCTATTTAAGTAGACATTTTTTTGTAGTAAAAAAGAGAACTAAGAACCAATTCTTCATGATGTCATACCTCATGGACGCCTTACTTGCTATCACAAAGTTATCCAACATTAGGGAATGGTCACCTAATTAGACCCAAATAGTTTACCAATACTATTAAAATCTACACATATTCAAATAAAGGGACCACATCTACTTCATTTGTGATTGTGTTTATCTAACCCTAATAGAGGCCATAACTAGGAATCCAATATCAAGAGTCAACCCCTTGACCAAAAATTCAATTGAGGCTATGGGAGACATCTAGTTATACCTTGATTATACAATCATTAGGATTAAAGGAACAAAATTCACCCCACTTAGACTACCTATCCATGTGCCCATAAAACTAGCATAGTTGGAGATGCCTTATCAACTATGCAATGAAATAGATGGTTTATGTAAAAATAAAAGGAAGGGACTATTTCACACCCTCCCCATAACCATAAGAATGACTATTTTTGCACAATGGGACAACATTTAGGTTTATTTCAAACATAGGACCTCCTTTAACCTCTAAATTGATGAGCTAAGATAGTGGTATCCTCATGGAAGAGTCAAGGACCATCTAAAGGCTAAGGGAATCATTATCCCTTATGATCACTAGTTGGGTCCTTTTGATCCCATATAAACAAAATCCTCTTCATTATTTGAGTTCACCATTAGGCTAAAGAGTCACAACTTCATTCTAGAGGCTATAATGTTGAGGGAGTAAAAGGGGGATGATGACAAATGGAAATTGGGACCAAGACAATACCATTTTCTAAGTGGTATACCTTCTAGACCACCCCCATCCTAGCTACAGAAAGAGTCCAAAAATGAGACAAAATTTGGGAAAAGTCTATAGGAGAAAAGACCTGATGAAATAACATCATCTTCAATCTAAGTAGAATAAAAAGGATCACCATTTGAAGAGGTTCACATGGTAGCATTAGACCCTAGTGAGACAATTGAAGATGCCACCAAAATTTTATCATCAACCTATGAGCTAAATGATGAATAAATGGAAGAATTAAAGGAAGAAAAGGGGAATAAATTTTTATATCTAGTTCCTATAAAAACCCCCAAAAGAAAGGTAGAGCTAGCTATTGCCCAAGTTAAAACGAAGAAGCCCAAGGTGACCTTCACTCATCCTTTGAGTGAAATCAATCTCTTTAGTGAAGAAAACTTGATTTAGGGTCCAACCATTCTTGAATGGTTCATCTATGGAAAATTTCAAAAGGTACCAAGTGCACAACATCCATGGGCTATAATGAGGTCCATCAATATCCTAGTTCATGAATAAGTTAAGACAGATAGTTTCTTTATATAAAGAGGAAGAAAAGGACATGACTATACTAGGAGAATCAAGCGGGATATAGATGGAGACCTAATCTCTAAAGGTGACACAATATTTATTGCATGTCAAATTTGACACAACCATTACTAGTTTGTAGAGAGTAACTAAGATGAGGGCCATGGTTAGTGGAGAGGATTTCACATTCCAAAAAGTGGATCCTTTTATTGGATTAACTCTATTTGGAGGACAAATCCCTGGTGAGGACCCAATATTTGAATAAAATGTTCTTGAAATGGCTCAAGCTCAATCAGATAAATTGTAAAAAATGATAAAATTCATCTTATAGTAGGATAAAATTTTGAAAGAACAAGCCATCTTGTCAATACAAGAAGAAATATTCAAGCAATTTGAGGACACTATGGCTGATTTATTCAATTCCTCAAAGTTAGTCAAGAGTAGGTAGGAGGAAATAAATAAACAAAGTACTATGGATATAGGCCAAGCTGGCTAATGGCAAACTTCAAGTTACCAAATGAATGATTTGATCAATGTCTTGACTAAAAATAAAATTTATGAATTCAGGATAGTCAGCCTAACCCACCTAAATATGGATATGGCTATATTAATTAATAAGATTAAGTCCCTAAGTAGCTAGTCCAAGTAGATGGAAGACATTTCTAGGGACCTCAAATAGAAAGAAGATAAAATGTTATACATATTGGATAACTTGATCAATAATCCTAGCACAATTAGTCCTTTAGGCCTAATAATGGATGAAGAGTTCAAGTACAAAACTATTCAATTTATGCAAGAAGTGAGGAATCAAGGACAAGGGAAAATAGGGGCTAACAACAAGAAGACCATGGGCCTACTTTTATCATCAAAATAAAATATAGGAGATGTTATGAGAATTAAACAAGATTTGGAAAGGGTTAAGGAAGATCTCAAGGGCCTAGAAGATCAAGAAAATAAATTATTCATGAGACCTACAATTAATCTACAATTGATCAATGAACAAAATTATAGAATGAAGATATTGTAGGAAAGGCAGAAGACTACATCAACACAAGGATACCAAAGTCAAGTTAGTTGAATTAAGAATATTCTTTTTATAATTAAGCTTATATATTTTTGAAATAGAATATTCTTTTGTAATGGCATGTGCAACTTGTAAATCACATTGCCCATAGGTTAGTCATTTTAAAATGTCTAGAAGGTTCTTAAAGAATTATAAAAGGATAGTTGCCCTTAGTATTTGACATGACTATCTGGCATATCTCATGAAAGGTCTATAGAAATAGGCATTGCTTATTGTAAAATAGAGAGTTTTTGAGCCAAAAAATATTTTGTAATTTTTTAGAAAATTAATAAAAAGCAAGGAGTTCTGTAAATTTGGTCCACATTTGCTTGTGTGAGTTTCTATTATGGTTTCTCTCTTATTGTTTTTCTCTAATTCGCAATTTTGAATGGTTCTTCGAATTTTGAATGTGAATATTTAACGAAAATCTATTAATTTGTGATAATGATAGATTAGTTGAAAGTTCTTAGGTTTACTTTTATTTCTTTTCTCTTATTGAATCTTGGATAATATTATTTGCTTGTAGGGGTGAAATTCTTAAAGTAAATCCTATTCTTATTTGCATTTTTCCATACCATCCCTAGATGTTTACCTAGTGTGTGGTAGGATTTGAGCTTATGCTATTTCATGTCACACACCAGTTAAATTCATATTTAGATGAAATTAGATATTTTTCATAATTTTTGAAATAGAGATCAACAATTTCTCTCTTTTATGCCTTACCCTTCATTTTGCTCCTTTTTTATCAATTCACCTTAGATTAGCTTCATTGTGAATATTCATCTTAGTTTAGTTTTAGAATTTTTTTTTAAACATAATTCACTTGAAATAGAACATGTTATTTCTAGAATAAAATATCAACTATTAACCCATGGTGGCTCCCAACCACCAACTAATATAAATTTATGAAACATTTAACTTGTTCTGCCTTTATTCCACCAAGGATAATAGGATTATCATAACATAAAACTCATGTAATGGACTCTCTAAGTTAAAAAATGAGAAATGTTTATTAAACACTTTGGACCACCTATGGTACACATTTAGGCATCAATAGGGATACGAATTCTTT
This sequence comes from Torreya grandis, assembly GCA_037957365.1. Classification (NCBI taxonomy): domain Eukaryota; kingdom Viridiplantae; phylum Streptophyta; class Pinopsida; order Cupressales; family Taxaceae; genus Torreya; species Torreya grandis. The sequence continues at coordinate 190,440 of JARHVA010008121.1, forward strand.
TGGTGCTAGAAGGAGGGCCTAGTTATATTTCTAAAAATTTGCAACATCTTTGCTAATTTTGGTGAAATTTGTTGAAAGATTGATGTATTATTTGCATGTTTGTGTTTATTTTAGCATATTTGTGTAAAGATCATTTATATTAATGGTTTTAGACTATTATTTATGATTATTTAGACAAAGATAGATGTTCTTTGAAGATCCATGATTAATTATGGTAAATATAGCTTAAGATCTATGAATCTAACAAGTTTGAGGTTAATAGTAGTGGTTTTGATCAAAGATTGATAGATCCTTTGTAAATTTGAGTTTATTTGAAATTAAAAATGTTAATATCATTCATATTCACTTATTTAGACATATTTTTAAACAATTTTAATTAAATATTGATGTTCTTTGTTGTTCTTTATGCATATTTGTGCAAAATTCGCTTAATGTGCAAGTCTGATCACTATTCTTTGTAAAGATAAGATTAAGACATCATATTGAAAATAGGTTTCAAAGATTTAAATCTAGAATTGCTAAATATAAAGACCAGGTCATTTTCAAAGACAAGGGTTCCTCTTCTTTCATTATAATTTCATAGGAGATCTAGGTGAGACAAAGGTAAACATAGACTTTCAAAGTCTCAACCAACTTCACTAATTTAGGGAGATCATATGTTCAATCCCTATCAAGGTATAACTTGGATAGGTGGTTCTTCAATCAATGTGTCAAGTGTGGTAAATGAACCTCCATAAAATCTTGAGAATTATTTGCCTACTTTTATTTTTAATGGTGTTATAACTAATAAAGAACACATTAACTCCTTTAAAGTTGCTTTAAGGATTTTGAATGTAGTTCATGAAGTTGTAACATGCATATTATTTCCATTTACTTTCAAAGATGTTAAATATGAATGGTTTCTTAACCTTATAGAGAACTACATATATAGGTAGAATGATTTTAACAAAAAAATTATTGATCAATTTGGTTGAATCATTGGTCCATGCATTCTGTATCAACAATTTACCATAGTTAAAAGAGACTTAAATGAGCCCATAAGAGCCTTCAATTCTAGATTCCAAAACATGTTTAGCAAAAACATAACTCTTTATAAACCTAATGAGGGTTTATGTTAGAGGTACAACCCACTAAAAGGGGAGGGGGTAATCAGTGGTGGTAAATAATCCAATTAAATTTCCAAATGCTTACAAATACTTAAGAATTTAATACAACCATTCATGAAGCATCCAGATCATTCATAGTAGTCAATAATGAACATAATGCAAGATCACATACACAACACAAGATCTACATGGGAAACCCTCTTAGGGAATAAAACCCACTCTAAAGCCTAAAAACACATGGAATACTATCTTATAAGATGATCACAAATAAGAGATTGATCAATTCCTTCTTATCGAGAACCTTGGTCAAGTCCTTCTAACTTAAGGCCTTTAGTGAAATAACACTTCCATAAGGAGAACCTACCCTTAAGATGATTAAGTCTTTATGACCACCTATGCAATAAAGTACTTATGACCTATAACCTTGATCAAGTCCTTCTGACCAAATGTCTTTAGTGAAACCCTATTTCATAAGGAGCAACTACCCCTAAGGAAGATCAAGTCCTTTAGACCCTCCTTGAAAAGAACACTTCCACCTTAGAGTTAATGTCTTCAACACTTGATGATAGACCTATAATTATCTAATAACTTAAAAAACACTCTCTTTAACTCATACAAGCCTCTCACATAGGCATTCTAAAATCTCTCTCCTTCACTCAAACAGTCCTCATACACACACACAGATCTCTTTACATAACTTCAAACTATAAGAACACTACACGCTCATAAAAAATATGACCTATAGATCATACACATAGTACTAAATCTTATCTACTAATCAAACCAAAAATTAGGCACTCTCACTCTCCTCTTATTTTCTTCACTTTCCAACTCTCTTACATATAAGTCTCTCTCAAATCTCTCACTAGTGTCTCACTCACAAGTCTAAAAATCACTATCTTTGATTTTACTATTTATAGATCATACTTGATAATCAACACCTTTGTCATCCATTAGTCATATATTAACCCTTAAGGCATCTATCTCATTGAGATAAAACTCAATATAAACATCATAATTTGGTCATAGCATTTATGGGTCACCCTTAAGCAACTACACCTTTTAATAAGGCCATTTTAGCTCTTATAAGTCTCAAAGAGACTTATTCACCCATTTAGTACACCATTGAGCACAATAAGAACATAAGACCACTTTAAAATACATGTTTCCACTCCTTATATCCCCTTCAACATCCTCAAATGATCATAGTCATCTTATCTCACCTCTGTGTATACTCAATCAACTCAAATAAAGACCTTATAAACATGAACACTATTACTAAACATACAATCAACTTCTTAAGCATTATTCATAACCAAGATAGATTGATCACATTTCAAAAATACTCATAGAGAATCCTCATGGAGTTTACAACACTCCTAAATATCAAATTCATCACAAGACATCAAAATGAGCTCAAATATCCTTCTCAGGTCATTTGTAGAATAAGCACAAATACACAGTCAACTTTTAAGCTCAATATCTTTGACTATACTTACATTCATATCTTTAAATCTTTATTTCTAGATGCACCTTGGATTCTTATACCACTTTGATTTTTAAAAAAATAGAAAATTCAACTTATATCAAAAGATATGGATAAAATACAAATATTTATTCTTCTCATGTGTTAAATTCAAATATTTGAATTCAAATGGTCACAATTAAACTTCAGAAACTTTGCCATCATTTAGTGTCCTCACTGTTTAAATTGAATATCCACCATTGATCTTGTTTGATATTTAACACATAGTCCACCAATGCCAAATGTTAAACCTTAGTTACTTTGACCTCATCTCATTCAATATTTAAATTTTGACTCAACGTTTTTTGTCAATCTTTGTGGATCAATCAGGTATTTAACAATCAGCACTCACCATTCAATCAATCTATAAAAACACCTACTCACCATTGGATCCTTATATTATACCTTTGATTAGTTTTTAAACACCATGCACCTATCCTCATCTCACTACTTCTTAACTTCTTAGAGTAACATGCACCATCAATCTTACTCAAGCTCTAACTTGTGTAGAAATTACTATAGGAGCCTTTCTTATCTACTTGAGCAGCAATTTTTAAACCTTAATAACATATTATGCACTTAGATGCATGATCTAAAATTTGGACTAGATGATCTCCTCGCATAGGATAATCCAACCATATAAGAAATAGCTCCTGTAACCTTCGTGCATGAAAGATATAACACCATTAAAATACACACATAGAGCCATATATGCTTATAATTTATCTAAGAGAGAAACTTTGCTCCTATTTAACTTTTGTCATGCTTCAATTCAAGATCTCAAATTTAGAAAAAATCAACTATGCTCAAAATTTAACAAACCCAGATGATTAGTTTCTCTTGACACCTTCACAAATGTAATATGTAACACCATCCAAATGCCTACTCAAATTTTCTTGTCACATGTAAATTTGGCTATGGAAAAACACAATCAAACTGCCTGGGAGCCCAACTATTCATAAGTATATATTTTGACACATTATATCACATGATATAAAATTTAGGACAAATAAACTAGGCACAAAAATGAACAAATCCATATGATCATTTTATCTTGGCACCTCCACATGTGTGAATTCTAATCTTATCAACATTCTTACTTATCTCTTTCTAACCACATGCAAATTTGGCTATGGTAAAATAATGAATTTTGACTAAGAAGCCAACTTTGCACCTTCATATGTTTGACGTCACTTCAATGCATGACTTGAGATATGTAATATAATAACTAAGGAATAATTTGATGATAACTATATCACCAACTCCCCTTGACTCATTCATAGGTGGAAATGATGATGTCATCAAACTACCTATTTAGATTTTCTACCACTAGACCAAAATGATTAGATGAACCCAATGAAGAATCAGATGAATACCACTCATGCACACAAAAACTCATAGCATTATTGAATTTTTATAAGACCCCTTACACATGTTTAAATCACCATACTCATCCCTAAACCTCTCTAACCATTTCAAAACAAAATACCAACCAAGCATACTTCAAAACACACTAGGACAAGCACGTTGCACACTTTGTCATTGATATATAGGCTATCAAAGCACTTCATCCACTCACTAGGAAACCTTCATGAAATCACCATGACATAATTTAAAATACTCAAAAATATCTCATTTCATCATTGATGTCAACAAACATCATATATAGCAATAGACAACTCACCTTCTCTATCCTCAAGTAATCCCACAACAGGAACTTTCTCGCCATTTAACATAATGAGAAAGTGGGTACCAACTGATCTTGAGGTCCTATTAATACCATAAATATGAAATTACTTTATTAAAGATGATATAAACTCCCCCTTACCTTGATCCTACCTTTTCTTGCCTTGACAAACTTCCTCTTACTCCATGCCAACACTCATCTTCACAAGCACAACAACTAATGAAACTGAACACACAAAACACTAAAGTCTAATGGAACTCATGAATAAATGTTTGAGAGGGACTCCCCCTAATATTTAGGATCCATTACACCATTTGATCATCTTCAGATCTCTACACACCATGAAGAACCACCACATAGGGTTGTTATCCTTCTCTCTCAAGACACTTCCATAACCACTAATAGAGAATCATACCACTCATCAATTAGAATCTTTTTTCTAAAACAACTTGATAACTCACCTTGAAACATTCATTTTTTGTTCTTTTGGATAAATTAAATAAAATCACTCTTCTTCTTACTAGGCATGTCTCATCCTCTTGCAGCCTTACCTAAATCTTGAAAATCCCACACCTTTTATTAAACATACATTCCAAACCTAAAACTTCATATATGGATCACTCTCATATGAATCATCAATCACATAAATTTTCATCACAAGGCTCATCTTCTACAACATACTTCCTTCACAAACCTACTTAGTCAATTAGGCCTCTAACCTGACAAAACTTGAATAACTTGAGAACCAAAAACCTTCAAATCTATGTGATGCTTGATTTGACAACAAATTTGACCCATTCAATTTATTAATAAGACTCATATCTCAGCTCATAAGGTAGACCACTTTTTAACCAGAGCCCAAAACACTAGAATCTCACAACAAATAAAGTCAACACAACACCATCCAATCAACATCCACATCTAAAACTTATTATACACCTAGAGATAATTTTTACACACTTTTAGACAAATATTTGAGCTTTTACACCATTTGTAACCTTGACTTCCTATAACCCATTTTATGACTTTGACAAATCACAAATCCTCTTTTGCCATCTAAGAACGTTCAATCTAACCCTATAGACTATTCCAACTAAAAAAAACCATAGAAACACTTGTTTCTCAACTTGAAAGGAGTCTCTTAAGAATCATAGATAGAGACACCCTCTATACCTTAATGCTCTAAAATAAAAACAACTCCTCATATTCCTCCTCCTCCTTACTCAATTGATACTTATAGTTATTCTTCTTCTTCTTCTTCTTTACTTTTAGGGAAACAACTTCCTCAACTACTACAACATTAAACTTTAATTCTATAATTAGATTATCAATACATAGAGATAACATAGATTCAAGTCATATATTTTTATTTGAATAATCTTCCTTGTAGCTTGGATACTCATCACTAAGCACTTGTTCAATAATAGAAAGATGTTGCCTTGGATCCATACATACCTGAGAACTATCTTCAACTAGCACCCTAGTTTTTTCTTTGACCTTAGTATCTTTATTCTCAGCATGAGCAGATAATGAGACCTCTTAGGACTCTTCAAATTTAGAAGCATTACCCACCATATAAAACAAGCTACTTGGACCCATAGACTCATCATGATTCATACTTATCACCTTTGGTTTCCATGAGTTAACTTAATTTCTTTCTTGAATTATTGGATCTTGATTGAACCTTTTATAACTTGTAGGCCTTTGATTTTATAACCTAGAAATTCAACCTCTCTTTTCACAATTGAAACACACCATAATTTAAAAATAAAATCTCAATCTACCTTAGTAGATTTGGACAAAATCTTAAAATGTGTCCTAGTTCATAACAACTATAGCACTTAATATCTCTTGAAGGAAACTCATCTTGTCTTACCTTAAATAGAAAACATTTTTAAAGTGTCCCACATCATGATAGTTGAAACACTCAAACTTAATTACACCTTTTGAGTGATAATCCCCATCATAGTTTCATGCAAATTCATTCTTAACATGTCTTTTAAATTTTCTAGCTTTATGCCAAAATTGATTATAAGTATAGCAGTAACCATTGAAATTTGCATACCTCATGGTATTTGGTTATCTAATATGATTTTTTATTTATTCTATTTACACCATCATTCCTTATCCAATGATTTATCTTCAAAGGCTGATTGTCCTAGTTCACATTAGTGTTCATCTTATCTTGAGTTACATTCTTTTGTTCTTCATATCAAAGACCAGTTCTATCACTAGCATGTTTTTGACCACTCAGAATACTATCTAGATCACTTGATCTCTTTTCAAATCTCACAAATGTCTTCACATAAATAGATGTCTTATCTAACTCAAATTTTAAAGACTCATTTTTAGAAACATACATTGAACATTCATCTTCTTTAGATTTTAGGATTGTAGATAGAATTTATAATTAAAAACTGAGATGATTGATCATATATTCATGCTCCATGGTGTCTTCATTCATTATTACCTCATACACATTGAATGTATCCTCATAGTCCTTTAGTTTATATTTTATTTTCTTATTGATCTTATTATCAATCTTTAGTTCTTCAAAAGTATTCATCAATACAGTCTCATAGTCCACTTCATCTTCATCATTATCAAAACCACTCCAAGTAAATTCCTTTTGATGTGAATGACTTCCTTCCTCAGCTAAGATTATAGCTTCATCTTCATTAGGACCATCATCTTCATGATCATACTCTGAGTCATTGTCTTCGCTCTCATCTCATGAGCTTCAATCTTCTTTAGTGTAGAGACTCTTCTTGTCCTTGGAGTACTTTTTCTTTTTGTCAAACCTTATGAATCCATTTTTTTTTATCAAACCTGAATAATCTCTTGCCATCATCATGACCTTGATCATGATCTTCATCAATATACTTCTTGTAATTATGACGGCACTTATTATCAAAATGTCTTACCTCTCCATAATTGAAGAAAGTGAAAGGAAACTTACCCTTATACTTACTTGAACCTATTTTCAATTCCCTTTTAAACAAAATAATTAGTTCATCCTCATCAATATCAAAAATTTCATCTTCCTTGGGTTTCTTACCTTGGACCTTACTTTTTGGCTTCATCTATATTTTGAATTTTCCTTCCTTCTTTGGTGGTATATCATTATTTACTCTCATCTAATATGGAGTAAGGGTTCCATGAAATTGATCCATCTTCATCTGAGTAAGATCATGAATTTATTCTATAGTAAATACTTTTGGATCAAACTTGAGAGATAGAAACCTTAATACCTTTGAAACTATAGTATCCTCTTAAAGGATCTCTTCAAGTCATTTTATGGTGTTTACAATCTCATCAACTCTTTGTAGAAAGTATGTCATAGAATCATATTCTTTCATTTTGAGGCTCTCAAACTATCTTTGATGAGTCTACAACTTTTCCAACTTAAAATTTGAATCTCCTTTAAAAATTGTCTTTAATTATCCCATATTTCCTTGGAAGATGTGCAATGAAATACTTTGGTGAAATCAATTTATGTAAAACCATAAGTGATGGAATTTATTACCTTATATTTGTTTTTAAAATACTTCTTGTTTACAACACAAGATGGAGGAATAACAGAAGCAACATAACCATCAAAAATAGATTATCATACATCAAACCCTAGGGACATAGTGTATGTCTTCATCCTAGCACTCCAAAATGTATAATTAGATCCATTGAACATGTGTTTACTTATTAGAGAAACCACCTTACACATTATGACTATCCATTGTACCTTGGATCACCTTCAAGCTATCAAGCTTTTACCAAAGTACATTAATATGATACCAATCATTAAATGTATAATCATTGAGATGGTGGAATAAATTAGTGGTGGGAAGTAATCCAATTCAATTTCCAAACCCTTGAAAATACATAATCATTCATGAATCATATAGATCATTCATAGTAATGAATGATAAATATAATGCAAGATCACATACACAACACAATATATACATGAGAAACCTCTTGGGGAATAAAACCCACTCTCAAGCTTACAAATACATGGATTAATATCATATAATATTATCAAAAACAAGAGACTAATAAATTCCTTATGATTAGGAACCTTGGTCAAGTCTTTCTGACCTAAGTCCTTTAGTGAAATAAAATTCCATAAGGAGCATCTACCCCTAAGATGATTAAGTCCTTCTGACCACCTATTCAGTCAAGTCATTCTAACCTACAACCTTCATCAATTCCTTCTAACCAAATGTCTTTAGTGAAACCTTGTTTCATAAGGAGAAACTCCCCCTAAGGAAGATTAAGTCCTTTAGACCCTCCTTGAAAAGAACACTTCCACCTTAGAGCTGATGTCTTCAACACCTAATGATGGACTCTAATTATCTAATAACTACATAAACCCTCGCTCTAGCTCATAAAGTCCTCTCACATAGGGATTCCATAATCTCTTTCCTTCTTCACTCAAAAAATCCTGATATGCACACATAGATCTCTTTGCACAACTTTGAACTATAAGAATACTATACTAACACAAGAAACATGACCTGCAGATCATACACATAGTCTTTAATCTTATTTACTCTTCAACCCAATAGCTGGGCACTATCACACTCCTTTATTTTCCTTCACTCTCCAACTCTCTCACATACAAGTCTCTCTTAAATCTCTCCCCAGTCTCTCGTTAACAAGTTTGGAAATCACTATCTTTGATTTGACTATTTATAGAGTATACTTGATAATCAACACTTTGGTCAACCATTATGCATGTTTTAACCATTAAGGCATATATATAATCAATAAAAATCTCAATATGAACACCATAGGTTATCCATATCATCTATGGGTCACCCTTAAATATTTACACCTTTTAATAAGGCCCTTGTAGCTCTTATAGGTCTTAAGGACACCTATTCACCCATTTAACACACCATCAAGAAAATTAATAACATAGGACCACTTTAAAATACATGATTCAATTCCTTATGTCCCCTTATACATCCTCAAATGATCATAGTCATCTTATCTCACCTTTACATATACTCAATCAACTCAAACATAGACCTTATACATTGGAACACCATTATCTAAAATGCAATCAACTTCTTAAGCATTATTCATAACCAAGATAGATTGATCACATCTCAAAAATACTCATATAACATCTTCATGGAGTTTACAATAGTCCCAAATAGTAAATTCATCATGAGACATCAAAACATCATCAAAATGAGTACACATATCTTTCTTGGGTCATTTGCATAATAAACATGAACACATAGCCAACTTCTAGGCTCAATATCTTTGAGTATACTTTTATATCTTCAAGTCTATATTTATAGATTCACCTTAGAATTCTCTACCACTTTTATTTTTATAATAATATTAAATTTTACATCTATCAAAATATATGGAAAAAATACAGAGCTCTAGTTTTTCCCTACATTAAATTCAAATATTTGAATTCAAATGATCATAGTTAAAATTTAAAAACTTTAAAATCATCTCATGTCCTTGCTACCTAAATCAAATATGCAACATCAATCCTTTTTAATCTTTAACACATATTCTACTAATGTTAACCATTAAACCTTAGTCACTTTGACATCATCTCATTCAATCTTCAAATGTTGAATCAACATGCTTTGTCTATCTCTATAGATCAACTAGGTATTTATAAATCAATGTACACCATTTGATCAATAGTATGAACACCCACTCACCATTGGATAGTTATCTTTTACCTTTTCTTAGTCATAAAACACCATGCACCTATCCTCATCTTACTTCTTCTTAACTTCTTAGAGCAACATGCACCATCAATCTTGCTAAAGCTTTAACTTGTACATAAATGAATAAGTATGGGAACCTTGCTTATTTCCCTGAGTAGACATTTTGTAACCTTAATAACTTCTTATACACTTAGATACATGATATCAAATTTGGATCAGATGATCTCCTCACATAGAAAAATCCAACCATATAAAAAATAGATCCTATAACCCTCATGTGTATGAGATATAATTCCATTAAAATTCATTCTCAAAATCTTCTATCACAAAGCCAATTATGTATAGAATTTATCTAGGAGACCAAATTTGTTCCTACTTACCTTTTTCTACACTTCAGTGCATGAACTCAAATTTAGTGTAAATCAACTATGATCAAAATTTAATAAACCCATATGATCATTTTATCTTGAAATATTCACACATGTAAGATATAACACCATAAAAATTCCTACTCAGCTTTTCTTTTCATAAGCAAATTTGGTTAAGTATAAAAAAACATAGTCAAACTACTTGGGAGCCTAACTTTGTATATGCATATCTCTTGATGTGTTACATCACATCATTTGAAACTTATCAAAAATAAATTAGGCACAAAAATTAAAAAACCCATATGATCATTTTATCTTGGCACCTCCACACATGTGAATTTTTACCTTAACAACATGCTCACTCAGCTCTTTTTGGCCACATGTAAATTTGGCTATGTATGGGAAAACATTGAATTCTAACTGAGAATCTAAATTTTCACCCTCATATATTTGACCTCTCTTAAATTTATGACTTAAGATATAGCATATAATAATTAGGATTAATTTTATCACAACCATATGACCAAATCTACTTGACTCATTCCCATATGGAAATGGTGATGTCATTAAACTACCTTTTCAAATTTTCTACCACTGGACCAAAATGTCTAGATGAACACAATGAAAAACCATATAGATTCCACTCATGAATACAATAATTCAAATCATTATTGACTTTTTATATGACCCCTTACACATTCTAAAATCACCATACTCATCCCTAAACCTGTCTAACCATGCCAAAATAGAAGATCAATGAAGCATACTTCAAAACACACTAAAATAAGCACATTGCACAATTTATCATTATTACATAGGATATGAAAGCACTTCATCCACTCACTAGGACACCTTCATGACATCATTAAAAATAATCCAACACTTTATCCTTAGATATCTACAATGATGCCTTGGATCCCATGACTTCTATGCTTCTTAAAAGATCTGATCAAGTCATTAATACATTAGCCTTAGCTTATGCTGAAGTTATGATCATTAATGACCAAATACAATGATAAGGCCAAATGGCATATAGTATTCCTAAAATTAATCTAAAATTTCATATTCTAAATGTCATCCCTAGTGCCAATCAAAATATGATAGCTTTAAATTAGTTTCTAGTTATGAATCAATTACTTTTAAAGTATGCACTTCCTAGCTCAACCTAGGATTCTTGAAAGTTTCAAGTAGACCTAGACCATAAGAACAAAGAGATTTGATGCCTATAACTAGTATTAATACTCAGGTTCACAATTTTGAGGCACCTAAGAATGAGAATGATTTTATATTAAAGATGGTTCAAAAGATAATCACTGATTTCCTTCAGCTATAAAAGCAAGTTTGCCATATTGGAAAAAATACCAATAGGAACTTCTCTTTTCAAATACTTAATAGGCATTCAAATAGGTTTCAAAATAATAACAAAAATATCCAAAATAATGAGTCATCCTCTAATAAGAATGTACCTGATAAAAATCTTGGTGATGTAGCTTTGCTTGATTATTGTAGAATGCATTGTACTTCAAAACATGGTGAATTAGATTGTCTAGAGTTTTGTAATGATTTTTAAGCCTTCAAGAAGAGTTAGACACTTTTTAAGTTGTCCCTAATAAATACAATGGTGCATGTACCTCAAGTTCTTTAAGGTCATCCAAATCTACTGATTTAACTCTCAAGGTGGAAACATTTGAGTTCCCATTCTAAGAAGAGAATGAGCCTAAAGATATTCCATAAGGGATCCATGATTTTTATTAATATTTAAATAAAACCTATCCTCTAAGTAATAGGGATAAAAAATAACCTTTGACTACCTCAACTTCAAAAAATAATTTTGCCACTCCTAATACTACATCAAACAATAATCTAGAGCCTCCTAAGGGAAGTACCTCTAAACCCACTACTGATACATCTAATTCTTCCAGTAAGAATATATATAATATAGTGAAGGTCATGAAAAGGATCAAAGCTGACATTACTTTTCATGAGTTAACTTAGATTATATAACAAAGGGATTTATTATTAGATTCTTTGTTTAAGAAGCATAGTAAACCATAAAAGTATGCACATGCTAACATTTCAATACACAAAATTAAGGAAGATATTCCCCATTTCCTACTTATAGTTAGGATATTTTTAAAGATTTTACATAATTATTTGTTAGACTCTGGTGCATATTCAAATATTAAGCCTAAAGGTATTTATGAGTAATTAGGTTTGTCTCCAATTAAATTTGATAGTGTTTTTACTTAATTAGATAAATCAAGGGTCAAAGTAATTAGTGTGTTGTTAAATTTTCACATGTAGATTGATTCTAAACAAAGGATATAATAGTTCATTGATATCCAAGTAGTAGACATCCTTGATGCATATGGAATGTTACTAAGTAGAGACTTGACTAGATCTCTGAATGGTTATATGTCAACTAATTTTTCACACAAGTGAATACCCTGGAAAGGAGTTCCAAATTATATTAGGATAAAAAGGGAGTCCAAAATTAAGCATATTATCACCAATTACAATGCAACCAATGAGAGGGTCAATATGGTTAACTCAAATCTAGGTTTTTACACTCTTGATACCATAAAGGTATGTAACTCCAAAACTTCTCATGCCATGTTTGGATTATGAAAGTTGTATTTTGATTGCACTAGATGTAAATTAGGTTCCAGAGTAGGCATGGTATTAATAAATCTCATTTGTAAGGAATACAATTCCTCTTATAAACTATAATTCTTATGCACTAATAATTTCACTGAGTATGAAGCACTTATTCATGGATTATAATTTCAAATCAAATACAAGGTTAAGGAAATATTAGTTTTTGGTGATTTAGAGCTAGTAGTTAATTAGGTCAAAGTAAATATCAATGAAATTTGTCTTATCTTAAGAAATGTAAATCTAGATTATGGGACTTAATTGAATGTTTTGATGCTTTCAACATTTTGTTAATTTCTAGGGAAGGAAACAAAGATTTTGATGAACTTGCTTCACCTACATCTAACATTATCCCCACTCAAAGTTTCAAGTTATAAATCCTTACCATTTAATTATTCCCATGTCCCTCATTACCAAATAATGTTAACCATTTTCAAGTATTCAATGATGATCAACAGATCATAGACTTCATGACTAGCTCAAGGGCATTTGAGGTTCACATCATTGATTAGGTCAATGAAAATACCCTTGATGTTGATAAATTTTAATATAATATTGATGATAAGGTGATCCATCTAAGTGATAATAATATCCCCAAAGGAATGAGACCCTTAGAGAGACTATTTGATTTAGACAAACTAGCTAAGACTACCATAATTCCTAAATTAAATTGGAAAGACTACAATGCAATTGACCTAGGTTCCCAAAGTCAACCTCATCTAGTGAATAATGGTACAACCATCACAATAATTTAAACTAATAGAACCAAATATTTGATGACCAAGTATAACAATTTCATATCATGATCTTACAATGACTTGAAGATTTTTGATCTTAGAGTCATAACTCACACCATACCATTGAAGGAAGTCTGTAAACCTTTTAGGGAGAAAAAAATGTCAATCAACCTTATATTAGAACCAATGACATATAAATAAGTCAAAAATTTACTATATTCTAATATAGTATTTCCCATAAGACATTACACTTGGGTAGATAACTTAGTGGTAGTCAGGAAGAAAAATGGTGAAATCAAATTGTGTATTGACTTTAGAAATTTGAATAGAGAATTAAAAAAGGATAATTATCCCCTAGTTTATCTTTACCAAGTAATCCAAATTATTTTTGGCTATGATATGATGTCCTTTTTTTGATTTATTTTCAAGGTATAATCAAGTGATAGTAAACAAGGAATATAATATGAAGATTGCCTTTAATACTAAGTAGGGCACTTTTGCCCACATAAAAATGCCCTTTGGATTAATCAAAGTAGGTGTAACATTTAAAATATAAATGGATCATTCATTCTAAGGCATCACGGTTAAGTTCATCATTATATACATGGATGATCTAACTGTCTTTTATAAAAATAGAGAAGATCATATCATGCACTTGAAACAAGTATTCGAGAGATACATAAGGTATAAAATCTCCCTTAATCCCAAGAAGAGTATTTTATGTGTTACTGAGGGATAAATTTTAGGACATATTATAGCTAATAATATGATATATATATATAGACCCAAATAGACTAAATTCAATATCAAAGATAGATCCCCTTAATATTAGTAAGGAATTGAAGTCTTTCTTTGGTAAAATCAACTTTATGAGAAAGTTCATTTTTGGTTTTACAGAGATTATGAAACCATTGAATGACATGTTGAAGAAATATGTCAAGATCACATGGAATGAGGATACCAATAAATATTTCAAAGACATCAAATAAGTAATTGGATAATCTCTTGTACTGAAAAGTCTAAATTTCACTAAAGATTTTTATCTTTATTCCTTTGCTTCTGATCATATAATAGTTGTTGTTTTAACTCAGAAGTTAGATAATTATGATCACCCCATTAATTTCATGAGTAATAATCTTAAATTTTTTGAGTTGAACTATTCTTTGATTAACAAATAAGCATTTGCTTTAGTCAATGTAGTAAAGAAATTTAGACAGTATATCCTTATAAATAAGGTACATGGAATTCTAGTAGACCCCACCACTAAGCTAATGTTGAGTCAATGTGAACTTAGAGAAAGGATAGGTAAGTGGATGTCTATCCTTTAATAATTTGATCTATAAATTAAGACTACCAAGTTGGTAAGATGACAAGGTTTAATTTATTTGGTTTTTTTAATACTAATCCCAAACTAAGTGTTATGTAGGTAGACCAACAAATTTTTCAACCCAATGATTGGTATGATCCTATTGTTCATTTACTAATCAATGGCTATTATCTTACAAGATTATGTAGAGATAGAAATAGAGCTTTAAAGCTCAAGGTACCCCACTTCCTAATCAAATATGGAGTGTTGTATAGGAATAACTTTGAAGACATTTACCTAAGGTGTGTGTCCAAGGATGAAGAAACTAAGATCTTGAGAACTTTTCATGAAAAACCTAGAAGTGGGCACCCATCTAGAAGGAATAAATCCCACAAGATCCTTATATATAGTTACTACTAGCCTAGTATCTTCAAGGATGCTCACAATCATGTAAGAAAATGTCATGCATGTCAAGCCTTCAACACAAAAGATCCAAAGGTAGACATGCTATTAAAACCAGTGATGATTGATAAACCCTTTTCCCAATGGGGATTATATTTTATGGTGGTCATTAACCTCAATTCCTTATATGGTCAAAAGTATGTTATGTATTTTATTGACTACTACATAATATGGACTGAAGCAGTGGAAACCAAGTAGTGTAGGATTGAATAACTGATCAAATTTCTAAAAGAATAAGGTTTGGCACCCAATATCTCTAGTATGTGATAATAGATCTACCTTGTGTCCATTGAGATGACTAAGTGGGCATATGACAACAATATTATTCTCAAGTTCTCATCAAACCATTACCCCTAGGGAGGTGGAGTATTTGAATCAACAAACAAGAACTTGATGGAGTCTATAAAGAAGTCTACATCTAATAAACCAAGACCATGGCACAAAATAATTAAGTATTTCCTTTGGGTAGATAGAACAAGAGTCAAACAATATCTTAAGGCATTACCATTATTACTGGTATATGGTCAAGAACCTATATTCTCCATTACCCTCAAGCTACCAACATAGAGGCTCATGAAAGAGTACATGGAGGAGGGTAAATAATTTGTAAACTCATGGTAGCTATAAATCATACATATAGAAGATACGAGAGGAAGATTTTTCCAATTTCATCAGACACTAGACCATGATTAAGAGGTGGTTTGATAAGTTTTCAAAGATAAAGGTGCTTAGACAAGGAGACCTAGTTATTATTTGGGATAAAGCCTTAGAACCAAAAGGAAAGCATGGGAAGTTCACACCTTTTTGGATTGGACCATATCAGATTATTAATATCCTAGGGGATAACACCTTCAAATTAGAAGACTTAAAAGAGTCAGAGTTTAATTTACCCACCAATGGGTAATATCTAAAGCATTACTTATTTGTTTTCCCACTAAAAGTCTTTATGGAATGAACTATAAGACTAGTTAGAGTTAGTGTAAGTAGGTCTTAGTTTAGTTTCATTCTTGTTATTTCCTCCTTATCTCTTGTTTGTACATAATGTTTGTATATAGTTGATTTTTCATTATTTGTTTTTCCTATTTGGTGGGTTTCTTTTCTTTGCTTTGTTCCTTGCTTAAAATAAGACCTCTTTAAGATATTCCTCAGATTATAATACATTTAGATGTTCATGGATTGTTAAAACGTGAGCTTGAAGTTATAGTTTAGAGAAATTGGTAAAGGCTAATAATTAGGTTAATTATTCCTTTTGATTTTAAGCATTGTTTTAACCTAATTTTGGTTTTAATAAGTATTTCACATATAGGGTGAAATATTGGATTATTAGGATACAATCATGCTTGCCAGGGCTATGGATGCCTAGCTAGTAGTGGAGTAAGGCCTGGAGTGGAACCAAAGGTATCTCTATTGAGGCTATGGATGCCTACCTGGAGACTGAGTAATGACCAAGCCTTGAGCTAAATCATGGTTCTTAATTAACATAAAAATATGTTTTAAGTTAATGTTAATGGTTAAGGTCATGAATTTGGAAGTTTTTCTCTATATATTATGGCAATTAGTAAGTGAAATAAAATTTCACACATAACATCACTATGTTTAGATGTTTGATCCTAATTTTGCATGTGTAAGACTTTTTCTAAAAATGAATTGATCCTAATAATAGTCCCTAATTAAGTGGAATAATGAGCCTAGTTATTAGTCTAAACTAGAGTCTCTAAATTCTAACATATTAATATGTCTCTCCTAGAAGTTGTCATTTGTTGAGGTCACATACCCCCATTTTTGAAAAATGGGGACCCTTATTGAAATTTGAAGGATTATGATTTAATTTAGAAAATCACTTGATCATAACACCATTATCATGTTTACACAATACATTTTTGAAGATCATCCACCCCTGGTGATCATTCAAATTAATTAACATGTTTTTAGTTGATATATTCTTACCCCTTCTAATGTTGTTAAATGAATATTGTTTGTGTTTATGTATTTCAGGTCCAATGCAATATCATTTGGGAATGAGCATGCTTAGGGTTTTATAATTAAATGTTAAATTGATCTTTTATTATCCTTTGGTCTATCAAAGATTAATTGAAACTATTTTAAGTCATTATAAAACAAAAAGTCTAACATTTTAACCTAAGTCACTTTTAAATTAGATTCAAATTTGTGTGGGAACTATTTACGTAGGAGTAATTATTTATTTTATGGACTTAGCTTAATTTTATCCTAATTCTTAGTCATGTTTTTTAACATGACCAAACCTTAGTCTAAAAATAGTATTCTTGGTCCCTTTATGTCCCATGAGCCTTAGGTTCATTTTATTATTAGCATGGTCTAACTAATGTAGGGTCCCTTTTTTATATCCTAGACATGTCAGAAAAAATTATCCTAAAGTTTTGATTGTATTTTATAATAAAAACCCTAGTCTAAAACTTTCACTTATCTCTTATCATTCAAAGGGTCCCTTTCATTATGTTTTAGAAATTAGCTTGAATTTTTATCCTAAGGTTTTAACACATTTACCAACATGAATAAAATATTATTCTAAAATAGTTAACTAAGTTTCCCATATCCCTCAAGCCTAACTATGTTTTATTTTATTGATCATAGATCAATGGTGCACATTTGATTAGGCAATATTGATCTAATAGTATGTGTTAAAGTCAATACTTCAATAGAACCCTAAATCAAGTGAGATGGTTATAGGTGTCACCATCATGGGAACCGTACCAAAGATATAATAGTACATAACAAAAGATGATCTAATAGAGCATGATTGATCAACTGAAGGTGATCTGATGGCTTGAGATCAATGTTGACAATTCAAAGCCCTGAGATAAGTAAGGAACTAAAAAGTTTCACAATCTCAATGAAAGTATATTAAGAAAATAATGGCATTCCACCCCTTAGATTGATATCTAATGGAGCACATTGATCTAATAATATAAGATCTAATGGTGCATGATGAAGGTTGAAAAGTCAAAAGACCTAAGGATGACTATGAAAATGATATGTGGCATATTCATAAGCCAAAAATTAAATATTGAGCATCTTTCAAAGATTTATGATATGTGGATGAGTGTACACATTTTGATCAATAATCTATGGAGTAGGGGACATGATTCAGGAGATCAAGATCAATAGAGCACATTAATCTAGGTAGAGATGATCTAATGGTGTGAGATCAACCTTGACATTTCAATAAAGCTTAGAACAAATCAAAAATTACAAGTGTAACAACCATAGAAAATATAATAAATAGATAATGACATTCAAATTCTTAGATCAAGAATAATGAATAGTGTTGATTCAAGTAAATAGACTCAACGGTACAAGGTGAGATAGAATTTTTAAATGACTCAAAGCCAATAAAATATCGACACATGTCTAAGGATGACAAATGGTCATATTTTAAATATTAATGAGTAGGCTACTATGGTGATTCCATATTAATTCCACACAAGTTCCAAGTTAGATTAAAATATCTTGTGGGCTCAAAAAATCAAAAGTATAAATACACAGATCTAAACAAAATCTAGGTCATGAAGATTACATATGTTCAAATAATTGTTGCCATTATATCAATATAAGAACATTCAAGAAAGCCCTAGTGAGTATGGAAATCCTAATTCAACCTTTTTCTCATTGTAATCAAACCAAAATGAGATTGCATTATCATTCATAAAAGGATAATTTGATCTAGAATTGAACTAAAGACCACTACCAAGCAATCTAGACAATCTCACAACTATGGCATCTCAAAAGCATGGTTCAATGGAGGAGGTGGAACTCCATTTGACCATTGATGTATAAGAGAGGATTTTTAAGGACAAATAATTTTATGCCACATATCTAAATGTAGGGGGAAAAAATTGGTCAAGCATGTTTTGGACCATTGAGAATTAGCAACCCATCATAAGAGAAAAATAGAACATATCCTCAAGGAAGCTTTACTATGACATAGTTGTCACTCAAATGATAGGTCTCCATTATGTTTTAATAAAACATGAGGTAATGTATTGTATAGACATTTTCTCTCCTATTTTTAAGGATGGAAAAATAGATAAGGGCATGATTATTCATGAGGGAAGTCTTAGGAAAATTTCTTACATCTCTCCTAGAGCATTTAAAAACTCTTACAAACTACCTAAGACCCAAGTAGACCAAAATATAATCAAAAATTGGGCTAAATATAATTATTTAAAGAACATCCTTTCACAATGGGTGTATACTATAAACCAAGTGTTTTCTAATTTCAATGATAACATCCCCATTGGTCAATTCAAAATAGGAATCAAGATGATCATGACTATGATGAATAAGTTATGTGGATGTTCAACCACTACTTATGTGGAAAAAATATGGGTTCCATTAGTCTATTTTATTAAAAAAAACACCCCTCCGCTTGGTGAATTCATTAGCACTTGTTTAAGTAGACAATTTTTTATAGTAAAAAATAGAACTAAAAACTAATTATTCATGATGTCATACCTCATAGGTTCCTTGCTTACTACCACAAAGATATCCAACCTTAGGGAAGGATCACCTGATGGTATAAAAATAGTCTCCCAATATTATTCAAATTTACACATATTCAAATACAAGGACCACATCCACTTCATTTGTGACTATGTTTATATATCCCTAACATAGGCCATAATCAAGAATCCAATGTCAAGAGTCAAACCCTTGATCAAAAATTCAATTGAGGCCATGGGAGACATCTAGTTATACCTTTATTATACAATCATCAAGATTTAAGGAGCACAATGCACCCCAATTAGACTACCTATTGATGTGCCCATCAAGCTAGTAGAGCAAGAGGTGGCTTATCAACTATGTAATGGAATAAATGGTTTGTGAAAAATCAAAAGGAAGGGACTACTTCACACCCTCCCCATAACCATAAGAATGAATCTTTTTTTAAAATGTGACAAAATTGAGGTTGCTTCCAAATATAGGACCTCCTTTAACCTCTAAATTGATGAGCTAAGGTAGTCAGATCCTCATGAAAGATTCAAGGAGCATCTAAAGGCTAAGGGAATCAATATCCCTTATTGTCACCAATTAGGTCCTTTTGATCCCATATACGCCAAATCCTCTTCATTATCTTAGGTCACCATTAGGTTTAATATGCACAATATCAATCTAAAGGATAGAATGCATAGGGAGAAAAAGGGGAGTGATGATAAATGGAAATTAGGACCAAAATAGTACCATTTTTTGAGTGGTACACCTTTTAGACCAACACCATCCCAACTATAGATAGAGTCTATAAATAAGACACAAATTGAGCAAAGGCTAGAGGAGAAAATGCCTGATGAAATATCATCATCTTCAACCCATGTAAAAGAATAAGGATCACTAGTTGAAGAGGTTCACATGGTAGTATTAGACCTTGGTGAAATAATTGAAGATGCCCTCAAAATGTTATCATTAGCCTATGAGTCAGATGATGAAGAAATAGAAGAAGTAAAGTAACAAAAGGAGAAGCAAGTGTTATATCTAGTCCTATATACACCCCTAAAAGAAAGGTAGAGCTAGCCATTGTCTCAATTAAAACCAAGAGCCCATGGTGACCTTCAATCATCATTTCAATGAAATCAATCTCTTAAGTGAAGAAAACTTGATTCAGCGTCTAACCATTCTTGAATGGTTCATTTATGGAAAATTTTAAAATATTCCAAGTGCACAACATCCATGGGATATGATGAGGGCCATCAAGATCCCAATTTTCAAATAACTTAATCCATGGATAGTTTCCTTGTAGAAAGAAGAGGAAAGGGGATGGTTGTTATAGGATAATCAAGTGGGAAATAGATGGAGACCCTAGCTCCAAAGGTGACATAATCTTTAGTGGATTTCAAATTTAACCCAACCACTACCAGTTCATAGAGAGTAACTAAGAAGAAGGCCATGGTTGGTGGAGAGGATTTCACCTTTCAAAAATTGGAGCCTTTTATTGGATTGACTCTAATTTGAGGATAAAAACCTGATGAGGACCCAATATTTGAAGAAAATGTTCTTGAAATAACTCAAGCTCAATCACATCAATTGTAAAAATTGATAAAAGGCATCTTGCAACAAAATAAAAATTTGAAAGAATAAGCCATCTTGTTAATATAAGAAGATAGATTATAGAAATTTAAGGACACCATGGCTAATTTTTCCAATTCTTTAAATTTAGTCAAGATTAGATAGGAGGTAATAAATAAACAAATCACTATGGTTATAGGCCAAGTTGGCCAATGGAAAACTTTGAGCTACCAAGTGAAGGATTTGATCAAAGTCTTGATTAAAAATCAAATCCTTGAATTCAAGACAGTTAACCTAGCCCACCTAAAAATGGATATGGATATATTAATTGATAATATTAAAGCCCTAAGAAATTTGTTGAAGTAGATGGAAGACATTTCTAGGGACCTCAAAAATCAATAAGATAAAATGTTACACGTATTGGATAGCTTGATCAAAGAGCCCACCACACTTATTCCTTTAGACCTAATAATGTATGAATATTTCAAACACATATATATTTAATTCATGTAGGAAGTGAAGAATCAAGGATAAGGGAAAATATGGATTGATAACAAGAAGAGCATGGGCTTGTTTTTATCATCAAAGGAAAAGATAGGAGATGCCAAGAGCATTAAACAATCTTTGGAAATGGCTGAGAGGGATCTCAAGGGCCTATAAGATCAAGGAAAAGGATTTTTCATGACACCTATCATTGATGTCCATCTGATTAATGAATAACATTATAGATTGAAGGTCATATAGGGAAGGAAGAACACTGAATTAACACAAGGATCCCAAAGTTAAGTTTGTTGAATTAGGAGTATTCTTTTTATAATTAAGATTTTATATTTTTGAAATATAATATTATTTTGTAAAGGCATTTGTAACTTGTAAATCACATTTCACATAGGTTAGTCATTTTATAATGTCTATAAGGTTCACAAAGAATTGTAAAAGGTTAGTTTTCCTTAGTTTTTGACATGACTAACTGGCATACTTAATGAAAGGTCTATAAAAAAAGGTATTGCCTATTATAAAAGAGAGATAGAGTTTTTGAACCAAAAACTATTCTATAACTTTTGAGTAGATTCATACAAAGTAAGTATTTCTACAAAGTTGGTCCATATTTACTTGTGTGAATTGCTATTATGGTTTATCTCTCATTTGTCTGGTCTGATTCTCAAATTTGAATGGTTCTTGTGAATTTTGGATGTGCATCTCTAATTTAGAGTTGTTAATTTATTATAATTCTAGATTAGTTGAAATTTCTTAGGTTTACTTCACTTTATTTTCTCTTCTTACATCTGGGCTAATGCTATTTTATTACTAGGGTGAAATCCTTAAAGTAAATTTTGTTCTTATTTTCATATTTTCATACCATCCTTAGATGTTTGCCTAGTGTGTGGTATTATTTGAGATTATGTTATTTCATGTCACACACTATTTAAATGCATGTTCAAATAAAATTAGAACTTTGTCATAATGTTTAAAATAGAGATCAACAATGCCTCTCTTTTCTACCTTACCCTTCATTTTGCTCCTTTTTTATCAATTCATATTAGATAAGCTTCATTGTGAATATTCATCTGAGTTTAGTTTTTGAATTAAGTTTTGAACATAATTCACTTGAAATATAACATGTTATATCTAGAATCAAAGATCAATTATTAAGATGCAGTGGCTTCTAACCACCAACTAATATAAATTTATGAAATAGTCAACTTGTTCTACCTCTATTCTACCAAGGATAATAGGATTATCACAATAGCAACTCATGCAATGGAATCTCTAAGTTAAAAAATTAGAAGTGTTTACTAAACACTTTGGACCACATGTGATACACATTTAGGCATAAAAAAGGTGCTCCAACTTGATGGTACGCCTTCTAAATTGGTGGGATTGGTTAAAGGGTTGAAAGTTTTTCTTAATGATTGTCTTAACTTCCCCATCCTTCAAGACATTATGTTTTCTTACTTGCCTACCCACTTTCTTATTTTCCTTTAAAAGGATTTAAAATCCAAGATATGATGCTACCTCTTAGTTTATTTGTTTTTATTGGCCTTCAAGACAAGGTATGAAGAGAAAGTAGCCATTATAACTTAACCACTAGATAAATTTCATATTGAACCATATATAGAAGTAATCTCCAATTTGAATTATGTCATCAATGATCATGAGGAGTCTATTGTTTATGATGGAATATTTTTCAAGCTTGAGGGAATATCTGATTTATTTTTGGATGAGTATGATATATACTCTTATGGACATGATCCATACACCTATTTTGATCAAAGTGATCTTGGCACCTATATCATCCATGAGGGAGTAGATGAGAAATCTAAGGTAAGAATTGAACATTATTTCTCACAAGTTATTGAAGGTAACTACCATATTCATTTGTATGATTATGATAGTTTGAAAACCATGATAGATAACTATGGTGAAAATAACAATGTAATACTACTTTCACTTGATGAAGGAGCCCTTGATGATGACATTCATGAAGAATAAGATGACCTATGGCAAAGGATCAATGCCATAACCTAAGAATTTGAGAAGATTGGTAAGTTAACCTCTCCTCCTGAGAAGTGAATATCTGATCATGAGTTTTTTGATGAACCTAATAAGTAGGTTTTTTATTGTCCTATTGGTCATAAATGAAAAGGTCTTATCAAACATGAAGTTAGATGTTTAACAACTATTATAAGAGCTACAATATTGAAGCACACAAATAAGAAAAAAATAGAAGATATTTTCATGGAGGATTATTCAACAACCTAACCTAATATTGATCCACTCTTATAGGTATTGGGGTAGGAATAAGATAGACTTGATGATCCTATACATTAAGTACATTGTGTCCTAAAAGAGAGTAAGGTTAAGGCAGTCTTGATGGTTCCTAAGATGAAGTTTGAAAATATCCATGTGAACATGATATAATTGCATAAATATGAAAAGTTGAGGAAGTCTATTGGAGGGAAATAAAGAGTGTATTTTAAGGTTAAAATCAACATTATTGCAGATAGAAGAAGATATAAGGATGGTAAGATTTTTGATCATCCATATAAGCAAATGTTTATTAACATGCATATTCTGCATGGTCAATTGATTTAATGGAGTAGCAAGGATGAAAGAAGAACCATATTTTACCCTATTTGAAACATTGTGAGTTTTTATTCACCTAAACTATTGAGGTCTTATAAATATTAGGGTAGGTGTGTGTCTTTGCTTCTATTGAGTGCGAGTTCCATAAGTGTTCTTGAGAACATATGTTTGTTTCCTTTAGTGTCTTATTTTGTGTGTATTTAATTATTTTTGGTGTGGTTTCAAAGTAAGTTAAGTGTCAAACTTTTTCATAAGTGACCCCATATCCCAATGGATAGGAATAGGCTACTGGTCTTTAGCATACTTGGCTTGCCACCCCTAAGAAATTACCAAGAATTTTGACTATTTTAAAGCTAATATAGGGACCCCATAGAGTTTTAAATGCCTCCCATGGTATTAATCAGATCATATTTTATTTATCTATCCTTGGTCATATTCATTTTCACTCATTATGTCATTTCATGTCATTTAAAGCCACTTTTGGGGTCATTTATGAAGCTTGTATGATTTTACATATAATAAAAGTTTTAAAAAGTGTATTTAACTATCCATGTGTTAATTATGTGTCAAAGTAACTTTATTAAGCTGACAAACTATAAGTTTCAACATCAAAATAATACAATTAGATAGTTAAAGGTAGTTTTTAGTTGGTTGTATGGCTTATGCAGGAGTGTGTCATGTGTATAAGGATTTTTAGTGACCCTAAAAGTCCCTTAAACTCATTTCCATGATTTATAAGCTTTAAAAGTCCAAAAATTTGAATAAAAATATTATTCTCCTTCATCACTCTCCTTGGCAAGCAAATATAGTCAAATGATTTTCAAATGGTACGACCAGTAGGAGAGGAATTAGGTCAAATTCACTTCATGGGAGATATTAACCTTTGTCCAATAAAATTTCATGGAAATATTTATAGGATTGGTGTATCAGGCTCTATGAACCATTTATTAGGAAGTTTACCACTCATTTCTACATACTCATCCCCATCACCTCATGGTTTCCTCTTTATTTGAATTATTCTGTATAAACCAAGTATTTTAAGTGGTATTTGAGAGTGTGGATTTATTACCTCATGGTTTATATAATTTTTGTGTTTTTTTAAGTAAATTTATGAACTAAGTTATCTCTATTTTCTGGTTGAAGTCATCATTGGGGTTGTAGATCAGAATTTTAATTTCTTGCCAAGTTTTCTCATGAAAGTAGATTTAAGATATAAGGAGTCATTTGTATTCAAACTATATAAACATAATAATTAGTTCCTTATTTTATATTTTGTCTTAAAATAATAACATATTGATTAAAAACATAGTCATATTCATGCATAGTCAAATTCTTACAGATATCCACCTACATGAAGGGAAAAGAGAAGCCTTACATAGTCATGAGGATAAGACATGAAGGTTTCAAAGTGGTGAGAGGTCTCATAAGGTGTGAAAAATATAGTTTGAACCATTAAAATTATTTAATATTGGTTTTTTTAACTAATTCTTCGCCATACATTGTCATGTGTCTTACATATGCATGTATGGGTGGTCCAGACATAGGATTGAGTATTTCAATGTTAGTCATTTGAACTAGATTGAAGCCTTATTGAGGTTAAAAAATATTTAAAGTGTCATACTTATCATGGTGTATTCATAAAGTGGAAAACATACCTATTCTAACTCTCCACAAGTTTATAAAGTTACTTTAGGAACACATTACCTTAACATCTCCAAAATAAGGATTCTAACTTTTTTTTCATACTTCCATGGTAAAGCATCTAAGGTGTAGACATTTTTGGTGGTTTCCATCATGTATCCCATTCATATGGGAATTTTATTTCAAAATAAAATGGTTTTTTTACCATGAGAGGTGATAAAATAAGGTTTCCAATTCATGCAATCTTCTACTCTAGATACTTAGTCATATATAGTACTCTTCAAGCCTAGACAGTCTCATTATGTAACATGACCAAATGAAAACATGGTTTGTACACCAAGTTATCTCATTTAATGATATAAGGTGTTAGTCACCCAAATAACATTTTATGGAATTGAAGCACTAGGTTATGACACTGAGCAATGCCTACAAGGCCCCTTTTGGTCTCAAAATTGCACCTACAGTTTGATTGTAGTACGACAATAGGATAGAGTAAGTAGTTTTAACATTGGAAAAACCCAATGCATAATTTGTCTGAGCCCAAATATGTATGAAATGAGTTTAATGAATGAAAAGAGATCTTAGATCATGAGATACAAGGTATAATATGAAGGACACCTATATGCATATCTTTTTACTGAGATAATAATGAAGGACACCTATATGCATAGTCATTTAGTTTTCAAAATGGCTTAGGTTAGTAAATAATGAAAGTTGGGAGTTGGTAAAGATTAATGATGAAATAAATTTTTGAAGATTACTCTAATAGTGGTATTATCACATATCTATATATTTCCTAGACCAAATGAGCAATACAAATCAACAAACCCAACTCTACATACAAACTCTGTGCATAGTCCTCATAGTCTAAAAGTCTATCTTAGGAAGTTGTAGTGTTGATGGCCTTTCAAGTGTTTTAAAGATATGAAAATTTATACAAAAAATTTAAATGATCTAATCCCACCTATCATAACATTTTTTTGGCTAATACAATAAGGGAATTTCCCTCTATTCTATCTCAGATAGAGGGCACGCCTAGCCATTTTAGACTATAGACAAGAAGTGTGAAGGGCAAGAGGAAGATGTAAATATCCTTAGAAATTTTGAATAATGGTGTGGAGAGTTTTATTAAACATTAAAAAAATAATTGAGGCATCATAGTGATGTGAAAGCATAAAAATAAAGTTTTACATCATGAACATAGTTCAAGCCTACTAGGCCTAGACCAAGCCTAAAGCCCTAATGGGGTATCAATACCACTTCTAGGGAAAAATTAACATTACCACATATTTTATGACCTTAAATGGGAGATATGATGTGAATTGGATCCATTAAATTGTATAAATATCATTTAGGTTAGTTATTTTTGGCTCAAACCTATCATAGGGTACTTAGAATACACTCCCAAGCTCGATAGGCCATCTTTGGAAGCTCACACCTATATGGACAAGGTACATGGGATTATAAGGAGATATGGATAGTTTAATGGGGTCCTATATCCCTATTTAGTTTATGAATCATTGTTAAGAATCTAAACCATCTAAAACCCTACCAACCCCCTAGTTTTCAAATTTTGGATGTCACATTTTTATGAATCATTGTTAAGAATCTAAACCATCTAAAACCCTACCAACCCCCTAGTTTTGACCTGATGAGGAAAACATGCAAGGAAATGATTCTAGAAGGAATAGTTTGGCTTGGTAAGGGTTTGAATATTACTTAGTAATCTCTCAATATCCTCACTCACCAATTTGTCCATACAATCACTATAGTATAAAGTAGGGTTTCTTACAATATTTTGTATGTTTTATAGGTGCAAAGGAGAGTTAGAGGGTAAGGATAATTGGGGAATGTCAATTGGGACATAATATAACTATTCATGTCTATTTATCACTTCATATAATCACACAATAATCTCAACTAGATCATTCACTATAGGTAGTTTGTGGCAAATAATGGAAATGGAGAGTGATTACCGAGTGAGAGAGTGATAAGTCTAATTGGGAGGCCTTTTAAGGTCTTCCTAATGAATTTGAATGAAAATTACATAATTATATGTGTCATATTATCCCATAAATATATTTTAGTGAGAAAATAATGGAATTTTTGCTAACAAATGTGAAGGTAAACCTATGAAGCTAGTGATGGTGACTGCATATGGTGAGAACAAATGTCTAAAAGAAGGCCATGAGTTAGGGACACATATGATGATTTTTGTGTCATTTTTATAACCCATCCTTGATATTTCAAAAGTTTCATCTCTCCCTATTATATTTCTTAATGCTCAAGAGAGGCATAATGATGAAGTCAATTTCAAAAAGCCATTTGAATACCTTTACAGTAGTTTTGGGGAGATTCGTGTTTCAAGTGGGAATTTTTCCAAGAGGACCTTATAGACTTATATTATAAAATTAATCACTCTAAAAAATAAATTATTTTAATTCCTTAACATGTGTCATTGTGACCCTTGAGCTCCACTTTCTTCTCTCTCTTCACAAATTCTATAAATGCAAGCTATTTTGGCTCTTATATCCAATTCCACACCTGGTTTAAAAAAGCCCTATTGGTTTGATATTTTACTTTACCTTTCAAATATATGTGAAATATATATTGGAGTCCATAATATATCTTTTAAACATTTGTGATTGATGTCCATCCTTACTTTCTCTCAATCCTTATATGTTTGATGTAAGTTGTTCCACTTTAGTAGGTCACATAAAGTGTTGTCAATTATAATGTTCTATTTTCAAGGGTATAATTATCCTTACTATCTTGGATTGATCTTTGGTTCACCTACCTTTATTATATTTCATGCATATCACCTCCATGTTGAAATACTAATGTTAAAGTATTCTAGGACTATGAATTTAGTGTTTTAGGTCATGTTTCTTAGTGCAAGACTATGATAATATTGTGTATATCTTTATGGTGTATCACCCCATTATATTAGTTTAATTTTATCCATATTTATACCTCTTTTAATATAATTAATTATATAGTTTAAGTTATAATCACATAAGGATAAATGTAGGGAGATAACCCTTAAACCTAGAGGTTTACCTATATTATAGGCAACTAACAGGCCTAAAGGTATTCTAATGTTTCAAAAATATTAAAGTGGGATTAATAAACCTCATCTAGGGTGTGATATTTTATGATAATAGTAACTATGGAATACCCAATAACATATCAAATATGCCTACACTAGGTATCACTATGAATTGAGTGGCTATATGTTCTAGTCCAACCTATAATAGAAGCACAATCTTCCTAATGGAGATCTAAACATGATGATTAGAACCAATAATAAATGTGTCTATGTGGAATATATCCTAATATAAATACACTAAATACTACAAATTTTTTATAATTCAAATGTTAATAAATGATCCATTGTTAACCATAACACTTCAGATAGGATGATGGTCTATGTATGCTCGTATAAAGAGTACATGTAAATATATATCATCAACAACAATATCTTACTCTGACAAGGTGATGATTGGTCTAGGTGGAACTATAGTATGCTACATGTCAATGATATTATGTAATTGGTGTGCCTCCTTTATAATAGTATAAAATAAATATGGTGGTGGATGTGCCTGATATATGTAGTGAACACCTAATATGATGCGTACATCATTCATTATGTGATTTGAAAACATTTTGATAATATATTTAATTCCTTATCATATATTTACTATACTTTTAGTGCCTTTATGGTGGTACCCACAACAATAATTTTATCCTCAATAAAATCTTGTATCTTATGTTTTGGCCTTATACATATGTTTTTTGTATAGCTCAGTACCCTTTGATACTCATTGAACACATTAAAATCATAGTTATTTGATAAATAGGTCATGTCATATCAACATATTTAATGGGAGGGAGAGATATGGCATTTCATTCTAAGATATTCTATAAAACTTATGTTGGTGTCTCTGGAGCATTGGTGCAGATTCAAGAGTAGATAAAACCAATCTAGGAGATGGCTTGAAAGCTACATTAATTATGGCATTTTTATCACTCTTGTTCTTTGTGGCCCTAATATAGAGGCTTATTTTAAATATTAATAGTTGATTTTAATCCATTGGTATACTTTTTTTTTACCATTGATATAAGCTTGACCTCTTTTTCTTTTAATCTGTATCATAAATATGTTAATGTAGGAAACTTATTAAACAAGATAACTTCATGTAATGCTGGTAAAAGATTTTTTTTGAAGATGTCCTAAAGCTCTTTATCTAGCATGTGGCTAGTCAATTTAACCAATATAGCCATGTATCATAATATTTATTATGTGATGGGTTCATTTGACTTTCATTTGAACTATGTAACTTAGGCATATGATATCTTGTCACTAATATTGATGAAGAAATGTTCTCAAAACATGTATAATAAATGATTTAATGTTATTATAGATTGATTTGGTAAGTAATAAAACCACTATAAGGAATAATCCTTTACACCATGTGGAAAAAACTTCATGAGAAGAAAATCATTGGACACATAGTCCAAACATGCTACATGAAAAGCTCTGAGATGGTGCTTTGGGTCACCCTTGCCATCATATAATGTAAGCTTAGGTGCCATGAATCTATATGGAAAGGGAGTTGTTATTATGTGATGTAACAAAGGTGTATGTAATAAAATATTATAATATAAGGCATGTGATGGCCTAGTGGCTCCCTTATTAGTATGTAACACCTTATCCTAAAGAGTATGAACCTAATGCATAAAGGATTATACATTTGGAGTGGAGGAACTAACCACAAGAGGTGTAACTATAATTAAAGGTTATTGAGTTATAATTTGAGGTTTTTCTAGATAGTTTTCCCCAATATAGGTATAACAATGTTATTATCTAGGGAAGTTAAAGATTGACCAATGTTTGATTTTTTGAGTTCTTCCTAAATAATAGTGATGAGGTCATCTTGTGTATCTAGATGTTTAGACACAAAATCTTGCAATTATTTCTTATTGATCTCATAAAATTGATTTTTAAATTCTACCATTGTGGTTTGGGAAGTAGGAAAAAAATTCATGGTATATTTTGAACCTTTATATAATTTTAATCTAAGATTACAAAAAATGAATATTAAAATAAATCTAAAATTTTAGAACTAAAATCTGAGCATAGACAGAAAAAGGATATAAACCCTAAGAGCATATAGGGTTAGAGTATTGAGAAATGTTCAAAGTAAGTTAGGTTCACCAAATGATTTAACCTTTTAGGGTTTTACTTTTGTAAATGTTGTGTTTGATTAAAGTTTTGAGTAGTCTAAATTAGTGAAATAATATGCATAAAATAACCATTGATTTTTTGTAGATTTTGACTAGATTTAACTTTTTTAAAATAGTATTAAATATTTCTAAATAAATAATTGTCTAGAAAACACATGATATAGATGATCTTAGTATTATAAAATGAGATATGAATAATTATGAGTGTTATTAACTAAGATACCTATATTAAAAACCCTCATGGATATTAGCATCACATTTTTAAAAAGATGTCGTGACGCTCTAGTGTCCTTATAATGATACTAATGTCCTCTGTGAAACATAGTTCCAAACTACTAGGTGCACCTATATCTATGTTTTGGGATTTTAATCCTATGTCCCTAAAGTTCAAAACTTTCTATTGTTCTTATAATAGTTGATTCATAATACACAACCTAATCCTCCTTGAATTTAAGGCATGAACTGAAAAGTGTGTTCATTATTAGGATAGGTTGGACATCCCAAAACCCCTATTGTGAAGAAAGTTTCCTACATACCAATACTCTGAGGAGAGATTAAGTTTGATTTAGTTCTCCCTAGTTAAGTATTGGTGCAAGTGCAAGTAATGTTATAATGATAATGGTCTTGAATGCCTTGACCGTGCTTGATATTATAAATTTAGAAAATTGAAGATTAGGGTAGTTGTAGATGGCAGTATGCAGAAGTAGGGTACAATAGGTTGCTCAACTTGTTTCATGTTTGATAGGTATTTTACAACTAATTTCCATCTAGTGCATAGAGGTATAAAATTTGTGTATTTATAGTGTTATATAGCTTGTGTAGATAATAAAATATTCTTAGGCCAAAATTAGGAGGGTTTTACCTTTGAAAATATATTTATTTTGGAAAGATAGGGTAAAGGACATAAACATAATTTTTGGGGCACTAATGCCACATGGATATAGTGGCCTTAACATGGTGCTAATGTATAGATGGTAAAATGTTAGGCATTAAGACTTAAGATCAAGAAATGAGGATCTAAGACTATGTTTGAGCTAACTAGGGATGTTTGTAACCCACAAAAAGGCTTAAAAAGTGTGATAATAGGCTCTGTGATAGGTCTAGGTATAATATAGGAATAGGTACTATCAATCATCACTCTTATCACTCAAATACCACTTTTAGCTGATTACATAATCATATAATATTATGAAAAATAATTACAATAATTACCTAGCTTATAACTTTAAAAATTAGGCTCTTGGGATACTCTTTTAGTACTTTAGACTATAGATATGTCTTACCAATGAATGGTATAGAAATAGGGAATATTTTTTCAAATGAATGCTTGATAGAGTGTTTCTAATATGTTTCCTTATCTCTTTAGTCTTTCTCTAGGTGTTTTTAAGGTGAGGAATGAATTAGGGTTGATATTATATTTATATCAATCCCTTTAGAGAAGTAAATTATATTAAATCACTTAGGTTGACCATTAAGATAAGTTTCATTTGTAAAATAGATGAGTTTATGGAACTTGACACTTATGTTTGTTAAATTCTATGTAGTTCATGCATTTTCTCATATTTTTAGTGTATTATCTATCTTTTTTGTCGTCTAGTGAGATTATCCTATGTGAGGATTTATCCCACATTAGCTAGTTTAGATAGTTTAATATTTCACCTTGTATATATAAGAAAGTACCTTATTTTATACTAAAATGTTTCATTATGCTTCATTTCTAAATAATGTATGATTTTCCTTATTTTTTACATATCATTTCTATAGCTTTCTTTGTGATGTTTTGTTGTCAACACTTTGGATTCTTGAGTTCGAATACCTTTACTATTCTTCAAAATGTCAAGTCAAGACACTAATGTCGATGGTAGTGTCTATCCCTGACATTAGTGTCAAGGGAGCAAGAAAGTAGGTAAAGGTTTAGAAACTATAGATATGGAAGATAAGTACCTTTTAAGCAATCTGGGCAAGATAGAAGGGTTAGGTCATCATCATAAGATAGGTCAGACTAAGATATATGCCAAGGAGCATAAGATAGAGTAGATGTGAGTCTTATGGAAGTGGGAAAGGTCTATAACTGAGAGGAAGAGCCAAGGTCTAAATTTTCCAAGTGTGCAAGACTGAGATGCTAAATAATCCATAAATATCATCTATATTTCCCCCTTTTAATCTTATAATGAAATTTGTAGTTTAAATGAATGGAATGCATACCTAGGTATGTATAACACACCTTTTATTTTTTCATTCCCAACTTAACTGACTTTTTAGTGATTGACCTACAACTAAGAGGATGTTAGGGTATATAATTAGTGCATATAATCTAGAATTGAAAGTAATTAAAATAGATTTAAACTGAAATGCTAAGGTTTAAGAGTATAGGTTGTGTATCAATGTAGCCTTCTTGCCTATTGTCAATATGATTTAAAAAATATGTATCACTTTAATGCTATAAAACTAAGATTAGGACAAATATAGATAAATATTTAAAATGCATGTGTTCACCAAATTTGACTTTTAGGTCAAATTCAGGCACCCCTAGGTAAAAACTTGACTTTAAGGTATTATAGGGGTCTAATATAGATGTCACAAGGTGTTATATAGGCTATATAATGTCATTTAATGTTTTAATATCCTTTTTCATTAGTTACTTTAGTCCCTTTAGTCATTTTGAGGTCAAATAAGCGGTATTTAATAAGTTTTACAATTTTCTTGGGAAGTGTGAAGGTTTCAAAATGTGATGTCACATCCCATGTGTCCTTATAGGTCTTAAGTAACCATCATTAACTTAAAAATGGTAGGTTATTCAAATAAATGGTAGTTTCCTTGAGGAAAAGAAGAAGCTTGGCACTTGTACAACTCCTTGGGAAGTGTACCATATGGGAAAGGATCATGGTATGTCTCCTTAGATTCCTCAAGCTTAGTTACATATTTAAATGATCTGAAAGCTCCATTTTTGGTCCAAAACCATTTTACTCCTTTTTCAATCTTCTTGGTAAGTAGAAGTAACCTTAAAGTTTTTGCTTAGTATGGATAGCTCAAGAGGTTTCAAGACAAACACCTTGGGGAGGTTATAGTACAATTAGAAATATTTATTTAAATATAAGTAGTTTGAAAAATTGTGGCTTTTGATTCCTGAAACATCCTCATGAAATTAATTTTATTTTTTTATCTGTTATTCTATGTACCCTACAAGTTTTGTTCCATTTTTGGAAATTTCATATGAACCAATTACTGAGGTTGATTCCAGATGGTGTTTACATCCTTATATAATTCTTTGTATGGTTTGTTTCTAGTTTCAAGATGATTTGATATTACAAATAACTCATTTTATAGGAAGGTACCACCATGTGTAGTCTCAGTCAAATTTCCACTTGCAAAAGGTTAAATTTCATATAGGGGATTCAATGTGAATAAGATATGGTGGTTTTCCATGTCTTAATTTCATATTTATTACCTCCCTTCATGTTTATATTTCATTATATCATACTTGGATCAATCTTGTAGTTCACTCTCACACTCAGTCAACTTCTTACTCATTCTTACTTATAGTCATAGGAGATCACGTGTGTGGACATGTTTAACATGATTAATGGAAAGGTAAAAACAATATCATGACTTTGAGTATGTTTTCATATCAATAGCATCAAACAAGGACCTCCACTTAGAATAAGAAACGACTATGGTACTCATGTAGCACACTTTCACCTAGTTTACCCTGAATATGCCCATCTACAAGTGCTTGGAGGATAAATTCACATTAAATGGGATGTGTTGATACTTTTTAGACCCTTATAAGTGTGAATATTCCATTTTCAATCTTATAAATTAGTTCATAACTCATTAAGGTATTATTTTTCTTTTTAACTACTTGAGATTCCCTTACTACTTGCATTATGGAATAACCACCTACAGGTAGCTTGGGCAAAGATTTTAGAATCCATATGGAGAGTTTGAAACATATAATGAACTTTATTTAGTGTCTTGATATTGTGAAATATCCTAATATACTTGTTTGTAAGGGTATATTTATAAATAAGGAATGAAGGCCACCTCCAAAAAAATGAGATGACTATGTTTGAGATAAAATCCCTAAAGGTGCAAAATAGAGCACTTGAGCTTTTGGTTGAAGGCTTACAATAGGATTATGAAGAATTTTAATTCACATAAGTGAGCATACCCTATATTTCTCACATAGGGGATCAAATTTCAAAATTATAAAGTGGTTTAGTCCTTTGGTTCTCTTGATGGTGAGGCTTGAACATGCACTTCTCATCACTAATTTTTGACAATGAAGTTTATAGGTTTTGAAACTCTAAAGGGACTCTTTCCCCAAAGTAGTAGTTTGAAACCTTACCCCCATGATTGTAATGTTATATGATGGAGGATAATATTATGATTTAATTTAATTTTTTGAGATAAAATATCTCATTTTAGAACCTAGACACACTTGTAGGTGAGTCTAATCCAAAATAGTCATCTACAACAATAAGAAGGTAAAAAAGTGTTTTTGAATAAGCATTGAGTAAGGTGGAAGGTTTGAAGACACATTTGAGTGTTGGGAGAGAGTAGAGGGTTTAATTATGATATAAGGACAACCAAAACAATCTAGTGTGTATTTTTTTCCCTCAACAAACACCTACAAGGTTCTAAATCTATGGAAAAGCACACCTATAACCAAGCTTAAGGTAGAAAACATAGTTTTGTAGGTCCCAATGAAGGAAAGAAGGGCTTAAGAATAGGGTATTAATTTGGGATGATGGAATAGGTTTTAAATGGTCCTTATAACTAAAATTGACATGAAATATCTCCCCTAAATATTCTTCATACATAAGGTCTCCCTTAGTCAAACATAGTTGAATGTGTATGAATGTATAGGGCCAGATAGTAGGAAAGTTAAGGCTCTTGAGGTGAATTGGTCCAACATAGGTGAGAAAATATAACAAAAATTACTAAATGGACTTATTTATTCAAATTTTGTGTATAAATATCATATTCAAAGTACAACTGGGCATAAATACATACAATTATCTTCTCTAAATAAAAAACATAGTCAAAAAGGTGTATCAGTCTTGACTAGACAAAATGAATGGAGGGGGAGCATGGAGTTCTTGAATGGTGATAAGGATAAATAAACATTTTAATGACTATAATATTCTCATGTAACACTCATACAATTAGGAATCAAGTATGAAAAGACCCTTTCAAATGTAATGCACAATCCACTGGAGGAAACCCTCTAGTTAAGACTCTTTACATAGTTTGGCTAGGGTATTGGAAGAATAATATAAGGAGATAAGGTGTTAAAGATACATATGACACATTTTAATGTCCATTATTGTCTCCATAATCCATTTTTATGAGAAATAAACAAAATAAAAACCTTGAGCAAGTAACATACAATCAATACTTCAAAATGAGGCATACAATCCCTGCCTAGTAGGTCACTCTTGGATTTTTGAGAGTTTTAAGGGTAAAATATTATTTTTAGGAGATAAAAATTTGTAAATATCACCCTTATTACTTGCATATAATTTTAAAGTATTCATATTTTTCTTGGAAAATAAGGGAGTACCCTTTGTTTTGTCTCAGATAAAGGGCACTCCCCTCATACACAAAGCTGGCGGGTTTTGGGAGAAGGGGATGAGGATTGGTCTTAGGATATATATTAATATTTATATAGGATGTTATAATATGATATAAATCTAAAAAAACATATGGAACACCTCATAATCCAATCATCATACCTAGTCTTAGTCAATTATGAGGCATTCAAATAGGTCTAATCATGAAGGTAGTTTTTTTGAGTCAAAATAAGGAGTTTTAAGCCACTTTTAATTAATTTTATTTTAATTGACACTTGTACTTACTAAACTTATATGTTTCATCCCAAATCATCCTTGGATGCAAAATTAACTAATTTTATTAGCTTGACAACTATCCTTGTGACCCTTTAACTTCTCTCTTCTCCTCTCTCTCTTTTCTCAAGTTCTATAAGAACTAGCCATTTTGGCATTATAAATTATGATCCACATAATTATGTGAAGACATACTCAAATTATTAAAATATGATCAATAATACTATTGATTTTTACCTCTTTCATGACTATTCATGGTGTGTTCAATTAGATGATGAATCTTGCTTAGTGAAAACTATGGATTCCTTAGCATGTTGTTTCATTATTTCACCTATTTGTAGCCTCTTATTGTAGGGCATGTGAATTTTTCTAAGATATGTCTAGGTTTGAGTTAGTAAGTCTATTCATTATTAATATTCAAGGCCTCTTGTCTAGTCTTCCTAGATTAATGAATTTATCCATAACCTCATAATGTAACATTTATGTGAGAAGACATAGATTGGAGAAGTGTATGTTCATTTTGTACTTTAATTTAATGTGTAACATGTAGCTGGTGGAATTCATCATCTATTTTGGTGTATCACCTCCCTTAGGTTAGTTTGATTTCAGTTATCTCTCTTCATTTTTATCCCCCAAAGTTAAGTGTAGTTATTATCCAAAGTGGTACATCAAGAGAGCTAGCCCTATCTAGAGATTCACCTCATAATTAGGATACCCATAAGCCTAGAGGTGTTTCCATTGTGATACTTGGATGAAGAGATATTTTCCATCTCTTCAAAGGGTGCAAATCCAAGTGAATATAGTTTTTGGCATGCTCAATGGGATCCTTGGTCTAAGAGGTTGAAATAATTTTGGTATTGTTTTTCAATAATTATCCTTTTGAGGCATCTATTAAATCATCAATGGTGACTCCAAAGCTACATCAACTGGTTAAGAAACCTAGGTTTCCTTTTGAATATTTTTGGTGATATTTTTTCTTTGTGTTCTTGCTTTCATGAGGTTCATGGCTGACTTTGGTGTTGAGTTTTGTTCTTTAAAAGTTGGTGAGACATTTTAAGCTTGTGTCATTCCTTATCAACAGGATAAATTTCTTAATAATCATTTTAATGAAGTTTACTAGCCCTAATATGGTGATTTTCATCCTCAATATGATCATATTTAACCTTTTCATGAGATTTATTAGTCTTATAGCTAGCTTCCTCATTATCTTGCTTCTCCTAGTCAACTTAGCAACTCCTCAAATCCATCCATTTCCAAATTTAAGAAAACACTTTTTGGATATGTGAGGTACATGTTGGAGCTTGATTATCTAAGAGGATGTGGTCAAGAGGTACCTAGACATTTCATTCATAAGGTGAGAGATTCCTTAGAATTGGTCAAAAGAGAGTGGGCGCTTATTGGGATAGCCAATTGGCAAAGGTTTATAAATGATATGCTAGATGTGAGTGGTTTGATTTCATCCTTGGAGGATAAACTAATAATTCATTATAGGTAGGATTACCAAGTCTATCAACATTCATATCTATTTCCCCAACTTTTCTATCAACCTATATAAGGAGATCCAAAGTAGACTGGTATAATGAAATTATAATGAGATGAATTGTTTGATAAATAATCACATGGTAATAGGAAAGGAAAAAATTATACCAATATAAGGGAATAAGGAGATCCAAAGTAGAATGATATAAGGAAAGTATAATGAGATGAATTTTTTAATAACTAATCACATGGTAATAAGAAAGGACAAAAGTAGACCAATATAAGGGAATAAGGAGATCCAAAGTATAAAGATAAAAGGAAAGTATAATGAGATGAATGTTTTGATAACTAATGACATGGTAATAGGAATTTACAAAGGGAACTAGGTTTGTATAACCAAGTCACAATGATAATTAGCTATGAAGAAATAGAGATAAGAAAGCAAAAAATCATAAATAAAAAAGAAAGGAATGCGAAAGAAAAGAAGAAGTAAAAATATATCAATGACAAATAAATATATCAAAAACATAAATGATAGTATGAGAATTATATAATGTAAAAGTGGAATCACCATGTAAGAGAAATAAGAATTTAACATAATGTCAAATGATATGATAGATAGATAGATAGATAAAAATAAAATTGGAGAATATGACAAATCTAAATGTAAATGTAAAATCACCATGTATGTGCTCATAAATACTGATAAATATACCCACACACATTATCCAAAACATTTAATAGATCTCTATGAAGCTAGATGTAAATTGTTTCTAATATCTTGAGTGAGAACTAGGAAAATACCTCTCATCTAATATCCTCCATATAAAAAGTAAGAATGTTACATGGATCATGTTGAGGAGGGAAATTAGGTAAGATATCCTCAATAGAATGCATAGTAGAGGGTTCTATTGGAGATGTAGGAATCACCAGTGGAGAAAGATCCATAATTGAGGGAAGATCCAATGGTGAAGGAAAATCCATGGGTGAAGGAGTCACAGGGGGAGGCAAAAAAGGTGATGAAGGTAACATAGGAGGGGATGGAACCATAGGAGGTGGAGTTTTAGGAATATTTTCCAAGATTACATGTGACTTCAAGTGATGCCTCTCTAAGGCCACAAAGTGTGAATCCTAGTACGATACCTACTACTAGTCATGCTCCTCAAAAAAGTTAGAATGAAAGTAGGGTTGTCAAGCCTACAATGCAGTAGGTAAAAACTACCTTAATACCTTCAATAATTCAATAAAATTTCAATACTTACACTCTAAAAAATTTTAATCCTTTGAATAATACCAAGACAAGCATATCTCTTTGGGAAGTCTTGCATATGCCTAGTCAAAAGGAGATCTTAGAAGAACAACTCATGAGCATTCATGTATCCCCTCAAACTTCAAAAAACAATAGTGTGACCCTTACCAATTTTTAAATTCATTTATTAGATCCCTCTACCAAATCTAAAAATCCTCCACCTTTCTACCTCACACTCATTATGGGAGACAAGTTGGTTCATAATTGTATTATAGATAATGGAGCTAGTACCATTATCATGCCTAAGGTGGTGGTTGATGAGTTGGGATTGAAGCATGAAACACATAGTAAAGGTGTGTTTCAGCTTGATGGGACTCTAACCAAGATAGTGGGATTGGCCAGAGGTATGAAAGTATTTCTACATGATTGCCCAAGTTTCCACATTTTATAAGACATTGTGGTGCTAAACCTTCCAGATCATTTTTCTATCTGCTTATCAAAATAGTTCATGACTAAGATAAGAGGGTAAATTTATAATGATTATTATTTTATATAATTTAAAATAAGATATGTAACCAAGGTGATTATAAGGAGACAAGTTCAAGTTAGAATTGTCTAATTAGTAAGGAAGAAGAAGGTGTCATGGATGGTGAAGCATCCTCCCCTTTGAAGGTATTTCTGATCTTTTCCTTGATAAGTAAAGCACTAAAACACATTTAATTGATCCATAAACATTCATACAATAATTTTTTTTGGGATTTTATTATATGTGTGAAAAGGATGTTTCAATCCTTGCACTCACTAATGAAGATCATGAACTTGAAGGTATATGGGAAATGTTTTTTAATGGCTCAAAAAAAAAAGTAGGTATAGGATATAGAATTATGTTAGTTTCTCCATAGAATAATCAATACTACTCCACATATAAATTACACTTTATTTTTACTTGCAATGTGGTAGAATATGAAGGCCTAGTTCATGGCCTCTAATGGGTAAAGAAGAGAGGGATCAAGAATTTAAAGGTTTATGGGGATATTGAGTTGGTCATCTACCAAGTGAGAAATCAAGCTACAACAAAGAATACCTTGCTTAAATACTACAATAATATGGTATGGGACCTACTTGAATACTTTTATGCCTTCAACATACAACCCATACCAAGGGATTCAAATAAAATTGCTGATAGATTGGTTGCCGTAGGAGTACAATTTGATGCAGTTCATGATGTAGGAAAGGAGAAAGATCATTCTCATATCAAAGTTATTATGAGGCCTTATATTATGGTTAATTAAGTGTCATGAAAGGTGTTTGAAAGTGATGAAAACATTACACACTTCTTATAAAATGAGGTAGGATTCTCCTTAAGGAACCAAAAGAGACTGCACGATCAATATGAAGAACAAGTTATTCAATTGAAGACAAACAAGATAACTAAGGGGCTGATTACTTTGGAGAGTGTTTTTAATGAAGATGAAAAAAAGAATAGTAAAGAGTGAGCATGTAAAAAAAATAATAAAACTATGAGAGAATCATGATTTACAAGAACAAGCTTATGAAAATTGGTAAGATATGTTCTCTATCTAAGAGACAAAATTTTATTGAATTATGCAAAGAGGTCCATGCCATATTTGCTTGGGAATATAAATATTTGAAACGGTTTGATCCAATTTTAGCTCATCACACCATTGATTTATAACCTAGAGCTAAACCAGTCAAGTAGAAACAAAGGCCTATCAATCTTAGGATTATCACAAATAAAGAGCTAACCAATTTGATTGAGTTTAGGATTATCTTTACTATCAAAAACTCAACTTGAGTGGCTAATCTTATACCTATCCAAAATAATAATGGATAAATAATAATTTTTGTGGATTTTTGAGACCTTAATAGAGTGTCTCTCAAGGATCAGTATCCACTACCTTCTATGGAACAAATTTTGCAAGTTGTTCCAAGTTCTCAATGCTTCTCACTTCTTGATGGTTATTCAAGTTACAATCAGATACTAGTGAATGAAGAGGATCAATTTAAGATATCCCTCACTAAAAAATGGGGGACCTTTGCTGATAGGAAGATGACTTTTGGTTTATCCAATGTTGGAGCTACATTTCAAAGGGAAATGGACATGGATTTTAAAGGTTTATTCAAATTTTTTTTGCTTGTATACCTTGATGATATAACTATTTTTTGGAAGGATTCTACTGATCATATGGAACATCTAAGGTAGGTTTTTGATAAATTCAAGGAGTATGGAATATCCCTCAATTCAAAAAAGTGCATCTTTATTGTCTATAAAGGTAAATTATTAGGTCATATTATTTCAAAAGAATGCTTATCTATTGACCCTGAGAGGATTGAGGTTATTCTAGGCTTGTCTTTGCCTCAACAAAATAAATGAATTCATAGCTTCTTGGGGAAAATAAAATTTGTAAGAAGATTTATTCTAGGATATACAACTGTGGTAAAACCTATTATAACCATGCTCAAGAAGAACCAAGCTTTTGCTTGGACAATGGAAGGTAAGAGTGGTTTTAAGCAAAAAAGTAAGCAATTTCAAAATAAACTACTCTCTTGAACCCAAACCTTGCCAAATATTTCACACTCTATACCTTTGTTAACCTTGATACAATTTCAGCTATGCTTATGCAAAAGAATGATGAAAAGGTAGAGCAACCAATTGCATTCTTCAGCTAAGGATTGTAAGATTATGAGGTTAGGTATACATTTATTGAGAAAAAACTCTATCGATGATAAGAGGATTGAATAAGTTTAGATA
This sequence comes from Torreya grandis, assembly GCA_037957365.1. Lineage (NCBI taxonomy): Eukaryota > Viridiplantae > Streptophyta > Pinopsida > Cupressales > Taxaceae > Torreya > Torreya grandis. The sequence goes on from JARHVA010008121.1 coordinate 233,349, forward strand.
CATGGTTTCAAACTATAAGATACATATCATGGTTTCTCATCCTATCACCAAGGATTTTCTCCTAAGCAAAGACCTTAATGAAAAGAGCGCTGGGTGGATTACCATAGTAATGGTGTATGATGTAGATATTAAGGTGAAAAACTTGATAAGAGTAAAAGGGCTATGTGAGCATTTAGCTTCAAATTTTTAAGAGCCAAAAGAGGAATTCTTGATCAACCAAGTTCACCCCCAGGTAGCTGATCACATACACATTCAAAGATGGACACAAGATATCATTAGTTTTCTTCAAAATGGTAGGTGTCCCAATAGCTTGAAAAAGTCTCAAAGAAGATATTTTATATTTTAGACCATTCCTTAATGTCTTGTAGATGGTTTTATCTTTAGGAAATGTATGAGTGGTGTGTTGTTAAGGTGTGTTAATAGTGATTAGTTTGATATGTTGGAAAAGTTTCAAAATGGTGTAGATGGAGGTCATTTCTCTCCTAGGATGATAGATGCAAAGATAAGGAGGGATGGTTACTATTGCCCTAGTATTTTTAAGGACTATTACCATTGGGATAATATGTGTCCTTAATGAACCTTATTTATAGGAAAATAGAAAATTGTAGCCTTTCCATTGAATCCTATCCAATTAGACCAAACTTTCATACGATGGGGCCTTGATTTCATTAGTGTGATCAACCCTCCATCATGTGTTGAAAAAAATGGATATTAACTGCTACTAACTACTTCATAAGGTGGTTAGAGTTTGTTGGATTAAAGGAGGCAAGGGAAAAAGCTATCTTGGAGTTCTATGAGAATATTATAAAAAGGTTTAGAGTTCCCCATGTTATCATTTCTGATAAGGCACTTGCTTTGATAAGTGCTAAAACTTTTGATTGGGAAAATAAGAATGGATTTTACTTGAGTACCTCATTCAACTATTACCCTCAAGGTAATGAATTGGTTGAATCTACTAACAAGAATCTCATTAAGATCATCAAGAGGACATTAGAGAACAATCAAAGAGTATGTCACAACAAGTTGAAGAAAACCTTATGGGCTTATAGGATTACTCCTAAGAGATCAATTGGTAATTATCCCATTGTGCTTATTTATGGGAGAGGGGCTAGGTTTTCCATATCTCAAGAACTCCCTACTCTAGAACTTGTATAGCAGCTAGAACTACTTGAAAATAATCTAATGGAAGTTAGATTAACAAAACTAATGCAAATACAAGAAGCAAGAGACAACACACATAAGGCCATGAAGCACCACCAAGTACTCATGAATAATTACTTTGACAAAAGAGAAAGTATAAGAGTGTCTAAAGAAGGTGACTTGGTCCTAAAATGGGATGAAGATAGAGCAAAACTAGGTAAACATAAAAAGTTTGACACTTTATAGAGTGGCCCTTACATCATTAGTAAGTGCAAGCAAAGCAACTCCTTTCAACTGACCAAGATGAATGGAGAAGAATTGCATATCCCTATGAATAGGATACATCTAAATTTATACTATTAATCCTTATTTGTCATGTTTTGTAAATAGTAGCTTAGGTGTGTGTATTTAGTCTAGTTTTATTTTGGTTTTTTATTGTGTTCCCTAAGTGCTTGGTAACACAAGTATGTTTCCTTCCTTTTGTTTGGTACGGGTCTTTGCCTTTGTGCATGTGATCAAATAGCTTATGTTTTTTGAGCCAAGGGTCTATTAAAGTCATTTTTTGGGTGCCTATGTGCATGATTCCATGCCCAATAGAAGGATTCAGCCAAATGGTTTTAGGCATAGCAAGCATGCAACCCCTAGGAATCACCAAGAATGTTAGCCAATTTTTACACCCAGGTTTTGCATCTTTAATTTTGGCTAAGTGCAACATTCTTGATTTTTTTATCCCCATAGCAAATTTCAAGTGTTCTTTCCTTCAGAAGCCTTTGTTTGGTCTTTTTACAAGTGTTATTTTGGTCTTTTGTCAAGTGTTATTTCTTTCAATAAGGTTTTGCTTTGGGTTTTTTACTCAAGGTTCAAATGAATTGTTTCAAGCTTCTTGTTCAAAACAAAAAGTCTGAAGGAATTAGTCTATCTCAAGATTTCTGAAGGGTCACTTATGAAATTCTAAAGGATCTTTTTCTCATGTAAGTGTCCTTTGGAAAAAGTCTGAAGGGTACATTTTCAAGATTGTTGAAGGGTCTTTTCTCAAGAATTGGTCCTTTGTAACTTTTCCAAATGAATTGGCTCTTTCAACTTTTCTAAAAGAATTGGCTCTTTACAAATTTTTTGAAGGAATTGTTTTAGCCATTTTATCTGAAACAATCTTTTCAAAGGGTCTTTTTCTCATTAAAGTGTCCTTTACAATATTTATGAAGGGACATTTTTAATTTTTCCAAAGGTTCTTTCTCTTGTAAAGTGTCCAGTTCAAAAATTCCAAAGGGACACTTTCAAAAAGTCTAAAGGGTCTTTTCTCAAGAAAGTTTCCACTTCAAAAAGCTCGAAGGGACACTTGCAAAAAGTTTGAAGGGTCTTTTCTTGAGAAAGTGTCTAGTGCAAAAAATCTGAAGGGACACATTCAAAAAGTTTAAAGGATCATTTCTCAAGAAAAGGGATGCATCTTTCTCTTATGAAAGGGAATTTTCAATATTTTCAAAGGGTCTTTTCTCAGGAATTGGTCCTTTGTATTTTTCTAAAGGAATTATTTCAGACATTTTGTCCAAAATAATCTTTCTGAAAGAATTGGCTCTTAAGGGTTTTCCAAAGGAATTGTTTCTCATGCAAGTTCCCTTCAAAAGGTTTGAAATTTCCTCTTCAAAAAGCTCTAAGGGACACTTTGAAAAAGTCCAAAGGGTCTTTTTCATTAAATAAGATTTCCAAAAGGTATTGTTCAAATTCTCCAAAAGATACTTTGCAAAATCTTGAAAGGACACTTACAAAAAGTTTAAAGGGTCTTTTCTTAGGAAAGTGTCCATTTCAAGATTGCCAAAGGGCATGTTCAAGATTTTTTAAGGGTGAAAAGTGAAGGTCCAAGGAAGATGTCCCAAAGGAATGGTCCCAATAGAGTGATGGTTATATGGACATCAACTTAAAAGTGATAAGCTAGCCATTGGTGTTTAAACAATGGGTGATAAGTAGATCATAGGGGCTCATATCACCATTGATGAGATCATTATCTAGGTAATTTTTGACAACCAATAAAAGTAAGAAAGGCTAAGGAGATTTGTAGGGTTTGAACATTTAACTTGGTTGAGCTAGAATGAGTTTTCAAAGGATGTTTGTAGGCACACACACATGGAGCCAACATTCTGACAAATGCCATGAAGGCATACATGTAGACTCTAATTGATGCCTCTCTAAGGCCAATAGAATTAAAGTGACTCTTCCCTACATCATTTCACACCTCAACAAGCTAGTGAGAAGATGTTAGCATCAAGACAAATCAACAAGAGGACTTAGTTACATAACTACATTGATGTCATTATTGAGCTCAAAAACATATTATTTTTACTAGTACAACCATTGGGGAAGAATTTTTGAGAGACCAAGCTAGATATAAACAAATTGAGGTGACATTGATCAATCAAATGGCCTGAATGAACATCATTTGCAAATATGGTTGTAGATAAAGATGGAGACTCCTAACAAATTGATTCCTTTTTTTAGTGTTAAAGGCCTCCTCCTCTCACTTCCTTTTTCCTATAAATATAGCCCTTGGGATAGTGTAAAAATTACCACATAGTGTAAGGTGAAGCCCTATTAGATTTATGTTATATTCTACCTTTAAGAATTAGTATAAGTCTATTTTATTTCAAGTTTATGGACAATTTTCTAAGTGTGTAAGAGACATATAGTGACAATAAGTGATTATTTTCCATCCTTATGTCCTTTATCCTTCATGCTCGAGCAAATTTCTTAGTGTAATAGGTTATATAGAGTGTGTTCAAGTGTGTTGAATTATTTTAAGTGTATAACCATTTTTAGAATGTGCAATTTGCCTTTTAGTTAATTTTCCTTGTATCATTTTATACATCTCACCTCTATACTAAAATACTTATGTTAAAACCCCTTAGATATTGAAAATGGTCTATGAATTTTGATGTTTTGTGCATTATAATATGATATTTATGTGGAAGATAATCTTTGTACATCACCAATCTTAGAGCAGGTTTCATTTTTGTCTAATTTTTAACTCTTTTCCTTTAGATCAAACTAGTCTAGATAGAGGTTGTCTTTTGCAGAGATACATTCAGGGAGCTAACCCTTTAAATATAAAGGTCCATTTCCTTTATAACATACCCACATGCCTAAAAATGTTTCAACATTTCCTAAATATGGAAGAGGATTGAACACTCTCTTCTATGGTACAAGATTTGGAGACAATAGGAACACTCTAGTTATGCATGCCTCAAGTCATTGGTTAAGGATGAGTTTAAATATGCAAAAGATGATTTCACATTCTCATCATTTGATTTGTGTTATGAGCTTGAAATTTATTCAATTGATTGAGTGTTTGTAATAAAATTTAGTAGTTTTGATCAGAATTATTAACATTAGTTGAAGCATTATAATTTGTATTAGTGTCTTGGATAACACTATTGGTGATGATAAGGGCTTGAGAGGAAAAATGAGAATGAGAGGCACTAGTGGAAAAAATTTCTTGTGAAGAGAAAAATGTACTAGTGAATGGATGAGAAGAAGAAATAGTATAAGCATGATTACCTTGGGTATCAAATAATACACTAATACAAGGATTAAGGATAGTAGATCTCATAAGAGTCCCACTAGATGTAGAACCTACCATGTTAGTAGAGATACTAGGCATGGATGTAGAATGAATTAGGGAAGAAGAGATCATGGCATGAGAAGTGATTATAATATAAAGAAGAGGTTGAGAATCAAATAAAGTGGTACCTTCAAATCCATTTGATAATGTGGGAGTAGGTGAATGAGGCTCTTTAGATTGACCACTAATCATAATATGGTAAATGGTAAAGGGATATTTTCCTTGATTTTGAGGAAATTTAGAGATAAAGAAGATCATTTCAGGGGTATAATTTATTTTGGGTTGATATTCTATGGAAAAAAAGGATTATGTTACAAAGAGGTATTAGAAGGGGTCCCATAATTCATCATGAATATAGCTATGTGAACATTAATCTCGTCTAGGAAAGGATCCCTACTCTACATATGGGAGACCTTATAATGGTTGGTAAAACTCATCATGTTTTTTGAATTAGACTTAGTGTTGTCTTCAAATAAAATATTCATGATGAAGGAAAAGGAATAAAATCAGGTAAATGAAATGCAAAATTAAGGAAACAAGTGGCAAAAATAGTACAAGGTTGATTGGGTCAACCTAGCATAAAAATAGGGTATAAAAATATTAAAAGGTCAAATAGGTTGATTCATTACAATATACAAAGGTTGAAAAAGTATGAAAGGATAACTCGGTCGACCTAGTAAAATAGATAGAAAAAATTATAAAGCCTAAAATAGACTATGTCGACTGAAATGACTATGTAATGATAATAATTTTCCAAGTAATTTGAAAATTAATAACTTAAGGGGAAAAATAATAAATTTTATCAATTAGGTTTATCCAATTGAGGCACACAACACAAATCCTTACACCAATGCTTTCTAATTCAAGTTTTTACAATATAGAGTACAATTGAGCAAAGAGCAAGAAATCAACTTGGAAAGTAAAAGCTAATTATCTAGTGAACCTAAATTTTTGTTAAATTATTATAAATTTATTTTAAATGTGATGGGAAGTTGGTTGTAAAAAAATAACTAAAAATCAATCTAAGGACAGTTTCAAGATGTTTCAGTTGAAAAGGATATGTATTGGCAATGGTACAGGCTTAGTATTGGCACCTAACCCCTCACTTCATACACTATAGTGATAAGGGTGTTGGGTACTTAGATATAGTATACCATTAACCACATATTTATACTTGGCTATAAAACCAATTCATTTTCCCCCTTGGTGATCAAATCCAAGTACATAGGCCTTGGGTAGACAATTGTTAAAATATATTTTAAGATTTTATGATTTGGTCGTGTGTGCATAAAATAGAAAATAATGAAACTAAATGATAAATTGAAAACCACATAATTATACTATGTTATCTATTATAAGAATTCAATAAATAAGAAATGAAAGTGTGAACTAATTACTAACATATAAGGGTTAATTCCAACTTTGAAACATGGTACAGTGTTGATATAGTTGATAGTGTATGCACAGAATATAGAACAAGGTTAACAGTGTCACCTCTAAATTGTGAAAAAAAGGTCTAAAAATGAATAAGTTCAATAGAGTTGATCTAATTATCTAGATAGCACATATAATATATAAATGGGTTGATAGGGTTGATCTAGTTGACTATATAAGGGCAGTTTTAAAGACTACAAACTGTGAAAAGAAAAGACTATAAGGAAAGAGAGAAAGGATAGAAAGGAACTTTGGTGATTTTGAAGATGCATATAAGTGTGATTTGTTTCAAATAACCTTGATAAATGTTTACAAACCCTACTAACAAGGTCAATTGGGTTGACCTAGCTTTGTAGGAGCCTATTACTGAGTGATTGAACTATACAAGGTAAATTGGGTCAACCTAGTATGTTGAACAAGATGCCTAAAAATATATAGGGTTGATTGGGTGAACCTAGTAGTTTGAATTGGATGTTTTAAAATATATAAAACTATATTGGGTCAACTAAGTTGATACAATAACATGTACTTGAAAACCTTCACATAGAAATTAGAATTGGGTCAATGCAGTCAGCCTAGTATGTCAACTATATGATAAAAATAATGATAAAAGAATGAAATAAGTGAATAAATATTGAAAGGTTTAGTTCACATTGGGTTCACCAGAATGTATGCATTAAAAAAAAATCATGTCTATAAATCAATCCTAGATCGAAGAAGATAAAACACACCTACACTTCCAATTGGGAATATATTTGTTAAGTATGAGCACGACCAATATGGGGATACTCTAGACCCAATTAGGGGATCATACATAATACACTATGTTAAAGAGGGTTCCAAAGCCTCTATTGTATCACAATCATTAAATAACACTAAGGAGGTCCTAGGTTTTAATATTATATTTATGTTAATAACAAAAAACTATATTTAATCTAGTGCTGACCAAAGCTTGTGTCATAAAGTGGGGGTTAAAAACAAAACAAAAATAAACATGCATAGAAGACATATAATCACATAAATTCATATTTAATTCTAATTCATGGAAGAGAATAAAAACTACATTATCTATCTACTCTTACAAAGGATAAATAAAGTTATGAATACTTACCTTGAAGATGAACCCACTGAGCCTCAATATCTCCCCTTGCCAAGGTGATTCACAATAAATTTTTGTGGTATGTAAGGATAACAAAGACAAATCAGCTCTAGGATATATAACATATGAATGCATCCAAAATACTTATCCATAAGACAATATTTGTATTTCCAAAGAAATAATGGAACCCTAAGCTTTACTTCTCAATTATAATTCTCAATAAGTAGATGTTCATTCGCACTTACTTATTCATTTATTTATTATCAAATGGTGGGAAATGAAATTGTATATATAGGTATATATTTACCTAAACCATTATAAAAATATCATTTGATAGGGTTGATCTGGTACAATTTTGAACAATAATTCACTAGATCATGATTTTGGTTGGCAAAGGTCAAAATAGCTCCCAAGTTAAAATAATCCAAAACTATATAGGGTTGACCTAGTTGACCCTGTATAGTTAACTAAAAAAATAGGATTTAGGTAAGGAAAATGAGGATAAAGTGTGTAAAAAATCTATAATGGGTTCAACTGACAAGAACAAGCATAGGGTAAATAGTTTTAGGAAACAAGTGTGTAGATAACATGTGGCAAAAGGGATAATTATATTACAAAGAACCAATGGTCTACATACCCCTTTCTCAGTGCACTACTTAAGGCATGAAATCAAAGAAACTAAGACTTGAATGGTTCCTAAAAGATATAAAGTGTCAGTATTCAACAAAATTTTGTAAATATTATGTGTATACAACATCCAACATGGAAATGAAAAAGGCTAGTGGAGTTTCTTTTTCTTTGGGTAATTTTTGGAATATGATATGAATCTTATCATGTAGCTTTATAAAATATGAATGTTTCCCTAGGTATTTCATAATGTATATAGGTAATTGAGGGTATGATATGATAATATCTTGGATATAAACCCACAATTTATCGATCTTAGATAATTTATTGTATTATTTCCCCATCTTAGTTCAGGCAAGGTTGGAAAATGTAGTCACAACATAGAAATCTTCATTTTGGTTGACCAAGCCCTTTGGTTATTTCCACTAGATAAAATATAGTAATAGGATAAAAAACTTATATTGGAACACCTATGATGTTATATATAGGACATTATCAATATTTTTTGTGAGCTCAGAAGTCAAACAATAAGGCCAATTAAAGTTATCATGCATCCTAATCATTTGGTAAGCAATGTTAATGACCCTTTTTGTTTTATACCATACACTCTTGGTGGCCTAATAGAACTACTTGTTAATGAGATCTAAGATAATTCACATTAGAATGTTATCCACCATGTCAATATGGATCCCCTTGGATTCTCTATTATAATTTTCCTTTATATCTAAATGAATTTGTGGATCCCTTATTCTGTAAGGCAAAATAGATTTACCCCAAGGTGGGAATATTTTTACTCATACCATGGTTATACAGTTAATTAAAATGGTGACATATATTGATAGGTAGATCACACCCTCTTTATATCTATTGAGTATTGTGAGCATCACCTTGTCCAACTTTCCAAAACTAGTAAGCTTTATGAGTATATATGCATCATAGCCTTGAAGAGGGTGTTAAAGTGTCAGGACTCTTGTTTATGCTAATTTAGATTGATCATGGATAATTATATTGGCCTCTATATGAACTAAAATTAGTCTATATCATGGTATAAAGTTTGTTAGAGTTAAAATCCAATCCCCATTTATTTCTTATGCACATCTGTGAGAGGGATTTAAAGTTGTGCATTGTCCATGGTTCCTGTTGTAGACATCTTTTAAAAATTTGATAGAGATAGAGTGGTACTATTAAGAAATATGTGTAGAATTTAATAAATTAGGCTTAGATCATAGAGGTCTATTTTTTTATAATTTGTGTAATGTCCTTATTTTATATGTGCCCCTTGTTATATAGCTTTTGCTACTCAAATCGATCTGATAAAATGGTTTAAATGTGTTGAGTTGGTTGTGAATAATTTTTCCTTGTAAATTAATGTAAATCAGTTTTTAACAATGTGATGGTTATTTTTTTTATATAAACCTTGAGTCCTTCTAGTGTTAGTTTTTTACATGGTTCTTTATTTTTTCACCGGTCAACTTTCCTTTATTTTACATCCTTTCACTCTAATGATCGATCTCCTTTGGAAAAGATACAAAATTTTAAGTGTATCATCATTAACACTTGTGAATTATTGTTGATTTTCCTTTTTTTTAGATTGGATGTCAATTCCTCATTATCATACTTAATTTATGATCATTATTAAATTATTATAAGTTATCTTTCATTCATGTTGTACTTATTCATAGATCACACTCTATGACTTTGAATTTTTAAATTTGGTTCTAATGTCCTATAATATATTAATAACACTATAAAAACACACACAAAACTAAAACTAGAATAGGAAAAAAATACACTAATCAAAAATCCTAAACTACATGGTGCTACTCACCACCAACTCTCAATTTTATATGATAACTAATAGAGATTATTGATGATAAGGCTTAAGCCTAAAACCATTTACACATCTTGGTAGAATGGTTGAAGATATTTTATGATAAATTTTCCTTACTTCAACACATCATGAATGATATAAGGTTTCTTAAATCTAGTGTGCATATTTCATCAATGATCTAAATTTACTATCATATAGTAAGACAACTTGTTCTAGAAATAATTATTTAGATCACAGACTGTGATCATGCCACAATTTTTGACTTATCTTATTAAATTATTATATCCATTTCACCATTTATCTAATTTATTTAATTATTATCAAATATATCAATCATGACTATAGATAATATCAATCCCATAGTCTCATAATCATTGGAATTCATAGACTAGTACCTATATATTGCATAGGCATTACTACTTCAATTCCATAGATGAGTTGAAATGGCATGAAACTTATCACACACTTGTAATTTTCACATACATCCATAGGATCACATGAATCTAATCCTATAATTCATATTTTATGAATTTAATTTATTTGTGAGCATCTTTCCAAGAACTTAATTTGAATCTTTCACTTATCCATTTTATTGTGGATGATAAGCTATGGTTTTATGGAGAAAAATCATAAACTCTTTTTTGAGATTATTGATGGTGTTATTTATAAAATTAGTACCTTTATCTTTTATGATTTTTATTAGACACCCAAATATGGTTATATATTTTAATTTAAGAACTTGGATATGTCATTAGCACTATAAATTGGCATCACAATAGCTTCCACCCATTTGGTGATGTAGTTTATCATAGTGATGATGTATTTGACATTAATGTGCTTACTAGGTGGATTGATTGGCCCTAAAAAATTTCTTTCCCATTGCTCAAATAATTTCTTTTCTAGCATAGGATTCAATGGAATCTCATCTCTCTAATTTGACTTTCCCATCCTTTGGTATATATTACAATGTTTTGTCACCTAGTGGACATCTGTAAATAGAGTAGGCCACCATATACGACTTTATAATATCTTTATTATAGTTGATACTCCTAAAAATTGTCTAAATTTGATTCCTTGATCTTCTTCCTAAATACTTTGAGGTCACTCATGCTCCAAATCCACTCTACATAGTACATCATCATTCCCCATATTATACTAAAACCCATTACTGATGTTGAATGGGATGGCTCTAGTAATCAACTAATTTTAATATATTTATACATAGTGCATAGGAAATATCCCTTACTCTATAAAATGTGTGACATCTTCCATGTTCTTATGAATCATAGACACAAAACAAATGTTCATTTGGTGATTCATCTTGTAATTATTTTGGTTCATCTCCATTGCATATTTGACTTAGATGATCTAGCCCCACATTTTCCCTTCCTAGGTTCACATTTATCTTGAACTAAAAATTTTGTAATATCATCAACTAGTGAGATAACTTTCTACCCAACAAAGGCTTATTAACTAAGTTTCACATAGCCTAATGATTAGTGAAAAAATTAAATGTTATTGTTAGAAGGTAATGTTTAAACTTGTGGAGTGAAAACACCATGGCCAAATCTTCTTGTTTTTTAGTTTTATAGTTTTTATCTATAGAAGATAGTTCTTGACTTGCAAATTGGAATGGATTATCTACTCCTCCATCTCCTAGTTGAGAAATAAAAACTCTTACCTTATATCATGAATTATCTACATGAACATGGAAGGTTTTTCTCTAGTCAGGAAAGAACCAAACGGGCATTTTGACCAATATCTATTTTAAATATACAAATATTATTTGGAATTAATTTATCAACTCAAACCTTGTATTATCAATTAGCGAATATATAGTTGCATATCACATTATGAATTTCTTATAGTATCCTATATTCCCTAAGAATGATCTCACCTCTATAGATCTTGTTGGAGGTGGCATGCCTATATTTACTAAAATTTTGGCATGGTCTACCAAGATCCCATCCCTAAATACTATGTGTTCCAATAAGACACTAAAAGGAATGAAGAATAATAATTTATTTAATTTTAGCGCAATGTGTAAATATCAACATCATTCTAACATAAGTTGCAACATAGACAAGTGTTATTTGAATAAGGAAAAGACATCCCAATCATATAGGTAAACTTCATGAAAATCATGGATGTAATATTTAAAGGTGATGACCACTACCCTAGATAACATAGCTAAAGTATTATTTAAAACAAATGGCATTACATTATATGTAAAATACCCCCACTCTATTGTAAATGTTATTATGGCTTGATCTTCAATTGTGTTTGGAATCGGATGGTACCCACTTAACCCATTAGTGAAAGAGTACAATTCATATCTTAAGACTGACTCAAAGACTTCATCTATAAAAGGAATTAGAAAATGATGATTTATACAATAGTCATTTAGTGTAGGATAGTCCCTACACAATAAAATTTCCCAAAACTTATTAATTTTTACTACCATTGGACTGACCCAATCTACCTTTTTTATTAGATATATAATGCATGTGATACATTTCAACCTTTATTTTCAACATCATACTAGGTTTTAACCTATATGGTAACTTTTTCACAAGCCATATGCATTATTTTATTTCTATGTACATTCACCTAAAGAAGGGTCTACCCATTTTACTTCTATGAATTTTATTAGGAAAACATCTTGGTAATCTCGCAATAATTGTAATTTTTATAAAGTTTCATCTTTTATCTAGTAATCACCTAAAGTCACAAAGCTTTGGTGTTGGTTCTATCACAATATTTCCTACCAACTTCTGTAAGGGCTACTATTATATTTTTTTGGAACCACTTGGAATGGAATATTGCATTGTTATGTGTCCTTTCTCTTTAATATTAATATTTCATATCTATTATTATTAATTTTATTCAATGAGTTTGGCTTGCATCTCTTCCAGTTCTCTTCGGTTAAAAAATATGTTCAAATTCAAGTCCTCATAACTATCAGTAGACTCTATTAATTTTTATCATCTACAATCATATTACATGGTTTAATGAAAATCCACTTCTTTTTATTTTATTTTTTATAATTTTAGATAGTTGTAGTTAAATCTCTAGTTGCCTCTTACTACTAAGATGAGTCTATCATAGTACCTAGGAACTTTTCTCACACATAACATAGAATTATTTTTAACTTATGTAGAGCATTCTACACCAAGGTATTCTCACCCTCAAAAACAAGCTCTAAATTAAATCTTGTTGGACTTGCAACCAATGTTTTATCTCTCATCTACATTCTTGGTGCATGTAGTAGACCATTGGAAGTGATGCTAGAGTATATCTAAAAATATGGACCTAGTAGTTCTAAAGAGAATGCATTCCATACATATACAAACTTATGAATGTGCATTTGTAGGAATTTTCCTTCCTAGAAAAATGGCCATTGTTACCTAATAGTTAGTGATATTTGGAAGTGAGCACATAATAGTTTACAGACCTCATCCCATGGTAACTAGTTTATTCTATGGACTGCCTACCAGCTTCTTTTAGTGGATAATTTAGTACACTCACCCTCTAGTCTATATTTGGCACACGATTTTTGATCCTTAGAATAAATTTATTCAATTCATCAGTTGTAAAGTATTGAGGTAGTTGGCATTCTATGTTAAAAACAATGTGCATTGGTTTTACCTCATGATCTCCCCTTGACCAATTAAACATGCAAGATGAAATCTCACATGGTAAAATACATTCTTTTATTGGACCGATGTAGTCCATATTTATCACACATGTTTTATACATGAAATCCACTTTTGACCTAGTTGGTGATCACACATTAGGTGACCTGTATTCATCCATTTAAAATTATAACACTAGTGCCTTTATGATCATGACTTTGTAGTAGATTATTCAATTATTTGGAACTAATATTAAGGCTCTTTTTATATTTGATAAATTTTGTATTATTAAGCTCACATGACATTAGGATTAAAATTTATTCTCACCTTAACATAACTATCATTTCCATATGCATACATAGAATATAAATCCTTGGGTATAATGTATGGCTTTTGATATGATTTATTGATGGTTATAAAAATAATTTAATCCCCTCGGTGTGATTATAACTAATTATCTATTATATTAATGATCATTTGATCATCATAGGCTCACTTTTTATCAATTAGTGCATGATAGTGTGTTTCATCAGTATTCATTTCAATCACTTCAAAATCATCTCATAGGCTTAGTTTAACCAATTTTATTTCCACATCTTCTAATCATATGATAGGACCTACCCTTCCATAGTCTATAAGGCTTAGTTTAACTAGAATGTAGTTGAGTATTGGCCCTCTAATATATTTCTAGGTAGACAAAGGAATCATATTCACTATGCTTTAAAAATCAAATATATATTTATGTACTTCATATCCTACCAAATCAATATCCATGTAGTATTAAACATCCTAAAGCTTCTTTGTTTTTACATACCAAACTACCTTGTCAATATGTTGTTGACCTCATTGTCTACACTCTAGCAAGTTATGCAAGATATTTTTAATATTATATAATATGTCTTCATGTCACATAGTGTTCACAAGTTTTAAAATGTCATTTAAGGTAGTCACTTCTCCCTCTTTGCTCATTATGTGGACAATCTTCCCATAAATTTATACATCGATGATTGTGGCATTGCCTTCCAACATAGCCTATTGTTTTACATTCTAAATAAGTTGGGTTGATTGGTATATCAATCATTTTTATGTGGTAGGGTTTGGATATTTATCCTATTAAACCTTTATATTTCTTTGATCCTATTGTATTTCTAAAGGAGGAAATCCTTGTGTTGCATGTTATTGCCTTGTAACTACTTACATGAATACATTATCCTTGGGGTATGAATTAATCATGTTTACATTTCACACAAGGTTTTATTTCTTATACTTATCTAAAACTAAATAATTTTTATAATGGTGTTGTCTTGAAACTTTACAATAGACATAGTACATTTACCTTTGAGGATTAGTAAGGAAGTTTCATGTGAAGTGATTATATTTTCCACACAAAAAATCACTTAATTTATTATTGATGTTGTTAGTTATCATTATTGTGACATCCATGGTATCCATCCTGGTAACAAATTTTGTATCCTCTTCTATTTTGTTTAAAATCCAAACCTTGAATTTTATTCCCATCAAAACCCCCTTGATTTTATTATTGAGCATCATATCTTCCATACTACCACTAAGGAGATGATAGAGTCCCAATTGATTATTATGACTATGGAATCATAGTTTTCTAATATGACTAGTACTAATATTGTGGATATGATGGAATCCATTCAATTAGACCCTATATTTGATACTATGATCAGAAAGGCATCCACTTTGGAACACCTTATGTCTCACTATAAATTTTTACCTATGGCCTAGAATTATCTACTTTAAAGTAGGAACCTATTTTGTTTTGACTGTGAATAATTTCTTAATGATGTCTTATTTTAGTTCATGTACAACATGGTTAATTTTATCATCATGATTTGTTGACTTAAAAAAATATATCAAATGCTCTATGGTTTGTAGATGTAATGTTGTAGTAGGTGACATTTTCAGATTGCATGTCCTACTAATCTACATATGTTATATAAATCTTTTTCAATTTTATGAAATTCATTATATGATCCATTATTTTACATCTTCCACACACCACAGACCTATCTTGGGTTTTTTTATTTAATGAATCTCATCCATCTTTCTAAAAAAAACCTATTTGTGTCTTAATTTTAGAGCTATTTGATGGGGTGTCTCCATAATCCTCAATTTTATCTACCCTAAATGTAGTTTTTCATGCATCAACATTAGTTATCAATAGTGATTACATAATTTAAAACCTAATCCTTGATTGTAATCCCTCCACAAATTGGGCAAACTTATCTTTATCTTCCAAAATGAAGTTGACTTTGTTTATTATATATGAAAAATTGTGATTGTATTCCCATACTAATTCTCCAATTCACATTTGAATATCTTTAAGATCCTAAATGGTTTAGGTTGAGAACTTATTCATATTGAATTCTAAGATTATTTTTTCCTTAACATGTTGAATACTTAGGGAAGTAACATCCCTTTTATGAATGAATTATAGAGTTTGGTGTGTCAGGCTCCAATGAGCTTCCATTTTTTCACATCATCAGTGATCACTCCCTTAATCTACCATTTCATTTCATAGGTTAAAAAATAATACCTGGGGTTAGAAGAACCGTCATATGATGTCAAATCAATAAACATTCCTAGGTTAAAATACATGCTTGGTGTATTTATAACTATTATTGCTAGTTGTTGTGTATTAGCCTTTACTAGTGTCTTAAAAAAAAATTGATTTATAACCCAACCTATTATAACTTATTCTTGACTATTGTTTTCTTAGTTCCACACTAAGTTGAACAAATGTATCTATAAATGATTAAAAACAATTTCCACCTATCCCAAACTTTGCACTTTACTTTCTCTTTTATAAAAATAAAATGGGTTCGGGGAATATGTACTCACAAAATGAATGATTTATATTTTTAACTTATTATATATATATATGACATTGAATATACAATAATCCAACAATTTTTCATAACTTCCTCCAAAGAATATTATTTCCCCACTACAAATAATATCCTTATAATTATGATCTACCATATCATATAACTTCACTATTGTTAATCTACTTTCCTCTTTCTCCTCAAAATGTTCCATATGTTCTCTATCCCAATATTTGTCCTCTTATTTCTTAGGACCTTCCATTCCTTTCTATACATAATCTCCAAATTCTTATTTTTTTAAAATAACCTCTTTTTGGGCTCCCCTCTCTTTTATATCCTCTATTTTACTACTACTCATATTCACAGGTACATTTTAGTTATCATGTTTATTCCACCTTTTTTTATTGTTATTCTCTTTGTAATACTAGAAAATTCTTCTCACTGTGTTTCTTTACATCTTCCATATTTTGTGTTCAGGTTAAATTTCTTCTACTTAGTTCTTTAGCTTTCACTCTTACATTGCATACACCCCAATAATCCCCAAAGAAACTAATCCTTTTTGGTAAGGGTAGGTGTTTTATCAAATTTGGGATTTATTTAAAATCCTAAGTGTAAACACTACTATTCAAAATCAGGAGAATAGTATAAAAGTAGTAGAATTCATTGATTTATAACAAGTGTATTATTTAGATTTACTAAAAATAGAAAAGTATAATGATAAAATAATGAATTTTATAGAAACTATATTTATGGGAGGAATTAGAGTTTAAGACTTGTGTAGAATGACCTGGTGATTAGAGTAGGAATCAAGAGTTAGATATGGGCTTCAAAAATAGTTTCATGGGTACAAGACTATATGGGTGGCACTCATGTCCACTATGTTGTGCTCCTATCCAATTATAATTAGTAAATAAAGGCTTTTGGGTTCTATAAATCTTCATTTATGGAGCTTGCATATGGTGTAGGAACTTACAATAACCTATAAAAACCACTATATGACTCATTTTCCTTCCAAAAACCTAGCTTCTTGACATGAAAATTTGAATAAAAATTAATAGGAAAATGGGGTCAAAATTTGAAGGGTAGATGCACAAAGTCAGGGGACAAAAAAAGTGATAATGAAACATACAAATCATTTTCTGTAAAGGGGGTACACCCTTTTTAAAAGGGGGTACACCCTTTTTAAAAGGGTGTACACCCTTTTCTCTTAAAAACTAATGTAAACATAAACAAGGGTCAGTCCTGACCCTAAAGGGTGTATACCCTTTGTAGTTCAAAGGGTGTGTGCCCTATGTAAAGGATGCATGACCTTTGAAAATAGAGTATGCCCTTTGAAAATGGCATGCATCCTTTCCAAAGGGCATATGCCCTATTTGAAATGTATTTTTTTTTCAATTTGAGGTGTTTGGAATGATTTTTTTTTTTCAATTTGAGTTAAAAGCATATATTTAGTAAAATAAATGTAAACTTTTATATTTATTTTACTAAATAAAAAAAATTAGGGCCACTTATAATCTTCTAAATTTTATTATAGAGTTGTAGGAGTTACCATTTAGAAGATAGTTTTTCACATTCCATTCCAACTAATTCTTAGTTTTCAAAAATTTAAGATCAGAAGATAGAGTGAGAAATGAGGTCAAAAATCATGTTACATATGTAATATATCTATGCCATTAAGTATTACATGTCTATTTTACCTACTTAAGTATTCCCTATCTACTTTATCTACTTGAGTGTGCTCTAACTGATTAAATAATCGAGCCATGGCTTGATCTCCAAGAGTATGCCCTCCTAAATACATAAGCCATATCTTATATTTACTATTCCCTACTAGTGTTAAATTAAGTGTTCTACTTACTAAACCTAGTTTACTTCATGTCCTTTGGAAATTTTCTTGCAATTAGGTCTCTTCCTAACCATAGATTATGTCTTGGTCTATATCAAAAGGTCTTATGAGTATTGGTGTTGAAATAATGATGACCTTATTCTTTAGTATTATCTATTGACTTCTTAGCCTCAGTATTAAAATCAAAAGGTACTTTCAATGACTTAAAATACGGTACTCAATCCTATGATAGTAGTTTACCCTCAAACAAAACCCTTCTTGACTCCTAAAGCACTTGATTTTACATCCTCACTTCTTTGAATAATACTATGAGGGTTTCACCAATTATTTGAATCAATCTTCTTAGTGCATGAATAACCTCAACTCAAAACTCAAATGATAACAACTCTACCCTTTATAGGCCTATTGGACCAAATTTTACCTCTTAAGGACATGACATAAGGAGGTCTACATCTACCTTATTTTTTGGACTCGTTCAATTCAAAAAATCAATGAAAATATCAAGACAATGATACAAGACTCATAGGTGTATTTCCATAATCTCAAGATACCAATTAGATCACCAAAGTGCCCAAAAAGTTGACTAAGTCCTACGCACTACTATAATATTATGTATAAGTGTGTTTAGTCTTGAAAAGGTGTTATTAATCTAAGCCCATAAAAATATTCTTATAAAAATTTATTAAAATTTTTGGATACTATCTCTAAGGATAAGAAACCAATTTCCTTTATTTCTTTCTTAAGAATTAGAATTGAATGGAAACTCTACTCTTTATGTTTGGGTGGCCTAATTTTCTTACTTGGAAGGATATTGACTTGGCTTAACTATAAAATTCTTTGAATCCCTTTCCTTGTAAGTGTTATATAGTCTTTACATAATAACATTGGACCTTTTTAAGAGGTTTATAATCAATCAAAAAGTTAGAGATTTACTCCACTTGAAGTTTACTATCTTTTTCTTAGAATCTTCTTAACAACCTTGTTCTCAACATAGAAAATAAACTTTAATCAATGGGTGTATCAATATGCATAAATGAATATCATACAACATGAAACATATATCATATATAGTAATGATAAAGTCATTCATACATTACATCTACGACATACATGGTGCTAATGTAGGTATTCAGTCACTCATACATGACATCTTCATGTGGTCATTATATGGTCACTCATATTGGACATGAATGCAACTAATAACCCTGTTGCATTCCATTTCTACCTAAACCATTAACCCTAAACCCCTAAACGTAAACACTAAACCTTAAACATTAAAACCTAAACCCTAAACCCCAAATGCCAATCCATAAACCCTAAACCATTAACACTAAATAATATACCTAAATCCTAGAACCTAAGCCATATATTGAAAGCATAGGGATCATTTTAACCTATATAGAGAAAGGAATGACTAGGGAAATTCATGTAAAAGGATTTAAGGTGGATTCAAGATGAATTCTTAATAATTTTTTGGCTTTTTAATCAATGGGTCTATCAATATTCATAAATGGCTAGCCTGTAACATTAAACTTATAACATACATATAATAATGATACAGTCATTTAAGCATTACATCTACCCCATAACTAGTACTACATGTAGGTATGTTATCACTCATACATGACATATTCATGTATGTATAGTCACTCATACTAGACACAAATATATGTAATCACCCTAATACACTCTATTTACGCCTAAACCATGAACCGTAAAACCCAAACCCCAAACCCTAAATATCATAAACCTTGAATTTTGAACTCTAAACCTAAACCTTAAACACCATAAACCTTGAAAACTTCACCCTAATATATTATCCTTAAACCCAAAATAATAATACCTAAACTCAAAAACCTAGACCCTAAACATAGAACCTTAAACCCTTGACTTTATATCCTATACCCTAAGCCCTAAAACCTAAACTTTAAGCCCTTCACACTAAATCCCAAACCATAAGCTTAAAATCATAAATCTTGAACACTAAACCATGAAACCTCAACCTTATATGTCCTTAATAATAAACACTAAAACTTAAACACAAAACTCAAAATCATGAACCACAAACCCTAAACATTGAATGCCAAACCCAAAACCTAAAAACTTGACCCCTAAACTATTAACACTAAACCCTAATCCTAAAACCCTAATAAATAACCATAAACCTTGAAATTTTAAGCGTAAACCACAAAACTAGAACCATAAAACCTCAAACCCAAAACCATTGACCCTAAATCCTAAAACTAGATAAACCCTAAAACTTAAAACCTAAATTCCAAAAACCCAAACAATCAACTCCAAACATTGAACTATAAACTTTAAACCCTAAATCCTTAACCTAAAACCCTAAAAATTAAACCTAAATGAAAAAACTAAACATACATTATAGAGACCACACTCTAGAAGAATGATGTAAGCATTGGTAGTTCAACTCAACCCCCTCTCCACTTTTCTATCATAATTCCTACATAAGTGCAAATATTTCAATGCAAGGAAAAAACATTCCATAACAAAGTTATTAGAATAAATGATAATAATTTATACTCATGACCCACATCATTCTTTGAGAAATACTCATAAACATGAGAAGATCCAAAATGATCTAGCATTTTTGCTCAATGATTTGGAAATAATTGTGTCTAAAAGAAGGATTTCACCTCATACGAAGCGAGCACAAAGAGGTATTTTTTGATCTATCATGATTTTTAATCATCCCTCATCATTTCAAATGAATTTTTTTCATGTAAGTACAAAGAGGATATTGTCTTATTTTCACCATGTAAATCATTCAACAATCTCCCTAGAGTAATTCATCATGACCCTATCTAATCTACTAGACATGACTGAGAATAATCACCCTAGTACAATCCAATTAAAATAAAATGAACTAAAAAACCATTCAAGATTCATTTAAAAAATATATTATTCAGTCTAAAACAAATTTATAATGACTACTAGATTGGAACACACTCTACTAGATGAGGGAGTGACTAGGGATGATGATAGAGTGATTAGGTATGATGAGTGATAATGAGGGAATTGTTAGAGACATTAAGGGGTGAGGAAATATGAGGAGGTCATGATTATGGATGATGAGGGATCCAATTAAACATGATGAAGGATTGACTAGGGATGATAAGAAATGATGATGGTTAATGAGGGAGTTATTAAGGATGATGAGAGTATGACTAGGGATGACGCTCAGGATGATGAGAGAGTGATTATGTATGATTAGGTTTAATGAGGTTTGATGACACAAAGTGTTTAGGTATGATAAATTATAATGAGGGATGGTGAGGGAGTGACTATGGATGATGAGGTTTGATGAAGGATTGATTATAAATAATTAAGGATGATGATATCCAATGAGGGAGTGATTAGGGATAATAAGGGATAATGAAAACTAGTGAGGGAATGAATAAGGATGATAAGAATGAATATGAGAGTTGATGAGGGAGTGATTAGTGATGATTTAGATCAATAAGGGAGTGTCTTATGTGAATTTGGAATGCTAAAATATAAAATTATTTTGTATATGACTTTGGAATAATGCATGAGATTCAAATTAAAGAAGGCATGGATTGACCATCTATCGGACATTTTTTTTAGAGTGTGGTATATTTTTATAATTAATTTGAATTGTGTGTTGATTTTTTCTATTTCAAATGGAGTCTATTATGTTGATTATCTACATTCATCTCAATTATAAGTTATTGTATCATGAATTCAAGTAGATGTCATGTATGAGTTAATTTATACATATATGCAATAAGTATACATAGATGTCATGTATGAGTGACTATATCATGACTATTGGTATGTTATAAGTTACATGATATAGGTAAGTAATTTATTTTTATTAATACACCCATTGATTAAAAAACCCACAAATTATTTAAGAATCCACCTTCAAGCTTGGGTATTCAATCAAGTAGGGCATACTCAAGTAGATAAAGTAGGTAGGGCATACTCAATTAGGTGAAATAATGGGAATAATAAATGGTATATATCTATTACATATGTAACATGATTTGTAACCTCATTTTTCATTCTATCTTCTGATCTTGAAATTTTGAAAACTAAGTATTGGTTAGAATGAAATTTGAAAAACTAACTTCTAAATGGTAACTCCTACAGCTCTGTAATCAATTTTAGAAAATGATGAGTGGCCCTAATTTTTTATAATTAGTAAAATAAATGTTAATTATAACTTTAAATTTAATTTTATATTATATTTAATATTCTTTTATACATAAAATGTAATATAAAATTAAGCGTAAACTTATACTTAACATTTATTTTACTAAATATATGCTTGCACCTCAAATTGAAAAAAAAAATCATTCCAAACACCTCAAATTAAAAAAAAAATCAATCCAAAAAAGGCGTACACCCTTTGAAATAGATGCATTCCCTTTGAAATGTATGCACGCCCTTTAAACATTTCATTTTTTTCATTTTCCTTCAAAATATGCCTTGGGTAGAGGCTTGGAGAGGTCCAAACCTACCTTAGAATTGGTCATGGAGTAGGACACTTAGTTTATAAGAAATTTAGGTGTTTTTTTCATCTTTGTCAACACATCTGATCAAGTATCTTTTATTATTTAAAAAAATATATTATTAGGTTTGTAGAGGAGAAAGTGTAGTTTTAGAATATATAAAATTTTTTAATGCTAGAATATTATTTCTAATTAGTACCTAATTTATACATAAAATACCTCATTATGGACTATATACATATCATCACAAATTTCCTTATAAATTATTGAATATTAATCAAAAGTTTATAAAATTTATATCTCAATAATTTACACATTGTCAACTACGCTTTAAAAAAAATGGTTTTCATGAAGTTAAGGTCAAAAAGTTGTGTTCATACACTTGTAGTTTACATTTTCCAATTATCTTGACTTATAAAATTATTTAATAATTATATATATAATAAAAATTTAATAAAAAATATTCTCAACAATCTTAAACATTTCACCTATCTATATATGAAATTTCATATAGAAACTCAATCATTTAATCAAAAAAAGTGTGTTCATAAACATTCACTCTCCTTATCTATTTACAAAAAAAAACCAACCTATTGTCATAAATGCATCTATTTCACACACTTTTATCATCTGAGTATTGGAAAAAATTATATTTTTCTAAACTAAATTCAATATTCCATAATTTTTTATTTCATTTCCAAATTCCTTTATTAAGTTTCTCTAACATTCTCTCTAAGTTCAACTATTATTATTTTCATAAAAAAGGTGTCACTTTATACCCCCCTTTTTTCCCCCATTATCCTGCATCTACCTTGAATTTGGGAAAGAACTCAACACCCCATGTGTTGAGCACTAACTATATCCAATACTCCAAAGAGAGATCAAACTTCATGTAGTTATGCTATTCTATGGTGGTGTGTGAATAAATGGTGTAATATTCTAGATGTTTGTGCAATATTAATGTGATTTCATAACAATAAATTATGACTTGTAAAATGTATTTAGACTTAGGATATGGGATACTAGGGTTATATGCAATCAAAAGTAGGATAAATATGTAGTTTGATCTCAATGTGTAATTATGATTCTAGTAATTTTTGATGTGAAATAATGCTATGTGCCAAATGGTTATAAAATTGTTTATATAGTCATATCTATTAAATTCCTTCTAATTAGACTCATTAGGGACATATGATGACTTATTGTATCTTTTGAATTTGTAAATTAGCTATTATTTAGTTGAAAGATATGAGAATAGGAAAGGACACTAGAGCAATGTGTTATAGTCCCCCAGAGTGTTCTTATCTAATGGGTGATTTTATGATTTTGAGTGTTAGGTAGGGCCTAAAAGGTGTTTAAGGTTGATAATAATAATTATTACTACATTTAGGGGTAATTTATTATCTTAAAGTAGTGTTCAAGGTGGTTGAAAGTGATCAAAATTGTCCCTAAGATAGTTCTAGGCCTAAGTGTGTAAAAGAGTGCTCATAAGTGCATAATTTTAGCTTAAATTTTAATTTACATGTCTACATTTTCCCCCTTATTCTTATATTAATAAAAAAAAAGTGGAACTATTAGATTAAATTTAAAAATATTTTGTACCTAAACTTACTTGTGAATATAAGGTTTGGATGTAGGCCATAACATTGAACTATGACCCATGCAAAAACCTACAAGAAACATATGTAATATCAATCATTACTTAAGATCAATATCAAAAAGGGAAAGATAATGAACTATAGAGTGTTAAAAAGTGAATAAACATAATTAGGTATGCAAATTATTGTGATTTTTTGGTACAAAATAATGGTAACTTTGTTGTGTTGTACACTTATAGCTTCATTAACATAGAATAGCTTGGATTAGACTTTTAAATCCTCATAGATAAGTGGGTGTGATTAAGGAATCATAGTGTGCTTGACTTTATCATCACTTACCCACTATAGTGAATTAATTTATAATCCTTATATGAATCCTAATCGATATTTTTAGCGAAAATCAGTGAAAATAGTGAACCAACCATTGTAGATGGAATAAGGTTCAATTTTGGTGTAAAAATGGTGCAAATACTTCATATAATTTGGGTCTAGTGTATACAATGTGGATAATGGCATGAATTATCATTTCATCTATGATATTGGAGTAAAACTAAGCAATAGGGAATCAATGTTCCATGCACATGCCCCCAACTAATATTTGGTGCATATAAATTCTTAGACTAAGTAAAACAACTATGATTTTGAGAAAAATACATGTCATTCTACAATAATATTATTCTGATTAAATCTAGAAATTGAGACTATGAAACTAATTATTACTATTCTGATTAAACTGAGGTTCTTAAAAATTCTATAAATTCTTATTTTTACGCATTACAATAATAGTGATGGGAAGGAAACTAGACTAGTTCTCTCCTATCAAATGTGATGTTTTTTTCCAACCTACCTTTCTATATATTTTCTTAACATGAAACTATGTTAACTATAAAATCACTATTAAATCATGTCTATGTATTGATCTAGGAAATATAGTCTCTAAGGAAATATATTTTCACCTTTAGAGGTGATTTGTTGAGCCTATGAAATAACTTCACTCAAAATATAAAATTTATTTAGTAGGTTGTTGTAATGTAAAAATGTAAATATGTAGTAATCTTGACAACATGAATAAGCATGAAAAATTTATATATGTAAATTGATCATCACATTTATGTAAGATACATTTGGAAAAAAGCATTTATAGTTTGTCTAGATACTTATGACAATGAAACACCTAGATAAGTGATCAACTATTTATATAACATTGAATAAAAATAACTAGTTAGGGATGCATGATATCCATCATGTCATTGGAAATTTTGGGTGGATGCATGATGTCCATCATGGCATTTGTTGGTTGAATATTTTGTCGATCAGCGTACTGATAAACAAAATAGGTCTGATCAGCCAAAGTAAGAAGATTAGTCATCCAAATGTGTAGGTTTACCACATCAAAAGGGGACTGATCTCTCCTCTCATCAAGGGGAGGTTCCCTATGGATATGCTATATATATATATATATATATATATATATATATATATATATATATATATATATATATATATATATATATATATATATAATATTCAAGGGTAGGACAAACCATCCATCTCTCTTTTTTCAGAGATGATGCATGCGGATCAAAGGAAAAACTCAAGCGAAATGATAGACAACACTCCTCTTCTTTCAAAAGTACTATTTAGCCAGCCATAAGAGTAATCTTGGTAGTAACAACAAAATGTAACTAGCAAATCGAGATGCAGCACAAAGTCTCCACCTGAATTGCTCAAGAGTGAGATACGAAGGACAATGAGAGCACAAAGTCATCCCAAGGTCCTTTACATAGAAATGAAAAGAAAACACACTAAAAGGCAATTATGGGGGCACAAAGTCTCTCCACAGTTGACTTCAAGACACCTTCCTAACTATAGTAACTAATTTTTCTTGTTGAATTAAAGGAATAGAAGATATATTAAGGAAAAAGACATAAGAACAGTTTCCTCAACAACAAAGATATCACAGCATAAAGTCTAAAAAATCACTTGCTTTCTTATACCAGTAACAAAATATGATTAGCAATCTGAGCTCAAATTCTTAGTAATGCCTTCCAATTTGGGTAGAGTTTCATTTTTATTGTCAAAAAGAGATACATTTACAATAAAAGAGAGTCCCTTATATAGCCTCTTTAAGAAGGACTCAGGAATAGTAACACATTGTGTTGCGTTGAAAACTATTAGGAAGATAGGCTAGAAATTGGGGGCATCTACCCATTTGTTTTTCTCAATGTAGAGAAACAAGTCACGCTATTGAAATTTTGCAACTTTCAATGTCCACCTGGCAATCTGATCCTTCTTTCATCGTTCCTTCTTTTTTGGTTGATTGAATCGGGTCCTGGATTCAATTTGCTATTCTATTTCTTCCTCACTTTCTACTGGTCTTGGCCTTAAAGCCTGTGAATGCATTCATGTCTATAGATTACAAGTATCAATGGCTATTTTATGAGCTTTGAAATTGATGTTCACACACCCATCAATATGTTTTCAATGACTAATTTTCTATCTTAAATTTGACATCTTCAGGCATGTCACCCCTTGGTCCTTCTTCAGATTTTCTATTTGGCACTTTCCTAGAAAAGAACATGCCCTTTTAGGCCTTAAGAAATGATCCACTTTGGGTTGAGAAGAGCCCCCCACAAAGGTATCTGCCCTTTGGGTGGTCTTCGAATGGCCTTCGGGATTCTTATTTTACATCTTCTTGAAGGGAAGGTGACCCTTCAATTTGGCAATCGAGAGTCCCCCACAAGGGCACCTACCCTTTCAGGTCCTTCGATGGCCTTCACCTTAGAAGTCTCTCATGGCCTTTTCATTAGAAAACTATTTCTCAAGATTTCTCCATGGGAAATTTCCCTGGGCTTTCTTCGTGGGTATTTTCCCATGGACAAAAAGTCTGCGGGTATTTTCCCACAAACAAAAAGTCTGCGGACAATTTCTCGTGAACAAAAAGTCTTTAAAAAATTTCCTGCAAACAAAAAGTCCATATAATTACTTCTCACGGACAAAAATTCCACAGAATTGATTTGTCTCCTTGGAATTTTCTTCAGGCTTTTTGCCTGTAACTTCTTTGAATTCTTTCAGACTTTTTGTCTGAAGGAATTCCTTCAGACAAAAGTTTGAAAGAATTATGCCTTTGTCTACCTTAAAAATTTTTTTGAAAGAATTTACCTTAATTATCTTCTTTGAAAATGACCCTTCTGAAGGGTACTTTTGTCGACCAAGTGCCTTCTGCAAGGGCACTTGTCCTTCAGGAGCCTCTTTGAACTTTTACATTGAATCACTCCTTTGAACCATCTGAGTGAATCACTTGGTTGAACCAAGCCATTAAACTATTTGATTGAACCAAACATTGAACCAATCCATTGAACCAAGCTTTGAACCAAAATGGTTCAAGCCGATGAACCAATCGAATGAACCAAAGCATTAAACCAAACGTTGAACCAAGCTTTGGTTCAAAAGTTCAAACAAAGCCTTTGAACCAACTGATGAACCATTTGTTTGAACCAAAGGATGAACCAAAGCATTGAACTGCTTGGTTGAACCAAGCCATTGAACTATTCCTTTGATTAAACCAAAGTGATGAACTTTGTCGATTGAACTTTGCAATTGTGTTGAGAGATTTTAAAGCTGTTGAACCAAATGCATCGAACTTGTTGTTGATGCTTTCTAATGGACATTTTTGATTGAACCAAGGCACTGAACCAATCCCAAAAATGACTAAGTGTTGGAAACTGATACTTTTGATTGAACCTACCTGTAGAAGCCTTTGAACCAGTAGAACTTGGCTTGCAAAGTCCGTAGAATTTCTTTTCCTATAGAGTTTGTAGATTCAAGCCTATAGAGTCTGTAGATTTCTGAAAAGCTTGAAAAATGAGGAATTTGAATGTCTAGGACAAATTTCAGAAAGGGAAGAGACAATTTTGGTCTGTAAGACCAAAATAGTTCAAATGTTGTCCCAAAAATGAGTGATATTTTTGGGGGACAATAGCTGGCTCCAGTTAGGGAACTTCTATAAATTGAAAAAAGAATTGAAGGGAGTAGAATCAAGAATCTCCAGTGTCTTCATGTGTACCATTGGGCTACAAAGTCATGCTACCTAGAAATAGAAGGCATAAAAAATGGAAACAAATAAAATAAAATAGAATTAAAAACTATACAAATATACATATGTATAGATGAAATGATCTAATACTTCAAGAATTGAAGTATTTCAGATGATGCTTCTTGAGAGACAGTGAAAATAGTGTGCCATCTTGGTAAACCAGCAAGAAGACATTTTGCCCCCAAAAATGGTGACAAGCAAATAGAGCTCTCCACTAGGAAACCAATTTTCTACGTCTTCCTCTTGGCCTTTTCTTCTTCTTGCTCCAAGGTAGGACGTAGTCTTCAATTTGAAAGCCATAACTCCTTGCTTTCTTAGCAAAGGGTTCCTTTGCTTGATTTTGATTTACAATAGCATGGTCCATTACCATAATTTGTTGTTCTATTGGTCCAGTCCAGTACATGATTAGTTTATCCATATAAAACTCTTGACAAATTATTAGCTTAGCATCTCCTTTGATGTGAAGGAGTTTGATTTCTTCATCTTGATCAATCTTCAATCCGAGCAACAGAGATGTCCATCCAACTATGTTGTTGGTGTTTTTGACTTGCAAATTGTATGAAGGAAGAATATCTCCTTGAGGAGATATCAACATAGCCCCAACTCTGTCATTGGTGGAAAAATTGCTGCCATTGGATTTTAGGATCGAAGCATCATCAAAAGTTGATCTCCTATCAAATTTCTCTTCATTAGAGATGGAAGATCTTTCTCTATTTGTACTGCAACATACCAATTCCCCTAAAGTCTTATTTGGATCAATTCCTAGATTTTCAGCTACAGGACTTTCATCTATAGAAACATGAACATCCTCTATGGTAAAGAAATAATTACCCCTGCCTAAAGACTCAAATAGAATTTGTGCTATAGGGGCTGATGTTTGGGTGACCACATATTTTGCCTCCTTTTCAGGGAGCAATCTCTTCATTACACATTGGATAGTGATCCTTACTTTAGACAGGGCCATGCTTAGTTCTCCTCCCACATCCTTGTATAAATTTCATCCAAGAAAAATGCCATAAGATGTTAGGACGTCAACCACCAAGATAGTCATCCTGATTCTCTTGTCTAGAAAGGCTGTAAATGCAAATTGAGCATCTTTGATTTGCCCCAGCAATGGTACTTGCTTGTTCTCCATGGAGAAACATCTCCCAAATTTCTTGGTTAGTGTGAGGCCCAGAGACTTAGCTACTTTAGCAAGCATGACATTGTTAGACGCCCTAGAATCAATGATACAATTGTTGAGTTGATAACCATTTATCAATAATGAAACATAGAAAGGTTCTATTTTCCAAGGGGCAGCTAGAGGAGTAATGACAAGATTATTTGGAATGGGCATGTTCTTTGGGGAATCAGGAATTATTTTCTTAACCACTTGTCTTGAAGGGATGGTTTGGTTCTTGACACATTAGACCCATTTATCTAATTGATCAGGATTAGCTTGCAAATATTCAAATTTAGACATTTATATTTTTTTCTTTTTGACATGATCAATTATGTCAAATGGCTGAATTGAGCTAGGTACAAAGAAAGGTACTTCAACTTTTTGAGTTTTAGGAGGGATGGGAGGAGGGCTGGTTTAGAAAATTGAAGTAGAAGGTGAAGGTGAAATTGATGTACTTACATTTTGGGTGATCACCAGATCCTTTGACTGAAAAGGCAGAGTGGTTCCATGCTTAGCAATCATGACTACTGGCTGAGGTTGCTCTTCTATCTTCCCTTTATTAGTTTGCTGGACTGATTGGTTCTTGGACCTAGTAAACACTGCATATGATCCATCAATAGCTTCTCCTTTGCTTTTGGGTTCATCCTGGTAGTTTAAGAAACTAATGCGGGAGTCACCAAATGATTCTTCTTGATCTTCCATGAAGAGATCAACATTATTTTCTTACTCAAACCTAGGTTGGAAAGATAACTTTGATTCTACCTCAAGATATCCCATTGCTAAATTAGTTGGAGGAGCTTCCAGGGCAAGTTTCCCTTGTGGGGGAGAAAGGAGATTCTGTTGCCCTTGATTCCTGGTAGCATTGCCCTAATATGACTAATTTGGGAATGTCCTTCTTGGCATATCTCTATATGAAGGAGCAAAAGACATTCCTTGCACCATTTGCTTTTTCAAGGCTAACACTTCATTTGACAACTTTTGCACCATTGGATCAGTGGTGCCCGTAGATGCATATTTATAAAATCATGAGGATCTATTTCTATTTGGATCTCTTCTTATCTTCCTTATTAAGATGAGATCATCTTCTACCTCAATGGCCAAAAGTTGAGCTATAACAAGATCTATTTGACCAGCACGTCTCAAAAGAAAACTTACTTCAGGTAACTAAGAATTAATGAAGAAACATTTGAGATTCTCAGCTATAGGTCGAGCTATTATAGGAATTCTATTTCTTAGTTTGTCAAATTTGGCTATGAAGTCTCTCATTGGTTCATGAGGCTCTTTATTCATCTATGTAAGTTGAGCCAGAAGTGTATGTGCATCTTTTGCAGGTTTGAATTTGGATTCAAACTTAGCTTTGAGGGTATTCCAATCAATTACTGATGGAACTTGTAGATGATAAAACCAATCTGCTATAGTACCTTCTAATGTTTCTACAAATAGATTGACTACTACATCTTCAAATTCTACTCCAATTACTCCACAAGCTATGCTGAAGGCTGCAATGTGTTCATCGGGATGAACTTTCCCATCACCATAGAATTTAGGGAAATTCTTCTTTGAACTACGTGGAAGCTTATGTAGAGGTGGAGTAAGATTGAGAGGACCAAAATCATTACCCTAGGGGCCTTGAACTACCATTATAGGATTATGAAAATGAGGAATAACAAATCTTAGAGGAGTAATTATTGGCAAAGCTTTATCAACAGTAGAAGTAGATACTTCATCTGGCAATGGAGATCTGACTTTAGTAGGAGGAAAGCTCTTGGTTCATTGGAGATGAGATGGTGAAGGAAATAGATAAAAATCACTTTGTTGTACCAACTCGAATACAGGGTCAATGATACCTTTATCCCTTTGGCTTTGTGTATACCTTGAATCTACTATATTGTGAAATAAAAATGGGAAAAGAATTGACCTTGCTTCAGTTTATAGCTTGAGGCTTTAAACTGTGCATTCTTTCCTGATTAGTGTGGAGGTGAATCGATAGATTATAAATGGATAATGGATACTATATCCCTAGTGGAGTCACCAAAAAATGTTGGTTGAATATTTTGTAGATCAGCACACTAATAAACAAAATAGGTCTGATCAGCCAAAGTAAGAAGATTAGTCATCCAAATGTGTAGGTTTACCACATCAAAAGGGGATTGATCTCTCCTCTCATCAAGGGGAGGTTTCCTATGGATATGTTATATATATATATATATATAGAAAATAATACTCAAGGGTAGGATAAACCATCCATCTCTCTTTTTTTAGAGATGATGCATGCGAATCAAAGGAAAAACTCAAGGGAAATGACAGACAGCACTCCTCTTCTTTCAGAAGTACTATTCAGCCAGCCACAAGAGTACTCCTGGTAGTAATAGCAAAATATAGCTAAGGACGTAGTAACCAGCAAATCGAGATGCAACATAAAGTCTCCACCTAAATTTCTCAAGAGTGAGATACGAAGGACAATGAGGGAACAAAGTCATCCCAAGGTCCTTTACACAGAAATTAAAAGAAAACACACTAAAAGGAAATTATGGGGGCACAAAGTCTCTCCAAGGTTGACTTCAGGACACCTTCCTAACTACTATCACTAATTTTGCTTGTTGAATTAAAGGAATAGAAGATATATTAAGGATAAAGACATAAGAATAGTTTCCTCAACAACAAAGATATCACAACACAAATTCTAAAAACTCACTTGCTTTCTTATTCCAGTAACAAAATATGATCAGAAATTTGAGCTCAAAGTCTCAGTAATGCATTCTAATTTGGGTAGAGTTTTGTTCTGATTGTTAAAAAGAGATACATTTACAATAAAAGAGAGTCCCTTATATATCCTCTTTAAGAAGGACTCGAGAACAGTAACACATCATGTTGTATTGAAAATTGTTAGGAAGATAGGCTGGAAATTAGAGGCATCTACCCATTTGTTTTTCTCAATGCAGAGAAACAAGTCATGCTATTGAAAGTTTGCAACTTTCAATGTCCACCTGCTGATTTGATCCTTCTTTCATTATTCCTTCTTTTCTAGTTAATTGAATTAGGTCTTGGATTCAATTTGCTATTATGTTCCTTCCTCACTTTCTGCTAATCTTGGCCTTAAAGCCTATGATTGCATTTGGGTCTATAGATTACAAGGATCAACGGCTATTTTATGAGCTTTGAAATTAATGTTCGCACACCTATCAATACATTTTCAATGACTTCTTTGTTGTCTTAAATTTGATGTCTTCGAGTGCGTCACCCCTTGGTCCTTCTTCGGCTTTTCTATTTGGCACTTTCCTAGAAAAGAACATGCGCTTTTGGGCCTTAAGAAATGATCTAATTTAGGTAGATAAGAGCCCCCCACAAAGGTATTTTCCCTTCAGGTGGTCTTCAAATGGCCTTCAGGCTTCTTATTTTACATCTTCTCAAAGGGAAGGAGACCCTTTACTTTGGCAGTCGAGAGTCCCCCATAAGGGCACCTGCCCTTCGAGGTCCTTCGATGGCCTTCACCTTAGAAGTCTCTCATGGACTTTTCATTAATGGACTATTTCTTGAGCTTTCTCTGTAGGAAATTTCCCCAGGCTTCTCCACAGGTATTTTCCCACAGACAAAAAGTCTGCGGACAATTTCCCACAGAGAAAAAGTCTGTGGGTATTTTCCCATAGATAAAAAGTCTGTGGATAATTTCTCATGGATAAAAAGTCCACAAAAAATTTCCCACAAACAAAAAGTCTGTAGAACTACTTCTTGTGGACAAAAAGTCTACAGAATTGATTTGTCTCCTTGGAATTTTCTTTAGGCTTTCTACCCACAGCTTATCTGAATTCTTTCAGACTTTTTTTTTGAAGGAATTCCTTCAGACAAAAGTCTAAAAGAATTATGCCTTTGTCTGCCTTAAATTTTTTTTTGAAAGAATTTACCTTAACTGTCTTCTTTTAAAATGACCCTTCTGAAGGGTACTTTTATTGACCAAGTGCCCTCTATAAGGGCACTTGTCCTTTGGGAGGCTCTTTGAACTTTTACATTGAATCGCTCCTTTGAACCATTTGAGTGAACTGCTTGGTTGAACTAAGCCATTGAACCATTTGATTGAACCAAACATTGAACCAATCTGTTGAACCAAGCTTTGAACCAAAATGGTTCAAGCTAATGAACCAATTGAATGAACCGAAGCATTAAACCAAATGTTGAACCAAGCTTTAGTTCAATGGTTTAAACAAATCCTTTGAACCAACTGATAAACCATTTATTTGAACCAAAGGATGAACCAAAGCATTGAACCACTTGGTTGAACCAAGCCATTGAACTATTCCTTTGATTTAACCAAAGCGATGAACTTTATTGATTGGACTTCACAGTTGTGTTGAGAGCTTTTAAACTTGTTGAATCAAATGCATTGAACCTATTGTTGATGCTTGACAATGGACATTTTTTATTAAACCAAGGTGCTAAACCAATCCCAAAAATGACTAAGTTTTGGAAACTGATTCTTTTGATTGAACCTGCCTACAGAAGCCTTTGAACTAGTAGAACTTGGCCTGCAAAGTCTATATAATTTCTTTTCCTATAGAATCTATAGATTCAAGCCTTTAGAGTCCATAGATTTTTGAAAAGCTTGAAAAATGAGGAATTTAAATGTCTAGGACAAATTTTGGAAATGAAAGAGACAATTTTGGTCTGTAAGACCAAAATAGTTCAAATGTTGTCCCAAAAATGTGTGATATTTTTGGGGGACAACAGCATTAAAAAAATGAGCAAAGAAGTAAGCAAGGTTTCATGGCCATGACACACATAATAAAAGAGTACACACACAACACATAAAACACACAATAAAAGGTACAAAGGGATAATATAAGGGATATATTAAATTGTAACTCACTCAAATAGAATTCACATAAAAATACAAGTTCAAATTCCCTCATATTCATAAAACTGCATAGATAAAGGAGGCTTAGAGAAACATAGAAAGACATGTTAAAATTTATATACATGAATAGAAGACACACACAAATACATGTTCAAATATCCTCACACACATACAATAAAAGACATGGAGGTGTAGAGACACTCAGGAATGACATATTCAAATGTCCTCAAATACATGCAATCAAAGACATGGAGGCTTAGATCCACTCATAAATGGCATATTTAAGTGTCCTTAAATCAAACAAAAAAATCATACAATATGTAGAACTATAAAAAATAATGTATAGATCATGCATTAATATGTAATATTGATAGAAAAATTTAAGTTACAACCTAAGTATATTCAATAACTAAAACAAAAGTATATCATAATGTTAATTAGTGAACAACATTAAATGGTGTAATTCTATTCAAAGAGTTAAGATATGAGAATATGGTGTGGGAAAAGAAGGATAAAACATGTGTGTACCATGCCCCTAGTGAGATAACTAATGAATATACATGTAGTAGAAATATTGTGTGTATTTTAGAACTTAGTGTTGATAGTTTGATCATATTAGGACAATAGTGGTGTGAGGGAAACTAGATCAAAGTGCCCTTATCCTTCATAATTTTCCTATCTGAATATAGATTCTAAGTTTGTAATAATGAAGGTGATTCAAACTGAATCTAGGTATGATATGCTATGTAGTCTTAAATCACTCATGTACCTTGGTGAATCATGTATGCTATAACACTAGATAAAAACATTTATATAGTATTTTTCACAACTGAACTGATGTATGACAAAATATATATAAGCATATTAGGCCCTAGTTTTGGCATTTTTTTAAATTATTTTACTATTTGTGTGTGTGTCTCTGTGTCTGTGTGTGTGCATGTGTGTGTGTGTATGTGTAAAGAGTATGTAAAATAACGGTTTGTTCAATTATTAGATTATTTAAATATGGAACTATCATGCATGCATAATTTTTAATGATTTTTTTTACTATTTTACTATTGAGTGAAGCTAAATGATAAAATTTTGGGTGGAGCTTTTTGGTAATCACATATGGTCTAAGTCAGTTTTGCTTGAATTTTCTTTATATTTCCTCTTTTGCATTAACATTTATTTTATTTTATTTGAAAACCATATCATCTTCCTTGACTTCTCTATTTTGGACCTATTTATTTTAAGCTTTTTTAATGTATTTTTGATATATTATGAGATCTTCATCTTCTTATATGCATGAATGGTCTAACTATTCTATCTCATGTAAGCATTTTTATATGTATTATTCATCTTTGATGAGTCATTTGAGATATACATGTAAGTATGGGATGTCTAATTAAAGTTTAATAACTACCTCAGTTCCATAAACCAATGAGTATAAAGTATCCCCTTTGGGCATAAAGATGTTGGTGTTAAATTCCCATAGTGCATAGTCTAATTGATTATGCAAATTGTTTCCAAATTTAGTAATTATTTTTATCAAAATATTATGTAAAGTTTTATTATAGGCTTATATCTTTCTATTACCCTAGGGGTAATAAGAGTATAAAAAATGTGTCAGATCTTGTACTTATTACATAATTTATTAACATTTTTTAATTGAATGATGAACCATTATCTATGACTATAGTTAAATAAAGTCCAAAATAGGACATGATATGTGTCATCAAGAATCAACATATGTCCTCTCCTATTTTTGACTATAGTGGAATATATTCCACCCATTCTTTGAATTATTATGTAGTTGTAATAATGAATTTATGTCCACCTATTGATTTTGAATTAATTTTACCTATCAAATCAAATCCCCATAATGTGAATGTCCAAGGTGAGATGATGTATTATAATTCATGGGAAGGAACATGGTGTAATTTACTATCTCATTGAAATTTCACACACATTTTTACATATTCATGACATAATTGTTCCATGGTAATCCAATAGTATCCTTGGTGAAATAATTTATGTGACATTGTTATTATGTTAAAATTACCATTATATTCACTCACATGTACTTTTTATATGGATAGATTAGACTCATATGTGTTTAAAAATTGAATTAAATTTCCATTAAATGACTATTTAAATATATATCCACTTAATATCACATAGTGAAGGGCATCTCTATGTAATTTATACTTTTCATTTCTAGTGAAAATATCCAGTGTGATTGATTTATTCAAAAATTTAAATATGTGTGTGAACTAATCTGAAGCTATTGCACTATGTGTAGTTTCCAATAATTATAAATATATTATATATGCATCTAGTATGGAAGGTGTTTTTAAATGTTTTATTGTGAAAAATTCTTGATCATCATTTATGACTACTAGAAATAATTATGTGGCACTAGCCATAACACTAGTGTGTCAATTGTCCTTTCTTGGAATATTTTCAACTGAAAAATTTTCAAAGTGTGTGAGTAGGTATTGTACCATATATATTTATGGGATTAAATTGTCCTCTTTTGTTTGATAAACATGTGTGACTTGGTTAAAACCTAACTTTGAATCCCATTATATCTTAATAGATTTGATATAGATAGCTTGTGCTACATATAAACCTAAGATAAGAACCTCATATTTTGTGATATTATTTATGCATGAGATACCCAATCTATATGGAAATGCTATATATTTTACTTTTGGAGTGATATGAAAAATTTTATTGTCAGTGTCGGATGCCCATTTAGAACCATCAAAAAATATTGTCCATGTATCTTTAGTAACATTATATATTGTGAAATCATCTCTAAAAGTATCTCAAATAGGTTGTGTGTCTTTTAGTGGAACTAAAACTAATTCATTTGCAATTACTTGTCCTTTGATATACATTTGAGGCATGATATTGAGGTAAATTTCCATGAGTAACATTACCAATTTCGTTATACATCTTGATAAATGAGGTTTAGACATGATAAATGTAAATGGATCGAATTTCATGATGACTTGAGTCTCATTGTTCATCATGTAGTGTCAAAGTTTTTGTGTGGAAAATATGAGAGTTAAGCATAATTTTTCCATTGTATTATAATTTTGATCATAGTATACAATTTTTCAAATGATATAGTAAATAACT
Source organism: Torreya grandis (assembly GCA_037957365.1). Taxonomy (NCBI): domain Eukaryota; kingdom Viridiplantae; phylum Streptophyta; class Pinopsida; order Cupressales; family Taxaceae; genus Torreya; species Torreya grandis. The sequence continues at coordinate 270,759 of JARHVA010008121.1, forward strand.
CTCTCTTTGTGATCATTATTATATTATGCTAGTAAATCACCCAACACATGATCTATAATAGAAACATATAGAAGTAGTGTATCTAGTATTGAAGGAACCAAAATGGGTGGATTTAACAAGCATTTATTGAATTCCTAAAATATTTATTGACATTTTACATCCCATTTAAACTTTATATATTTTTTGAGTAGTCTCATGAAGTGTCATGTTTTGTCTACTAACTAAGCTATGAAATGATGGATTGCTTGGATTTTACCTTGTAAAGAATTAAGTTATTTAAATTATTTGGGAGGAGGAATATCAATTATAGTTTTTACTTTATTGGGTTCAACATTAATTCCTTTTTTATATATGATAAATCCCAATAGTTTTCCTAATGTGATATCAAATATGCATTTGTTTGGATTTAACTATACATTATAGTGGTGTAACTACTCAAATATCTATTATAGATCAATTTCCTGATTTTGTATCTACTTGTATTTGGATAATAGGTCATATACATAATCCTCTATTGTCTTGTGAATGAAATCATGAAATATGTGACATGGCTCATTGATATGTAGTTCTTACATTTTTTAATACAAAATGAATTACTATGTGATGATTTTTTTTTTATTGATCCTCAGTGATATTGATTTGATTGTAATTAGTAGACCCATATATAAATTATAAAATCTCATCTCTAGTGGTGGAATGTACAATCATGTCAATATTGGGTAGTGGGAAGTCATTTTTAAGGAAAGATTTATTTAAATATCTAGAATATGAACAACATTAGATTTGTCTATTAGGTTTAACCATATGAAATAAATTAGACACCCATTAGGGATAAGCTATGGGTAAAATAAAACCTCCATCAACTAGTATTTCAATATCCTTTTTTACTACAAATGCAACTTTGGGATGCATCTAGAAGATTTTTTATTTAATTGGTTTAGCATCTGGCTAGAGTGTGATTCAATGTACTATAATGTTAGGATCAATGCTTGGAATATAAAAATATTCCCAAATAAATATCTTAATAAATTCATGTAGTTTATTTCTTATGATTTTATCCTCCTCATTATGTAATGTTATAGATAAATGAATTATTTATGGATCGGTATATGTCCCATAGTTAAATTCAACTATCTCTTAATTCATAAGAGTGGACCTATTTTCATGTTTATGGTGTGGTTTGGATTGTGTTAGAGTCATAAATTAGAACATCATCATTTATATCAGTATTACTAAAATATGCATGAGCCTTTATAGAATAAGGAAACCTATTCTTATGATAGAAATAAGGCATGTCCTCATATGCTCCTAGATATTGTATCAATAACTCATTGTTAAATAATTTGACTAGTGTTAAATTTTTTGGGGAAACAAAATCATGAATGGATTTTGGGTATAAAAGTGATAGTTTACATACATGATTAACTTAATGATTTACTTATTGGATATATTTGTATAAATTTATTTATTTTATAGTGGATGTAGTTGCATTGAAACCATAAGAATGATTAATGTAACTAAGGCCTTATTTACTTTTCTGGGTAGATGCCTTAATAAGATGAAGAATTCTTTATTCATGCTTTCACAACCCCTATACTTTTTAAACCATTTATTTTAGATATTTTAATCTAAATCCATATTGTCAATCACTTATATTATAGTAAAAAGTTGTTATCAATGGAATTTTAGGAACTGTATCTAAATTGTGAATAGTAGGTTGTATTATTGTTTGAGTTGAAAGGTCCATACAAGGAAATAATTTTGTGTAAATTTAGAGACTTGATAGTATTTGAATGAATCATGATACATAGGGTGTGTATATATGTATCCATGGTAATTAAACTTTAAACATATATGTAAATTATAAGGGACAACCTACACATCGTAACCCATGGCCTCTCAAGTAAGATATTATAATTAAGATCATTAGGCATCACATTTCTAGGTCCCAATGTGAGATTTATTTTTATTTGACCCAATACCTTGCAAGGGATATTTTCAAACCCTTGGATGTTCATATTAGAATAGTCTAAGTTCTTAGCCTATATGTTAAGAAGTCAAAGAAAATAAAAAATAAAAATGTTTAATCATGAGACATTATCCACTCAAACCCATTCGACACCCATATCACCAATTATGAGTTGAAGTATCATGGTAAATGTTGATTGATGATATGTTGTGGTGGGAGATCTTATTTTTGAAAGATATAGACTCTTTTATCCATTGTAAAGTGTTAATTATTGAAGCAACATAGTTAGGTTAAACATCCTTGGGTACAATGGTGTCATGTAATGTTGTATACAAAATTTATTTTTATATGTTTGATTATTGAAGTATCTCTAGAATATAAGCCTTGGTGGTAGTATTATTGATCTGATCAAAGATATTATATCATGAAGTTCTATGATCTTGTTGCATCTCTTAACTTGGTTTAGTTATAACATGATGAACTTTGGGGTCTATTATAATCCAAAGGGTAAATAGTAGATATGGGATGGTAGCTAAGATAATTTGGATGTTATGGGGTGGGATTGATATAATGAAAAAACTATGCTTGATGGTATCTAGTGGTGATAGTGAATGAATTAAAGTGAACCATGTAACAATAAGCATCACAGGGATAGATATTAGTAGATTTTTTATTAATATATATTTTATCTATTTTATTAAATTAAGTATTAATTGGTTGATATGTAACTTATAAATATGCCATATGAAAGGAAAACAACATGTAGATAAAACTACAAAACATTGTATTAAGAAGTAGTAAATAGTTTATGCCATTATCATAATGATAATTATGCAAATTAGAAATCTAAATAAACTTAGTAAAATACAAATATATAAGGAAGAAACCCTTGTGGTAAGCTAAGGTTTTCAATATTTAACAATAAGTGGGTTCACCAATATGTTGTATCAAATTTAGGATTTATGTAAAACCCTGAGTGACAACACTACTATGAAAAATTAGGAGAATAGTATAAAATAATAGTATATACTAATTTATAACTACTATATTTTGTAAATTTACTAAAAATATTATTTTAATGAGAAAACAATGACTTATATATAAATTATATTTGCGAGAGGAATCAAAGTTTTAAATGTATTATGTAGAATGGCCTAGTGACTAGTAACAAGAATCAACAGCTAGATCTGGTCCTAAATAATATCACCATATGCAAGACACTATATGAGTGCCACTCTTTTCCATTATACAATGCTCTTATCAACTTGTAGTTAAGAAATCATGTTTTTTGGGTTTTCTATATCTTCATTTATGGAGCATGTATCTGGTGCAAGATATTATGATCACTTGTAAAGACCATTTTATGACTCATTTTCCTTCCAAAGACATAGATACTTGACATGTTAAAAATTATTCAAATCAATGGTGAAAAAGGTTTCAGTGGTTGAAGATGGGCAAGACCTCAACACCACATGTGTTGAGTGTTTCTTACATAAAAATACTAAGAATAGGGATCAAACTTTATGTAGCTCTCCCCTATGGTGGAGTGTCAATAACTAGTGTATGTTATATGATGTTATAATACTAAGGGTATTAAACTTACTTAACTATGACTTATGACTTGTAAATTTTATTTAGACTTGAGCTCTGGGCTACTAGGGCTATGTGCAATTAGAATTGAGAGAAATAGGTACTTCAGTCTCAATGTGTGATTATGATTTTAGTTGTTTTTAATGTGGAATCCTCATGTGCACCAAATGGTTTTAAAATAGTTTATATATTAATATATATGAAATTAATTTGAATGTTACTCATTAGGAACATAATCTAACCTTTATATCACTTTTTAAATTTGAAAATTAATCATTATTTAGAGAGAATACATGAGAGGGGGTAGGGATAGTAGAGTGGTGTGTTATAGTCCCCTAGTGCACTCTTGAAAAATATGTTATTTCATCATGTTGAGTGTTAGGTAGAGCCTAAAAAGTTTCTGAGGTTTATACTAATAGGGATTAGTACATTTCAAGATCGTTTATCAACTTAGAGTAGTGTACAAGGTGATCAAAAGTGATCAAAAGGGAGCCAAAAATAGGTCTAGATCTAAGTGTGTAAAAGAGTGGTAAAAAGTGATTGATTTTAGTTTAAATATTAATTTACATGTCAATTTTAGGCACCATCACCTTTTTAATAAATAAAATCTTGATATGAGTAGGTAGTCATTGAATACAATTTCTTTAAATGCCTCTCTTAAATAAGTCATGAAAAGCTAAATTTTCTTGTACAAAAAATTATGTAATATATCCATTGAATGTAGTTTTTATCTAGTAATCTATCTTATGATTCTAGTTAGAGTCTAATCTTTGTAGGTTTTCTAGTCTTTATTTTTTTCTAATCTATAAATTTTATCCTACTCAATCAAAAACTATAGTAGTTCAATCTTGATAACCATGCAACTAATATTCCAAGCTATTTGCACCATAAAATCTCATATATTTCAATATAAATGTGCTCATGAATAAATTCTTATGGATCTCCCTATTTTTATTTCTTCTTCATCTACAAAATAATTAATTTGCTCATTGAACCATCTCTCTAAATCTCTATCATGGTAGCCATTGGAGCATGTTTTAATACTCCATGATCTTTATACCATTATTAGAAGAGGTTCCAGTGAAATCCATCATAACATGATAATATGGAGATAATTGTTCAAAATGTGAACACAATTATAACATGAACTAAACCAAGTTATTCTACATAATTATGGTTTATTTATGCAAAATAACATAACCTTAATATTTATAAAACCTTAAAAAATGTCATACATTATTAGAAAAATTTAGATAAATAGAGAATCCATTGTGCATATAACAATGATAAAATACTTTTTGGGGAAAACCATTTCATATATTTATATTAATCTCTATCACATCAGAACTTCTTTACATTACAACTGAGTGTTATATATAAAACTTTAACAATATGTTATTGCTTCATATTCTAACCTTTAACTAAATATATATATATATATATATATATATATATATATATATATATATATATATATATATATATATATATATATATATATATATATATATATATATATATATATATATATATTCTTCACCTTAAGAAGACTCTTGAAATGATTTCATGTTTTAGATACCAAAAAAATTGATAAAAAGGAAAAAATAGTGTGAGTCACACATGTGTCTATCAAATATAGTCAACAATGTTTTAGCCTTGGTTAATACTAACACAGTACAAAGAGCATATCTTAAAATGCCACAAATAAGGATAAATTAAAGGAATTAAGTTAAATAATATATCTTAGAAAAAATAAATACTACCAACTAAGGAATGCAAGAGATGCACTAAGTTTAGTATAGAAAGACTAAAGCACACAAAATGCAAAGTGTTAAAACTAAAAGGGTACCATGCAGAGTAAAAAAATGAATGGAAGTTTCACATAGTGAAAAGTGAATACATTCAATTTCTAAAGGATGGAATTTAAATAAGGATAATAATATTCTTAGATACACTATAATCAATCATAAGGGTGAGATAAAGATCAAACCAAATAACTGCATAAGAGAAACTAAGGCAATAAACCATCTATGTTTTAGAGAAAAAAGGAAAAGTAAAGAGATAAATAACTATTTATGAAGAAAAGGTATACCAAAATAATAAATAAGTGACTACATCAAATGTCTACCAAGAACCCTCAAAACATCTACCAAAACAAACTTGGCAGATTAAGATGGTCAAATTAAAAATTGAGATAAACAAAAAATCAAGACTATTAAAGACACTGCTCAGCTGAGAGAACCCTAATAAAGTAAAATCATGATAAGGTAAAATAATATTCAAATATGGAAATTAAAAATAAATAAATCCAACACTAGAATGTAAGTAAGGTTTTACAAAATCTTAAATTTAGGTATGGGATAAACAAAAATAAAATTGAATTCAAAGTTTATAAATTAATTGCTTGAAAATGTTGTTTAATTTTGAATGAACAAAAATAGAGAGAAATTCATATTTCAAGAACTATAAAAATATAAAAAATAATTTTAGTATGTCATATATTGAATTAATTTTGTAAGATTTTAATGAAAAGAGAAAATAACAAAACTTACTTGCATGAGATCTCTGAAAAAAAATAGAAGAAGGTTGGAAAAGCTCCTTAAGAACAACCTATGAGTTATGGTTATCAGTAAAAAAAACTCCAACAAGGATATTCTAAAAAAGAATCAATTTGAAAAAAATAATCAAGGCAGGAATCCCTTGTAAAACAAATATAAGATTTATCAAAAATAATCATGCACAACTCAAAAATCAATGTTAGAAAAGGACACTAAACTCTAAAACCATGAATTATTTATGGTAGAATCATTCATTAATAGCATTAAAATAGATAAATGTATTATAATATGAAACTAAAATACCTCTCAAATGAGAAAACCACAAAGAGAGATGTGAATTTTTCAGTGGGAAACTGAACTAATCAAAAAAAAACATGTGATAATTAAAAATTCTTATCAACAAAAACTTCAAAATATAAATTTTATAATCAAGATGATTCAAGGAGAGAGAGAGAGAGAGATTCAGATATATAGTGAGGAAAAGAGGAGGAGAAATATTTTTAAATAGAGAAAGAGAAAAGGTGATGGATTTGTTAAGACTCTCATCATGACCTTACAAGGTCTCTTTAATGTGTGTCAAATGTCATATTCCCAATAAATTTAAGGGAAGTGTGTGACATGTGTAGGGAGGAGTTAATTTTGAAATTAACACTAAAAATCTTACAAAAAGATAAAGAGGTGTGAAACACCTCATTAAATTTGAATTTATGTGACTTAAAAATTCATTTAAATGCAAATCCTACACACTTTGTAAGACTTAGGAAAGATAGGTGAATCCAATTAAGATTAATCTCCAACAATATTGCCTCCATTATAACCAATTGATTGCATGATTTTTAAATCATGGTTAGAATAATGAGCATGTAAATAATTCCAAGTTTCAATAGAATCACATTTAACATTATAGGTGTGATTGTGATGAAAGATGTAGTTTTTAATTGTGTCATTAATATTGTGCATATTCTCCATGTTTGCATTTAATACATATTTTATAATTTATCATTAGGCGAGGATTGTAAATCATCAATATTCATGGTTTGACACTTGATTTGACACCTAAGAGCATAAATTTCATGATTCTTTACATTAATTTAATTCATAACATTTTCAATTGATAAAAACAATCCCATTTTAAACACCATTTGATACAAATTAATGGATTAGATATCCTCAAGGGGGAAAAAGTGATATTCATTTTGAAAACTATATTTCATGAATATTGGAGTTATAGTAAAAAATCAACTAAATCTAAATATTAGCATTTTTATCAAAATATTAACCAAAAAAACTAAAAACTAATTATAAAAGTCCTTTAATTAGAAAATAAAATATAAATAAAAACCTTAAAAAAATAAATGTTAAAGACAAAAAAACATTGAAGTAGATTTCCACATAGGAGACAAATAATGACTTGTGTTTTGTGATATGAAAATATTTTACCATAATTAAGTTTTCAAAAACTAATGGCACATTTAATGTGAAGACAAGAATGATTTAATTCTTCAAAAATAAAAATGACTAAAAAACTCTTATGTTTTAATGTAAATAAATAAATTGGTTCCAATTTTTAATATTTTAAGGTTTAAGCTCAAAAAAACAAATGCAAAAAAACTTAGTAAATAAATAAAACACCTTATATAAAATGCATATGTAGGACAAAATCATGACACCACATGCAAGGAGAAGTGGTAATATAACAAGTAAAGTAAACATCAATTCCAAGGAAAAATAATATAATAAAAGTATGCTTATTTTTCCAAAAACAAAACACTTTAATAATGATCAAAACACCTTATAGACACTTGTCAATTATTGGTGAAAATAAACAAGTAAATGAAAATGAGTTAAACATAATAAAAACTCATATTGATTGGTAGAGGCCAAGATAAATGCAGTAAGTCAAGGAAAAGTGCCTATAACAATGTATTATGACATAGGAAAAAATAATTAAATGATAAAGACATAAATTATAATCTAACATCCAACAAATAAAAATAAATGAGAATAAGTCATAGAGAATAAAGTACAATTCTAAGAGCATGAAGTTAAAACATTAATGGCAATATATAGATAATGCATCAACTATACACAACCAAAATGGAATTAAAAGGAAAGAATAAAAAAACACAAATTTATGTGAAAAGGTGAAGGGATGGTAAAGCGTAATAATTTGAATAGAATGAAAGACAAACCATGGGAGGTATTAATAGGAAAAATGTATTAGAATGCCATTGCTTTACAAAATATGTATTATATAAATAATAAACTACGGAGAAATTGTAAAAGTGGATTTAATAAAGTAAGAAATATGTAGCATAAAACACCAAATTAATTAAAAAAATCCAATAACAATCTATAATAAAAAAAGCCACACTTGAACCAAGATGCCAAGTTGATAGGCAGGCAAAAAGAAGTATAAATACAACCAAAGTTGTTTTTAAGTAGTAAAAACTAGAAAAAGGTTTGATTCAAATGCCTTTTACCATAAAAATACATAACTAAAACAACAATGTAATTAATATTTATTGATAGTGTAAATAAATGTTTTAGATTTGGTAAATGGTAAAAAACATGTCCAATAAAGAAGTAAACAACTAAAAAATGTTTAGAATCAGCTCAAAAACTCCTTATTTTAGCAACCTAACATGTAATATTAGCTGGGAAATAGATAAAATTAGATAATATTCAGTATATATAAATGGTAAGAGATACTAAATAACATTGGTAAGGGTGTAAAACATTGTGAAAAAAGAGTAAAAAAACTAAATTTATCCACCAAAAATCCTACACACACCCAACATTCAACATTAAAAGATAGCATGCTCTAGTACCATATTATGAATTATGCCAAGATTGATAAATTAATATTTAAATCATGAAATAATGAATGCATAAATTTAAAAATGTTACTTGAATGGTAATCCACAAGAGAATCAAGAGATAAGATTTGCCAATTGGGAGAATTGTTAAACAAAATAAAACCCCACATCTAGAAAGAAGGCTTAGAAATTAAAAGTATCCAAGTAAAATATCAATGGAATGAAAGATCACAGATAATATAAATGGGCCTCAAACCATAAGAGATAAATCTCAATATAAACTATTGTGTTCTAAAGTGTATAATGAGATAGGAAAGAACTCATTAAATAGAGCTAAAAGGAAATATGAGCTACATACACAACCTTCTTGGGTAAGCCAAATGTCCCTAATCCCCACAAGGTGATGGGGATGTGTGTGATAATTTTGGAAGGATTTACATATTAGTGTTGTTGTTCCCAAAATCTGTCACTCATTTTTTGGGACAACATATGAACTATTTTGGTCCTACAGGCCAAAATTGTCTCTTCCCTTCTCAAAAAATTATTTTGAGCATTCAAATTCTTCATTATTTGATCTTTTTAAGTTAAGGGATTAGCAGGTTCAACTGGTTCAATGGCTTCAACAAGTGAATTCTCACAAAGGAACAAGTTCCCAACACTTAGGCAATTTCTAGATTGGTTCAATGCCTTGGTTTAACCAAAAATGTTCATCGACAAGCTTCAAAAGAAGGATTAAACCATTGAACCATTGAACCCCACTTCCAAAAGGTTCAAAGGTTCAATAGCTTCAAAACACTTAACAAAAAGAAGAAGGTTTGAACCATTAAACCATTGAACCTTGAACCATTTTGGTTCAAAGGTTCAATGGGTTCAACGATTCAACAGGTTCAATGAGTGATTGGTTCAACACGGTTGGTTCAAGTGGTCAAATGAATGAGTGGAACAAAGGAATGAACTATTGAACAATTGAACCAAAGTTGGTTCAATCGGTCAATTCAAATAAATGGTTCAAAGGAGTTCCCTTGCAGAGGGCAGTGAACCAAGTCCAAGTGCCCTGCAAGAGGGCAAAAAACCAAAGTTGAGTGCCCTTGTGAAGGGCAGTGAGAAAAAGTGGATTAAGAGATTTTATTCAAAAAAATGAACAAGGTAGGAAAAGATGGAATTCCTTTAGATTTTTTTAAAGTGAAAGATGCGGTGAATTTTTTCAGACAAATTATCTGAAGGAATTCCTTTAGACTTTTGTCTGAAGGAATTCACCTAAAAGAAAAAGCTCGATGGAAAGCGGATGAAGCGAAGGAAAGATTTCCTTCAAAAAGATTGTTCGAAGGAATTTATTCAGACATTTTGTCCAAAAGAATTGGAGCCTGAAGACCCTCTGAAGGAATAAAAGCCCAAAGGCCTCTTGAAGGACCCTAAAGGGTAGGTACCCTTGCAGGTGGCTCTTAGCAACTAGAAATTGGACCTTATCAAGGCCTAAAGGGATACTTTCCCTTCGGGAAGTTCCAAAGACATTAAGGCTTGTAACTGATTTCTACAGACTCTGTAGGCCCAATTTTTATGGACTCTATAAGGCCAATTTATACAGACTTTGCAGGCTTGATTTCTATAGACTCTACAAGCCCGATTTCTATAGACTCCACATGATGACTTCTATGGACTCATTTATATAGACTCTATAGGTTGGTTTCTTGTTTCTATAGGATTAATTATATGAACTCTATAAGCTCAATTCTATGGACTCTATAGGCTTGATTCTACTGACTTGTTTCTACAAACTCAGTAGACATATTTCTATGGACTCTTCCAAAACTTGAGAGACTTAGAGAAAACAAAGGCTTTTAAGGAAGAAGATGAATCGTTGAACCTTGAACCAAAATGGCTCATAGGTTCAAATGGGTTGAACAGTTTAAGGGAAGCTCTAAGAAAAGATAAGAAGCAAAAGTTTCCAGGGACTAGTTCAAGGAGAAGGTTCAAGTAGATGAACCAAGGAGGCCACCCAAACTATTGAAACAATGAACCTTTGACATTCTCATGGACGTCAAATTCAAGCTAATGAAATATATGTTGATTTTCAAAAGTGGCACAGAACTTGAAAGAAAACTCAGTGCCCAGCTGAAGGAGCTAAAAAGGCAAGCAAAAGGGGAAAAAGATAGCCCAAGGGCTCAAACTATAATAAGAAAGAGGGAAAGACCAGAAATATCTACACTGGAGTTATTCTAGTAGGTGGAACAGTCCACTAAGTAGATATTTGAACTTTTAGACATTGAAGGTACGACCTATTTGTCTCCCTTAGAGTAAAGGCAAGGTGGATAGTTACACAGATATCAGGTGATAGACCAGATGACTCAGGCCCAGGAGAAGACATTTGAGATGAATCAACATGCCACAGTTAAGGCAGCTACCCTATCCCAGCATGGGATTTTTGACAAAACTGAAAATGCATTCAAGGCATTAAATGCAGCATGGGCCATTCTATGGAACAAAGCACCAAGCCTTTCTTAGCTGCTATATATATTGTATTTTCTTACTGTATGTAGGAGATTTTTCCATTATAGAAGTGAAACTCTACCCAAATTGAGAGGTGATTACTGAGACTTTGAGCTCAAATTGTTCATCATATTTCTCTATTTGAATGAGAAAGCAAGTTACTTTTAGAATTTGTGTTGTTATAGCTTGTGTCATTTTAGGAGATTGTTCTTATGTCTATTTCCTGAATGCGTTCTTGTCCATTTTATTGAAATAAGCAAAACTAGTGGAAGTAATCAGGAAGGTGTCCTAAAGCCAACTGTGGAGAGACTTTGTGATGTCTATAGTTGCCTTTAGTGTGTTTGTCTATTTTATATTTTTGTATAAAGGACCTTGGGATGACTTTGTGCCCTCATTATCCTTTACATTTCACTCTTGGGCATTCGAGGTGGAGACTTTGTGCTACATCTCAATTTATTGGTTACTACACCCCTTTATTACCAATCGCTTGTCACTACCTGAAAGAACTCCTGCTATTTATTGCAAGATCACGTCTAAAAGAAGAGAAGTTCCTTTAATTTTTCCACCAAGATTTTCTCCTTTATTTTTTAACATCATCTCTAAAAAAAGAGAGATTGATGGTGTTATCCTACCCTTGAGTGTTATTTTCTGCTTATATATATAGTATATAGCTCCTCCTATTTATAGGGAACCTCCCCTTGATGAGAGGAGAGATTTGTCCCCTTTTGATGTGGTAAACATGCACATCTGGATGATCAATCTCCCTATGTTCTAGTTAAAGAAACCTATTTTTCTCATCAGTTAGCTGGTGACAAAATATTCACCTAATAATTTTTGACGACTCTACTGGGGATTGATGAGTAGTTCCTATCCTTATCCATTATATACTCTAGTGAATCTACTCTGTGTCTTACCCATTATCATTATAGCCTTACCACTTTCCTCCAGCTCTATGCCAACATTTTTTTGGTGACTTTGTTGGGGATATTATGTGTAGTTTGAAGCCTCAAGTTTTAGATTGAAGCAGTCCCTACCCTTATCCATTATAGACACTAGTGAATCTAGTTTGTGTTTTCCCCATTATCATTATAGCCTTATCCATCTTTGTTATATACTCTGGCAACTCCACATTATACCAGAAACTAGAGACCCCAAGGTGTTGTTGACCCTATTTTTGAGTTGGTGCAGCAGGGTAACTTTGATTTGTTCCCTCCCCAACTTCAAGTTCAATGATTTAGGAGTGTTCTTCCTACCCATACAAGGTCACCAACACAAGGCAGAGCTTCTTTTTCTATTGTTACCAGAGCTTTGCCTATACATACTCCACTCAAATTTTTTATCCCCCTTTTCCATAATCAAATCATGGCAGTTCAAGGCCCTTGGGGTAACTCTATTGGTCCACTCAATCTTATTCCACCTCTTCATGAGCTACCACGTAGTTTAAGGAAGAATTTCCCCAAGTTCTTTGGTGATGGGAAAGTTCATCTTGATGAACATATTACTACCTTCAGAATAGCTTGTGGTGTGATAGGCATGGAATATGAGGACATATCAGTTAGGTTGTTTGTGGAAACACTGCAAGGTGCTACTACAGACTAGTTCTACCATCTACAAGTTCTATTAGTGACTGACTAGGACACTCTCAAAGCTAAATTTGAAGCCAGGTTCAAGCTTACAAAAGATGCACATGCCTTGCTGGCCCATCTCATATAGATGAAGAAGGAACCTCATGAACCTATGAGGGATTTCATTTCCAAGTTTGACAAGCTGAGGAACTAGATTCCTATAATTACTCAGCCAACACCTGAGAACCTTAAATGGTTCTTCATCAACTCACAGCTACCCAAAGTGAGTTTTTTGTTGAGATGGGCTAGCCACATAGACCTTGCTATTGCTCAATATTTGGCTAATGAGGTAGAAGATGACCTTATCTTGGTAGGAAAGATAAGGAGAGATCCTAACAAAGGTAAATCATCTTCATCTTCTGAATACTCACCTACAACCACCACTAATCCAATGGTGCAGAAGCTAAAAAACAAATTGCTAGCTCTTAGAAAGCAAACGGCTCAAGGGATGTCACCTACTCCTTCATATAGAGATGTACCAAGGAGTAAATTCCCCAATTAGTCATACCAAGGCCATGCTACCAGAAATCAAGGGCAGCTAAATCATCTTCCTCCCCCATGGGGGAACCTTGCCATTGAAGCACCTCCAACCAATTCAGAAGTTAGATATCTTGAAGTAGAATCAGATTTATCCTTCCAACCTAAAGATGATGCTAATCTCTTCATAAAAGGAGAAGAAGAATTAGTTGGTGACTCCAACATTGGTTTCTTGAATTACCAAGATGAACTTGGAAGTGAAATTAAAGCAATAGAGGGATCATACACTATTTTCACCTGGTCCAAGAACTAGTCAACCCAACAAGCTGATAGGGAAAGAATAGAAGAGTGAGCTCAACCTGTAGTTTCAATTGGTAAGTGGGGAACCACTCTGCCCTTCCATCCAAAAGACCCGGTGACTATTAAAAAGGTGAGTACCTCAAATACTCCTTCACCTTCTACTTCAAATTTGTAGACCAGTCCTCCCCCTCCCAAAAATCAAATAGATGAACTCCCATCCTCTATTCCTAGTTCATCTTAGACATTTGACATAATTGACCATATAAAGAAAACTAAGATTCAAATGTCTAAATTTGAATTCCTACAGTCCAACCCTAAGTAGTTGGATAAGTTAGTGGAATGTGTGAGAAATAAAACCATCCCTATAGGACCAGTTGTTCCAAAGGTGAATCCCACATCCACCCAAAATAACCTTGTCATTACTCCTCCTGCTACTCCTAGAAGAATTGAACCATTTTATGTCTCCTTGGTGATAAATGGACACTAGCTAAATAATTGCATCATAGATTCAAGTGCATCTAACAATGTCATGCCTACCAAAGTGGTAGAATATCTTGGTCTCACACTGACCAAGACATTTAAGAGATGTTTCTCCATAGAGAACAAATAAGTGCCACTACTAGGACAAACCAAGGATGCCCAATTTGCATTTGCAACATTCCCAGACAAGAGAATCAAGATGATTGTCCTGGTGGCTGACATCCCAGCATCATATGGCATCCTTCTTAGGCAAAATTTATACAGGGATGTTGGAGGAGAATTAAGCATAAACCTATGTAAGGTGAGGATTCTAGTCAAAGGTGTTATGCAAATATTGTTCCCTAAGAAGGAAGCAAAATACGTGGTTACTCAAACATCAGTCCCTGAAGCTCAAATCCTATTTGAGTCTTCAGGCATGGGTAATTATTTTTTGACCATAGAGGATGTTCATGTTTCAGCTAATGAAATTCTTGAAAATGATAGTCTGAAAATTGGTTTAGATGGAACAATAGAGGACAAGATTGAGTGCAATGCAAGTGTATAGGAATCCTCCCCTTATAATGAAGAAAAATCTAAGGTAAGGTCAGCTTTTGATGAGGTATGGATTTTGGAATTCAATGGCAGCTACTCCTCTACCAGTTTACAAGCTAGGATTGTGTTGATATCTCCTTAAGGAGATATCTTTCCTTCCTCATACAAACTACAATTCAATAATACTAACAATACAGCTGAGTACAAATCTCTATTGCTTGGATTAAAGGCTACTCAAGACAAAGGCATGAAGATCCTTCATGCCAAAGGAGATGTTGTGTTCGTGGCTTGTCAGGTGAGAAACTTGTACCAAACCAAAAATGAGAGATTGCATCATTATCGTAATCTAGTTTGGAAACAAATTGAAAGCTTTGATACTTTTAGTATCTCTACAGTTCCTAGGGAATTTAATGATAGAGCTGATGCATTGGCTATTTTGGTAATGCTTTTGGTCCCTCACCCTAATTTTAAAGGAGATAGGTACACTATTGAACTGGTCTTTTGACCAAGTGTGCCTGATAATGCCAATCATTTACAAGTATTCAATGGCAACCACTAAATCATTGCCTTCTTAGAATAAAAAGATAGCTTTAAATAGTTGCATTTCAAAGGCAGTGAACCTCAAAAACTTGAAATGGCCTTTGAATTAAGTTTAGACACAAGTGATGAATTCCTACTACTAAAAGGGAATAAAATTCCCAAAGGCTTTTATTCCCTTGAGAAGTTTGACAAGCATGATAGATTCATCAAACAGCAAGAAATAGATTCAAGCTCTTCTCAGGAGTTTGATCAGATAAATTTGGACACCAAGGAAAATCCCAAGATGGTGAACATTAGGAAGTAATGCACTCTGAAAGAGAAGTTAAAATTTGTTGCTCTGCTCTGTCAGTACATGGATGTCCTAGCATACTCCTATGATGATCTAAAGTCACTTAGGCTTGATGAAATTTGCCATGAAATTCCTCTCAAGGATGATTTGATGCATTACAAGTAAAAATCTAGATAGTACAATCTAAAGATATTAGGTACTGTTCTATCAATAATATAGAAAATTCTAAATGCTAGGATAATTCTCCCAATCCATCATTTCACATGGATTGCCAACATAGAACCTGTGAGGAAGAAGAATGGAAAAATTCACCTCTACATGGACTTTAGAAATCTAAATCAATCATCCTTAAAGGATAACTATCCTCTACCAATCATGGATCAAGTCCTTCATATAGTGACTAGTTCAAATATGTTATCAATGCTAGACGGCTTCTCAGGATACAATCAAGTTGAAGTGGGTGAAGCAGACCAGCATAAGACTGCCTTCACCACACCTTGGGGCACCTTTGCTATCAAAGAATGCCATTTGGCTTGATAAATGCTGGTGCCACTTTTTAGAGAGCAATGGACCTTACTTTCAAAGACAAAATGGGTAAGTTCATTATGGTATACCTTGATGACTTGACCATCTTTTCCGAGCATTGCCCTGACCATGTGTGCCATTTGCAACAAGTGCTGGAATGCTGCCACCAAAATGGCACTCTTAATCCCAAGAAGTTTGTCTTTGAAGTGACAGAGGGGAAACTTCTTAGACAACTTGTATCTAAAGAAGGCATAAATATTGACTCATATAGAGTCAAATCCATCTAGGAGCTTACCCTGCCTACAAGTAAGACTACAATTCACTCTTTCTTTGGAAAAGTGAACTCTATGAAGGTTCATTCTCAAATTCATAGAAAAGACTCACCATATCATAAATATGATGAAAGGGAAGGCCACCTTTAGATGGATTGAGGAAGGAAAATTGGTGTTTCAATATATTAAGATAGTTATTTCCCACACCCTAATTCTAGTTTGTCTAGATTATACCAAGGATTTCACAATATATAGTTATGCTTCCAAGCACACACTTTTAGCCATTCTATTTTAATAGAACCAAGAAGGTGTGGAATCTCCCATATCCTTCATGAGATATCCTCTCAAAGCTCATGAAATAAAGTATTCAAACATGGAGAAACATGCTTATGCAATGGTGAAGGTAGTGAAGCATTTCTACTTTTACATCATAAATTCACGTGTTACTACCCTAGTTCCTGATGCCACAGTTAAATTCATATTGACTCAGTAGGATTTTGGAACCAAAAGGGGTAATTAGATTGCTAAAATATAAGAGTTTGATCTTGTTATCAAACTAGCAAAGCTAGTGCAGGAAAGGGGCCTATGCCAATTAATTGCTGACAATAGACTTGAAGAAGCAGAACATGGAGAAATAGAAGTGGAAGACATGCCAATAGTCCTCTTTGTCTCCACCATAAATGAGTGGTATTCAAGTATTGCTCATCTCCTTACTTATGGTGAGTGTCTTGCTCACCTGTCTCATAAAGAAAGGAGGACTATTAAATTGAAAGCTACCAATTTTGTCCTCTAGGACAATGGCCTGTATAAGAGGAGCCTTGATGGAGTGTTCTTTCACTGCATAGATAAAGAACAACAGAACCAACTTTTGAAGTCCTTCCATAACCTAGCCTATGGAGGATATTTATTTTCTCCTGTAACTGCCCATAAGATTCTATGAGCCAGGTATTACTGGCCTACTTTATTTCAAGATGCATACAAATGGGTACGAAAGTGTGAACTGTGCCAACAGTTTATTGGAAGACCCAAGTTAGCTGCTCTACCTCTCAAGTTAGTAGCAATAGAAGAACCATTTCAACAATGGGGAATTAATTTTATTGGTGTTGTAAACCCATCTTCAAGTATTGGACATGATTATATCCTCACAGCTACATATTACTTCACCAAGTGGGTGGAAGCTATTCCAACCAAGCAAGCTACTTCAGAAGTAGTGTGCAATTTCCTCAAAGAGAACATCATTTTTAGGTTTGGGGTCCCAAACAAAATTATGATAGACAATGTAGCATATTTCACTTCTCATGAGGTCACTCAATTCTATTTTTACTATGGGATTAACCTCTCCCACTCTTCTATTTATTTTCCACAAGGGAATGGCCAAGCAGAATTGAACAACAAGAATCTGGTGACCATTATCAGGAAGCTAGTGGATGACAACCAACAAAATTTATGGGTAGATAGAATTCCACCCAAAAGGGTGATTGGTATGTCAACTTTCCAAAAAATTTATGGTCATAATGTTGAGATACCAATAACCCTAGAATTGCAAGCATTGAAATTGGCTAAGGCAGTTGAAGATCAGACATATGAAATCTCCATCGATAAGAGAATCGTGTGCTTGACTAAGCTGGATAAGCAGTGAACCATGGTGGTGGACCAAATTTCTACACATCAAAGTTTGGTGAAGAAGCTCTTTGACCAAAAATCAAAAAACCATGACTTCTAAATTGGAGATCAAGTCCTGTTGTGGGACAAGAGAATAGAACCAAAGGGAATGCATGGGAAATTTGATTCCCTTTGGAGAGGCTCATTTACTATCCATCAGCTCAATGGTGAAAATAGTTTCCTATTGAAGTATCAAGATGGCACACCCTTTTCTCTACCTCATAATGGGCAGCATCTGAAGCACTTCAATTCTTGAAGTATCAGATAAGTTCACCTGAACATATTTATATTTGTATAGTTTTTAGTTCTATTTTGTGTTGTTTGTTTTCATTTTGGGTGCCTTTATTTTTTGGGTAGCATGACTCCATATCCAATGGCATACTTCAAGGCACTAGATATTTTGGTTTCTACTCCCCTCAGCTATTCCAAGCTTTCAACTGAAGGAAGTTTCCCAATTGGAGCCAGCTGTTATTCTCAAAATCTATCACTCATTTTTTGGGACAACATATGAACTATTTTGGTCCTGCAAGCCAAAATTATCTCTTCCCTTCTCAAAAAATTGTTTTGAACATTAAAATTATTCATTATTCAAGATTTTTTAGTTAAGGGATTAGCAAGTTCAACTGGTTCAATAGCTTCAATAGGTGAATTCTCACAAAGGAACAAGTTCCCAGCACTTAGGCAATTTCTAGAATGGTTCAATGCCTTGGTTCAACCAAAAATGTTCATCAGCAAGATTTAAAGGAAGGATTGAACCATTTAACCATTGAACCATTGAACCCCACTTCCAAAAGGTTTAAAGGTTCAACGGATTCAAAACACTTATCTAAAAGTAGAAGGCTTTAACCATTGAACCATTGAACCTTGAACCATTTTGGCTCAAAGGTTCAATAGGTTCAACGGTTCAATAGGTTCAAGGAATGATTGGTTCAATGTGGTTGGTTCAATCAGTCAAATGAATGAGTGGAACAAGGGAATGAACTATTGAACCATTGAACCAAATTTGGTTCAATCGGTCAGTTTAAATAAATGGTTTAAAGGAGTACCCTTGCAGAGGGCAGTGAACCAAGGCCAAGTGCCCTTACAGAGGATAGCAAACCAAAGCTGAGTGCCCTTGCGGAGGGCAGTGAGCAAAAGTAGACTAAGATATTTTATTTAGAAAAATGAACAAGGTAGGAAAATTTGGAATTCCTTCAAATTTGTTCAAAGTGAAAGATGAGGTGAATTCTTTCAGACAAATTATTCAAAGGAATTCCTTCAGACTTTTGTCTGAAGGAATTCACCTAAAAGAAAAAGCCTGATAGAAAGTGGACGAAGCTAAGGAAATATTTACTTTGGACAAATTATCTAAAGGAATTAGAGCCTGAAGACCCTCTGAAGGAAAAAAAGCCCAAAGGCCACCCGAAGGGCAAGTACCCTTTCAAGGGGCTATTAGCGACCAAAAAATGGACCTTCTCAAGGCCCAAAGGGACACCTTCCCTTTAGGAAGTTCCAAAGACATTAAGGCCTATGACTGATTTCTACAGACACTGTAGGCCTGATTTTTATGGACTCTGTAGGCCCAATTTCTACGGACTTTACAAGCCCAATTTCTATAGACTCTGTAGGCCCAATTTCTATAGACTCTATAGACCCAATTTCTATAGACTCCATAGGATTATTTCTACATACTCATTTCTATGGACTCTGTAGGTTGGTTTCTTGGTTCTATAGGCTCAATTCTATAGACTCTATAGACTCAATTCTATGGACTCTATAGGCTTGATTCTACCAACTTGTTTTTATGAACTTAGCAGACATATTTCTATAGACTCTTCCAAAACTTAGGAGACTTAGAGAAGACAAAGGATTTTAAGGAATAAGATGTATCATTGAACCTTGAACCAAAATGGTTCACAATTTCAAATGAGTTCAATAGTTCAAGGGAAGCTCTGAGCAAAGATAAGAAGTGGAAGTTTTCAAGAACTAGTTCAAGGAGAAGGTTCAAGCAGATGAACCAAGGAGGCCACCCAAACTATTGAAATAGTGAACCTTTGATGTTCCCATGGATATCAAATTCAATCTAATGAAATATCCATTGATTTTCAAAAGTGGTACAGAACTTGAAAGTAAACTCAGTGCCCAACTAAATAAGGAGCCAAAAAGGCTAGCAAACGGGGGAAAAGATAGCCCAAGGGCTCAAACTACAATAGGAAAGAGGGAAAGACTAGAAATATCTATGTTGGAGTTATTCCAGTAGGTGAAATAGTCCACCAAGTAGATATTTGAACTTGCAGACATTGAAGGCATGGCCTGTTTGTCTCCCTTAGAGTAAAGGTGAGGTGGATAGCTACGTAGACATCAGGCGATAGACCAAGTGACTCAGGCCTATGAGAAGACATTTGATATGAATCAATATGCCATAATTAAGGTGGTCACCCTATTCCAGCATGGGATCTTTGATAAAACTAAAAATGCATTCAAGGCATTAAATGCAGCATGGGCCATTCCATGGAACAAAGTGCCAAGCCTTTCTTGGCTACTATATATATTTTATTCTCTTACTTTATGTAAGAGATATTTTCATTATAGAATCAAAACTCTACCCAAATTGAGAGGCGATTACTGAGACTTTGAGCTCAGATTGTTCATCATATTTCTATATTTGAATGAGAAAGCAAGTTACTTTCAGACTTTGTGTTGTTATAGCTTGTGTCATTTTACGAGATTGTTCTTCTGTCTATTTCTTGAATGCATTCTTATCCATTTTATTAAAATAATCAGAACTAGTGGAAGTAATCAAGAAGGTGTCTTGAAGCCAACTATAGAGAGACTTTGTGTTGTTTACAATTGCCTTTAGTGTGTTTATCTATTTTTTTTCTATGTAAAGGACCTTGGGATGACTTTGTGCCCTTATTATCCTTCTTATTTCACTCTTGGGAAGTTGAGGTGGAGACTTTGTGTTACATCTTAGTCTGCTGGTTACTACGCCCCTTTGTTACCAGTTACTTGTCACTACCTAAAATAACTCCTATTGTTTCCTACAAGATCACTTCTAAAAGAAGAGAAGTGCCTTCAGTGTTTCCACTAGGATTTTCTCCTTTGGTTTCGAACATCATCTCTAAAAAAGGAGAGATGTATGGTGTTATCCTACCCCTAAGTGTTATTTTTTTCTTATATATATAGTATATAGCTCCTACTATTTACAGGGAACCTCTCCTTGATGAGAGGAGAGATTTGTCCCCTTTTGATGTGGTAAACCTGCACATCTAGCTGACCAATCTCCCTATGTTGTGGTTGAAGAGACCTATTTTGCTCATCAGTTAGCTGGTGAAAAAATATTCACCCAACAAGTGTAACCCCAAGATTCCCTAAAGGGGAGAAAAGAGGTGTGACACCTCAAAAATCTGGGATAAGTGAATTTATTATAACAAGAAATACACAACTAAAATAGACTTGGGATAAGCTTAATTAACCTACATAAATATTAATATAAAACATGCTCTTTTTCCAAACATATAGATACCATGACCACCTTCTAAGAACATGGGGTCTAATTTAGATCAAATAAAATTTCCATTTAATTTGTCAAGGTAACTAGATCTTTACCATCAAACTTGAACACATCCACTTTTGGTAGCAAGTGCCTAGGACTTGTATTTTATCTTTGATTGTTCTAGATGGGATAACCCAAGTCTCTTGGAGGATAATTATTATAGGGTGGAATTTATTTAATATTATCTAAGATATTTTTCAATGTACCATTAATTTTTCCCAACTCTAACTTCATTACATCCATGTCCTTTTTTACCACATCTAGATCTTATTTTTTCACCATGCTTTTCACATCTTCCTAGAGTTCGGTAACCAACATAAAATCCCCTAGATCAAAAAATTTAGATTTCATGTCCTCTTTGTTATATGTTTTTTCTAGAGTGGATTTCCATTTTCCATGGCCTTGAGTATTTTTATTGTACATGCATGAAGTCTAAGGTTTAGGATTCTGGTATTTTAACATGGATGGTTTTGGGTCTAAAAACATTGTACTAAGGATTATATCATTGTGATCATTTCACTAAGACAAATTTATTGACTGCTAATATTTAAAAGCTTGTGAAAAAAATCTATTTTTTTTCTAAAAAAACTCAAGTAATATTGTATCGATGAAAAAATTAAATCCTTCTTAGATCATAAGTTATGTTATTTTTTATCCTTCCACTCAGGAAAAGTGCTATGTTATATCAAATAAAAAAAATTGTACCATAAAAAATTTCCAAATCATAGCTCTGATACCACTTGTAGTGAAATTACTTAGATATATCAAGTTAGTTCATAATAATGGATATAAATATAGATATCACAAGTAGATTAACAATAATATATCACAATAATGGGGGGGGAGGGAAATCATATCCACAAAAATAATTGACATCAAATAAAAATAGTTGATAAATAGTAATAAACCACTTTGAGGAGACAACCTACACAACCATGAAATAAGAATATAATTCATAATGATGCTAGAGTAATAACTATTACATCATATATACACTCTACTTAGGACATGGTTACTCCATATGTTTGTCCTACTAACATTATGAGAACATAAATAAATGTGACAAGATAAGATAAAAGGTGGTGTAGGCCATAAATTATCCACACTATTCATAGACATGTTATATTTTAATGGTGTAACACTAACCAAAGGCAAAAATTATCACTAACATAGAAACATAAAAACTATTATCCATTTCTTTTATTTCATTAATCTATGCATCCTCTAGATTTTTTCCCCACCCCTCATCATTATATTTTTCTATTTGAATAGTATCACCTCTACCTTTGCATCTACCTCTGTCTACCAATGGTTGGAAAAATGTTTAACAATGAACCCTACCCATGATGCCATGAAAATTTATAACCCACACCATTATCATGGTCCATTTTTTAATTTTTATCACTTGGTAATACATTATATAATCTCACCTTCATGTTTAGTAGCAATGTGAACACCATTATCAATTTACATATGGACTTGATGCTTGAAATTGAATATATCATTATATTATAAAGTGGTTATAAAATAATAATAAATAAATCTACCCTTAAACATTACAATTCAAACTTAAATATATGTTTAGATACTAAAATTTGATCTTTAATACTTGAAAGTGATAACTTCTATACCTATCTATCATGCATGACTTGAATACCCAAACAAGATCCTAATTATCCATCCATTGACACTTGCATGCTATATTATGATTCGACCCTTTTTTATATTATTATAAACCTACATGAACCTCACTATATAGTTGATAAATAGTAATGGATGCATCCTCACTATTTTTGTTTTACTTATTGCCTCTACCTTTTCCTCTACCTCTACCTACCAACTATTGCAAAAAATGTTTAACATTTAATCTTACCCACTATGCCATGAACATTTATAACCCACACCATTATCATGGTCTTTTTTTTTATCACTTGGTAATTCATTTTATAATCTCACCTTCATGTTTAGTAGTAATGTGAACCTCATTATCAATTTGCATGTGGACTTGATGCTTAAACATGAACATCTCATTTTATTGGAAAATGGTTTTAAAATAAAAAATAAATGCATCTACCCTTAAAAATTACAATTAAAAATTAAATATATGTGTAGATACTAAAATACAATCTTTATTACTTGAAAGTGATAAGTTTGGCACACATTTTACCATGCATGACTTGAGCACCCAAACAAGGTCCTAATTATCCATTCTCTCACACTTGCATGTGATATAATGATTTAACCCATATTTCATACTATTATACATATACATGAACCTAATTATCTATTTAAACCTTATTAAATATAATGCACAAACATCCCTTGACTCTCAAAATAAGCCACCTACACATGAGTTAGTTTTGATAGTTACAATCATTATCGATATCTGATAATGAATAACACTAGTTAGAATAGACACACTCTTATAAAAAACTATTTTATAAAATAAAACCTATCCTTATGGTCAACCTAGCATATTAGTGGTTTGAGGAATTATTTAAATGGATCCATGTATAATTAAATCAATTTCTTATTCAAAATGCATTTAGCATTTATTTGTGATGCATCTATATATTATTACACACTGATCAAATACACCCTATCTATCCAAATTTACATACCTATCACTAGGATCAATTATAGTCTATGTATAAATCACTTGAAATCAAAGTAAAGTAAATCATTTTCAAGTAAAAAATATAATCATTAGTTGTATACACATAGCAAAGGGGCACAATTGCACAATTGAACTAGGTGGGTGTTAAATACTAAATTGATGTTATTAGGGGTTACATATAGGGTTAAGAATATATAAATGAATAAGTGAAAGGGTGATAAATAGATCTATAAAAATATAAAAATATATATTTTGAATTTATAATATTGAGATATACAAAAAATAGAAAGTATATCTATTGATGATATTGAAATGAATTCAAAACAAGGGTAATTAGTTAATTTACTATGTGTGAAAATATGGGATAAAATAGGTTAGAAGTGGATTGGATTATAATTCCAAAATAGTCATTATATTTTTTTGGACATATTCATTTATGTATGAAGGTTTCTCATTGAAGTCAAATGAATAATTTACTTTCAAGCATTAATGACAAAGGTGTTGAGTTGAACAGACTTGTTGTAGAGATCCATGGATTTGTCTGTGTACTTTGAATGACTATGAAAATATAATAATAGTTATATGAATGTCTTTACTCACATGGTTATCTTGATAGATATGGTTAATTACATAGGTGGATGTTAAAATCATTTGCATATATCTCTTTGTGGTCTATGTTCTAAGTCATAATGATGAGTAGACAAAATGTTACAAATTCATAAGGTTGTTCCTCAGCTAGAAGTCTACTAAGTTTCCATACTTAGTCAATTTTTCACCTTTGCATTTGTCTGAGGAATTATTTTAAATAAAATGGTTTAGAATTTGTCAGACAAAATGTCCACAACAAAGTTTCCAAAGGAAATGAATGCAATTTGGAATTCTTTTAGATAAATTGGTTTGATGAATTCTTTCAGAAAAATGGCTAAGTCTTTGTCAAAAAAATTGTCTCGAACAAAAGTTTCGAAGGGATTTCAAAATGTCGAAGGGTAAGTGAACCATTAAAAGTTTTTGAAGATTACTTTACAAAATTTCCAAAGGGATATTTTCAAAATGCCAAAGGGTAAGTGAACCATTCAAATTTTTGAAGGGATACTTTCAAAATGTTGAAGGGTAAGTGAACTATTCAAAGTTTATGAAGGGATATTTTCAAAAATGTCAAAGGGTAAGTGAACCATTTAAAGTTTTTGAAGGGTACTTTGTCAAAGTTCTAAAGGGCATGTGACCTAAACAAAAAATTTGAAGGGTACATTGCCAAAGTCTTGAAAGGTATGTGACCCAAACAAAAATCTTAAAGGGTACTTTGCTAAAGCTTTGAAGGACATGTGATCCAAATAAAAGTTCTGAATAGGTCACTTATAAAAGTCCCAAAGGATACTTTTGTAATAAGGGCATTGATGTAAATTTCTAGATAATTTATCTAAGGCAAGTGGACACTTATAAAGCTCCCAAAGGATACTTTCGAATGGAGAGGACACTTACAAAGTTATTGAATGATAATTTTGGATGGAATGGACTCTTACAAAGTTTTTGAAGGATATTTTAGAAGAAAAATAGATCACTTACAACATTGCCAAAGGATAAGTGTGGAGTCTGATAGGTAATTTTCAAAAGTGTTAAAGGATCAAGGTGAGTTAAAGGTTGAGCAAGTCTAAAAAGATAAAAGGAACAAAAGCAATACATGAATGCAGAAGAAAAAGAGATGAGGTCAACATATCAAAGGATAACAACCTAGTTAATGTAAAGAGCATGCATATTTAATGATACAATAATGCATAAAATTTATTATTAAAAAGATCCAATAGAGTGAGTGAATCCAAAGTTTAGAGGTACTCGAAGGTTAATGTCATAGTGGCAAAGTTAAATTCCAAGCATTTCTTGCAAGATCCAATGAAGCAAAAGCATTCTAAAGACTCAAGATGCAATGAGATGATATAAGGATCTTGACACTTAATCGATGTGCTAAGGAAGGAAAAAATTTGAAGAGCTAAAAAAATGGAGGTAGTTACAAAAATCTGGTGTGATAATTGAGGAAAATCAATAGTCAATTTTTTTTTGAATAACTATGAAATAAAATGACTAATCATAGATTCATTCCAATTGTGGGAATGTTAGATATGAAGTGACAAGGGTAGAATTTAAAGAGGCTTAGAGAATGGAATAAAATAAGTCATTTTCTTGGAATGAGAAGAGATAAGAGACAACTATAAAATATATAAAGTAAAGATATTCATCTAAGTTTTTTTAGATGAGATAATTGAATATGAGAACCTTATAGTGTATTAATTAAAAAAATTGAAACACAAAAAATAGTTATGCAAAGTGTCAATTAGGTATATTTAGACATAAAAAGGGGGGTAGAAAGGGAATTAGGCAGTGTGTTGAAAAGAAGAATCTAGACACAGAAAGAGAGACTATGAAGAAGAATTCACATACAAGTATTATACAGAGCATGAGTAATTGTAGACTAGAGTTACAACAAGAAACAGACCTAGGTTCTATTTTGAATCTATTTTTCATCAGATGGATTTGTAGCTTCACATAATTATTTTGTTAGTGCCATCATTGAGGCTAATTTGGTGCTCAATTAGGGTATTGGTGTCTCCTTAGGGTTATATCCCTTAAATATATGATCAGTGAGGTCATTATGATTTGGTTCTTATAATATGGGATGGGTGTCTCCTTAGGATTACTGTTCTAGAATGTAACTAGTGAGGTTCAATTAGTGTAACAATTTTTTTTGAGGCTAGATTAGAATAGTATTTTTTAGTAGCATTCTCATCATGATTTTTCCCTTTGGGTTTCCATGTATAAATCTGGTGTTATGAGCTTTGATTTTGTGCATGTGAATATTTATTTTACTCTTTAAGTTTGCATTTATTTAATATTCAGTTAAAAGTTTTAAGGAACTAGTTTTGAGATCTATTGATTCACCCCCCCCCCTCAGTAGATAGGTGTGTTTAAAAAAATTCATATTTTTATAATGGCCTCATATGATTACATCATATCTAGATGGTTCCATCAACATTGATGTCTAAGTTGGATGTAAGTGTTTATTAAAAAATAATGACTAGAAATGGATGTGACCACCTATATTTTTTATAGTTTTTTTGTCACCTTTATTATGATGTCTTCATATTTCACATGTAGGATATCACTCTTTTTCAAAATGATTAAACCTTAGATTCATCACCCTTAGAGGGTCATTGGGCACATGATGTTTATCTTCCCCAAGGATACCTCTATCAATGGGAACTTTGTCATAGCTAATATTGTAAAGAGGGCCTCAAATTTATGTATTTATCCCATACGTGTTAGATTGTGTGTGCATGAGGATTAAATGTGTGATATTTAAGTACATAGAGTGACCTAATTTTTAACTTGGAAAATATGGCTCATGGGATGCTCCTTTAGTACTTCAAATGATCAAGGTTATTTTTTATATGATTTATATGTAAATAGGGATGAATAAGGTATATTTTCTCACTTGAATGATTGATTGAGTGATATTAGTAATTTTACTTATGAGTTCTCTATATTTTATAGGTTTAGAATGAATGAGGGTTGATACTATATATATATATATATATATATATATATAATCCCTTTTGAAAATATATTACACTAAATTAATTAGGTTGACCTTTACGATACATTTAATTTTCAAATTCGTTGGATTTTGGGCACTAGACACTTAGATTAAAAAGGGACACTATTATTGACATAGGCATTTGGATAGGAAAAAAATGTCTAACAAGATATAAAATAGGTAAAGGTAAAAAACTAATAGAAAAGGGATAATTATTTGGTTTATAGAATTTTACATAGTATATAAGTCTTGGTCATCAAAATAAAGTGGTTGGAATAAGTTATAAGTATCTTAGGCACAAGAGATAATGAATGCAAGTCTTTCAATAATGGGAAGGACTTATACATAAAGTGTATAGACATGATAGGTATTTTCTAGGTGAAATATTGAGGTGTAATATAATTTATATTTAGTGTCTAAATTCCCCCACCCCTTTAATCTAGTAATTAAATTTCTAGTTTAAAGGAAATGAATGTGTACCCAGGTTTGTATATCACATGTTATCTTTCCATGAGTCCCACTTGAGTGCTTTGATAGTTACTAAATTACAACCAAGATCATGTTACAATATATAATCAATGCATATAATATGGAATTAAAATAATTTAAAATGCTTGAAAGTAAAGAGAGAAAGGTTAAGAGTACACCAATGTATTGATGTAACCACCTTGTATTTAGGCAATTTGATTTAAAGAGATGGTTCATTATGAATTATTTGAGCTCAGATTCGAAACAAATTGAAACATAAAAGTGCATGAATATATAGATACTAGAGGACATCATTACCCAAATCTTCATTAAATGATGAGTTTCCACATGACCATTTAACTCATCTCAATAGTGCATTCCAATCATGCTTATAACCTAAAAATTTTGAGAGATACAATCAAATAACACTATATATCTGGTGAAGGTGGATGTTTTAATCAATCCATCCTATAAATTTGGTGAATTTGGATGATTTAATCAAATATAACTTATAATCTTGGTAATATTTAATGATTTAATCACCTCCACCTTAGAAAATTCATGAACCAAAAATTACAGTAGATTGGCTCAATAAAGTCCACAAAATTCCATCCTAGGTATTATAACATTCCATAGTATTATTTTAAATCTAAAAGATGATTTTATTTTTCAATTTAAGGTGTTATTTTTCATGGAATATGCACCTCATATATGTCTCAAGCTAAAACCTAGGTATAACAATGGTACCAATGTACATAATGTTACCCAAAATGTGTATTTAAATCATATATCTATGAAATTTGGATAATTTTAAAATTTTCAAGTGTGGAAGACATGCTCTCATGACATGAACCCAATGAATCTAGATAATCTAAAAAACATTGTAAGTGTGGAGAACATGTTTCCATAACATACACCCACTATAGTTTTAAACTATGAAAATGTGGAATCCATGCCTCTATGGCATACCCCCAATGATATCCTACCCTTTTAATGTGAGGGGAAGTAAACACTATAGTGACCTTACCTCAAAATGATAAAATAATTGTATAATCTATGTATTTTTCATGTAGTATATAGGATTAGCATGTCAAGGTAGATATATCAATGAGGTACATAAAATAAGACACATCAAGTCCTAAGATGCATTATATAGATCATGAAAATGTTTAGAGAGTAGTAGTATAAGTTTATTAAGAAATCAATTACACACCCAAGAGCACTAAAAGTAAAACAAAAATAAATGGTCCAATGAGACCTAATACAATGGGAATGCTCAAATGACACATAATTGAAGGGACATGACCTAGTCAAATATCCATGAAAGCATAAAATGTCATGTTTAGATGTCAAAACACAATTAATTATGACATATTCTAATGTAAAAATAGGTATACAAAGGCATGTGGGACATAAGAAATTTATCATATTAAAATTCTCAAATAAGTAATACAATGTGAGACAATAAAAATAAAATAACACACTCAAGGAAGTGCTGAAAAATAAATCATGTAACTATAATCAACCAACATAAGCATATAAAAATAGTACCTACATATATGTGTTATCAAAAAATGATAAGTACATAGCATATCAAGTATATTATTAAATATCTAAATATCGATAAAGGCATTTTTAAGTACATAATATCAAACATGATAATGGAAATGATCATATAATAATGTAACCTAAGCATATCATATTTAAATAAGTGGATACCGCCAATGTACTGATGACATGAGTAAAGGGAAGGCCTAACATCCATATGTGCATATATCATGTGCCTGGGTGTGCCTATATCACACTTAAAGTATGTGTACAATATATGTGTATATACAAAATAAATGTTATGCTATCTACCAACATGGAACCAACAACATGGATACCAAGGAGCGAATAAGACATGAAAATGTTGAATATTTTTGGATTTTTAAGTTTTTTATTTTTTGGGGTATTTTTGGATTATTTTTAAAGGAGAAGGTTATCCTATGATATCATTCAAGGGATGGTCTTGGGTATTTCCCCACTTATAACCTAGTACAATAAAATGGTGGTACTAATAAGGAGCATGTATATCTATAATATATCACATATGTGTAATATATGGCACTATAGAATTGGTGATGCTTTGTGTATATATGATAGTACTATGTGGTAATGAAAAATTAATATAAGGAATGGGGGTTCATGGAACCCATCATTGAGTTATTTGTGATTTATTTGTAGTATTATAAATAGGAACATGTTTGGTTTCTCTAGGTAATAGAATATCTTGTGTAGTAATAGATGAGGATTCTATATAATCTATTATGTATGTCTAATGAAATGGTATCTTAAGTATTAGCCACCTAGGAAAGGGGATTTCCTATTTCTTACCTTTTTTTAGAGGATTTAATTTAGTAGGTTATAAACTTATTTTGTTCAAGTGGATGTTCATATGGAATTCTAAAGACTATAATTACCTTATTGGCATGAATTTATTTAATACACCCATGCACTATAGAAGGTATTATGTGTAATATATGTATCAAAGGTCATTGTAATAGCATATCAAATACTCTAATGTATTAAATAACTAATAATGTAGTGATCACATATGCTAGGCCAAGCTATAAACATAAGTAAAGATCACCAAGGACCTTCTGTGAGGTTTAATCAAATATTAAGACCACTTTAGTCTAAGGGTGTAAATAATCATGTGTATATCTCAAATTTATACTTAATATCATGGTAAAAAAATTATTGATATCACCATTATAAACCATAAAATTTTATATAGGTTGGTGATCAAGGTATGCATGACTGAATAATGATTAAAGATTTGAGTCATCATCCACAATCTCATTGTCATCAAAAGTAATAGGCATTTGAATCATGTGAGGTGTATGTCATGTATAATAATAATAATAATAATAATAATAATAATAATAATAATAATAATAATAATAATAATAATAATAATAATAATACCATCTATAGGGTTCCCAAAATATATTGTAAGATGTGCATTATATGTCATTTAAACTTTTGGTTCCTTCTTAGAATGATCTTGCAAAGGATTGTTAAATACTTTTTTATTTTGGTGATCACTAGGTTGTGAACCTCATCCTTTGGAGGATCATCAAATTTAATTTTTTGGTCATCAATAAGGTCTTGGATCTTATACTTAAAGGTAAAAATCTATTCATATAATTCCCAGGGCCTTAGTGATAGTCATAATAAGCATTTATATCATGTAATTTGGGTAGAGGTCAATTCATATCAACCTCTATAGTGTGAGGGAGAGATATGAGGTTCAAATCCATAAGATTTGGAAGTAATGAAGCTAGAGACTCAAATAAGAGTGAAAATTATCACCTTGGTGCATTGGATAAGACAAGTCGATTAGGTTGTTGTTACACTACATTAACTTTAGTAGTTGTTTCCTTGTTAGATTATGTAGGTTTTACCTCATAGCTTCATTTTATAGTGAAATTGGTTTGCATGTAATTAGTGTTTTTGCTATATATTTAATTTTTTGTATGAGATAAGTTTCATTTCACTATCGAAAACAATATGGCATAAGTCATCCAAAGATTTGAGTTTTTTTTTAAAATAATGGACTCATGAAATGGGGAAAGCAAATTTTTTTAAGATGTCTTGATTCTCTTTATCCAACATTAGATTTGTATTTTTATCCCACATTTTATTGTACCTTAAGACATATTCATCAATTGGTTCATTAGTTCCTTGTTTGATTTTTGTAATTTTAACATAGGAAACCTTTTCAATAATTTTTATAGAGAAGTGTGCCAAAAAAATCTACAAGAGGTTTCAATGATTTTATTGATTTGATTTTTAAGTGATATAACCACATTAGAGCATAGTCTTTGAGGTTCATTGGAAATATTTTAGTTAAAATTTTATCATAAGAGGCATAATCAAGGCATGTCACATAAAAAATCAAATAAGTTGTTGAGTATCACCATTACCATCATAAAATGGGAACTTAGGTGGAACAAAACTAGTTGTAAATGGGAGAAAATATATATCAAGTATAAGAGGATTATGTAAAAACTCTTATGAATTAGTAACATAAGAAGAATTCATATGATTATGTTCAATATTTGTAACCTTATCTTGAAAACATTTTATAGTTTGGAAAATATATTTCACATCTTTATCATTAAGTTTTGAATCTTGAGAAGTCTCCAAAGGAGGTATACCCATATTTTCATTTTATATAGGTATTTAAACTAGTAATTGGGTTAAATGTTGATGTTTCTCATGGAAGATGTAGCAATAGTAGGATTTATTTCAGGTAATAATGGTGTAAACATATATCCCATGACCCCATTATAAGTATTAATTAGTGATGTGATTAAGGGGAAAGTTATTGGTATAGAATAAGTTTTAGTACCACCTAACGATTCACCTAATTATGTGTGGAATCCTTAACCTTAGCATGCTTACTGATTTCATCTCTTGTAACATACAAAAATACATCCATTAAGACTGTGTTATTATTAAGATGAGTAACTAATGCTTATTTATATTCAATTTTAAAATTATTTTTAATTAAAATTTTCCATTACTCATAAATTAAAAACTCAAAATTTGAAAAAAATTATAGTCATTATAAAAAAATCCCTAGGTCAATGTTAGGGTTTGTATAAAGAGACAAGTTCACAAGATGTTTAATCCTAAATTGATAGGTATTGGGGGTTTCCTATAGGTTTAAGAATATATAAATTAATAATAAAAATGGTGATAAATAGATATATTATAGACAAATCAATTTATAAAATCATATAATAATACTAAAATATGCAAAATTTTAAAATTATAACTATTGATTGAGATTGTAATGAAAATAAGATTACTTAGCTAGTTTACTATGTATATACAAATCTTGGATAAAACAAGATGGAATTGGACTAGATAAAGATTATATATTAGTCATCAAAATTTAGAATTTTTTATTTTGTGGCCTCAAATGCTTACATTGAATCTAGATAGTTATGGTGATGTTGGTTTTTCAGTTGGACGCATGTGTCTAGTATGGAATAATGACTAGATCTAGATGTGGCCACTTAGAGCCTTCTAGGTGTTTTGATCATATTTTCTCTAATTTATTCATATTTCACACATAACTTGTCATTATTTTTCAAATTATCAAACCCTAGATTCTTCACCCTTGGAGTGACTATGGGAAAAATGGGTTAGTGCCACATAATTTCAAGTTTCCCCAAGGACCTCTCTATCAATGGGACATGCCCACATAGCTAATACTCTAAACATGGCCTCATACTTATGTGGTTATCCCCTATGTGTTGGATTATCTATTCATATGGATGTAATGTGTGATAAGTAAGTACATATATTGACCTAGCTTTTAACCTATAAAATATGGCTCAAGGGATGATCTTTTAGTACTTAAGACCTATCAAGATAGTACTCATATGAATGATATGTAGATTTAAAAAAATAGGGTAGATTTTATCACTTGAATTATTTATTTAGTGTTATTTTGAAGTTGACTTGTCAATTCCCCATATTTTTTAGGTATTTTCTAGTTGTGGAATGAATGATGGTTGATATTTTATATATACCAATTCATTTTTAAAACATCTCACACTAAATCACTTAGGTTAACCTTTAGGATACATTTCATTTTAAAATTGGATTACTTTTTACCACTAGACACTTAGTTTTAAAAGGGACATTAGAGTCTATGTAGGCATCCAAATGGGAGGTAAGTTTCTAAGATGATAGAAAATAAGTACAAGTACAAAACTGGTAAGGAAAGATAATTATCATGTTTATATCATTTTGCACAGTATATAAGGCTTAGTCATCAGAATAACAATTTTCAAACTAAGAGATGATAAATTTAGGCACAAGAGATAGTGAATGTGAGCCTTTAAGCATTAGAAAGGCCTTATAACTAAAGGGTACATCCATGATAGGTATTTTATAAGTGTATAAGAGTGAGGTGTTGTATAGTTTAGATTTAGTGTCTATAATCAAAGAACTACATGTGACTTTATTTTCATCCTTGGAAAATTGTATATGTAGATAATGGTTAACCATCATACAATGATGATTAAACTAAACTCATCCCATTACACTTTCCCCTTTTTTGTATGGTTTTATCCCTCATAATCACATCTAGGGTTTCAATGCAAAGGAAGCTTATTCATTCATATGTGTGTCTCATTGGGGTTTAGGATTACAAACATGGAGTATGTGAAGATAGTTATAAATCACTATATGGTCATTATCCCACACTTTCATGTAAGTACTAACTAGCCAGTTAGTATTGGTTGGTAATATTGACCTGATCTTATAGAAATAACCTAGTGAAGGTAGTATATTAGTTCCTAGAGTGAGTAGACCATAGTTATACGTATCCCTAGTTTCCACTTATATAACATAGTCATAATTATACAATCAACCATAAAATCTTAATATCATGATCTCTTTAGTAATTTCCATATTTAGCACATGACCTTATCAAATTATAAAAATCATTTACATTTAGATGTAATCTTGAATTACATGTTTATTAATTTGAATTCTAATTCAAAGTTATATCTTAATTATATTAATCTAATTCATTAATTCAAATTAGGATAAAACATATTTGTGAATCGATATAAATATTATACAATATAAAAACCTTACATTTTTTCCTTAATATTTCATGTTTTGGTTTTAGGGTCTTATTTTTTGCCTTATGCTCCTATTGATCTTTTTTTTTATCCATATTTTTTGTATTATGAGGTTTTTATAATCATTTTTCTTAAAACCCCTCAAAACCTATCTATTATCCTATGGATTCTACTATTATTCTTACTGATTCTCCTCATGATGGTGGTAACTATTTTCCCTCTATGGAGGTACATGATGCTACTATCACATAGGGTAAGAAAAACTTTAAGGATATTGAGTATATGAAAAAAACTAAATCCAACATGAATTGTTAAAGACATACAATTTATTCAAAAATATATTAAAGACTTAACACTAAATATTCAAACACTTGGTAATGAAATTTATAGTCAAACTAATTCAAGTAGATATGGTTTTAGATTGAAATATTTAAAAAACTAGGGATACATAGGACAAGGATTGGGGAAACATGCACAAGGATTTTTTAACCCCATCCAATCATCTAATCACAAAGTATGACATGGTCTTAGTTATAAATAAATATCAACAAAATAATATCATAAATACTTTCTTGATACAAATATGTACAATACCCTATATGATTACTTTATTCAGGATGTTTTCACCAAAATAAAGTTAAAAATAATATAATTATCAAGTACAAAAAAGGGAAAACTAATGAAATATGTATTCAAGTTTTGATATAATGAAAAATCATCAAATGATATATTATCAATCCTGCACCAATTGAAAACATCTGAAACATATCATTATTTCATGCATTAGGAATTGATATGCAACATTTACATATAAATTACCACATCATTACTAAATAACATCAAGGATTATTGCATTAGATGGTAGATACGGGTCAGTATCGAGGTGAAGTTCTAGCATGGTAAAGGCTATGCAGATCTCCAAAATTATTTTGATATGATGATATCAAAACTCTCACAATACTTGATAGGCTTGAAAGGATTTATTAATCTTGCTAGATATATTATAAGGCATTCCATTGTTATTTGTCTTAAATAGTCTCATGTGATTTGAGTCTCTCTAGTTTCAAATATGGGTGGTGACATTATCAATATTGAGCCAAACTATTTGGAGGAATTTTGATAGGACCCTATAGTCTGGTACAGAATCTAGGAGGGTGAGGTGGCTTCTTTAATTGATAGGATAATTAGTCATGATGAGAATCTATTTTTTCAGTATGTTAAGTGTTGAGAGGATAATTCTAGGCAATTCTATATGGGGGGTATTGGTTTTGAAGTCTCTGAGGAGGTGATTGGGCAAGCCATGGGGATCCCCATCAAAGGGGAACAAAATTAGTCAGTTCAGTAAGGTGCCATACCCAAAAAACATGGGGATTTTATTTAAGGAAGGTGAGGTTGCTATGAAGCTCCATGGGTGATTTGATAAGGATAAGTTGCCAATGTTTTGCGGGTAAATTTATCTCATGATAATGAACTTATTCACTCTTGAATGTAGATTTAAGGTATTTTACCACTACCACTTTTCTTTACTCAACCATTTCAGGAATAAGATGGAAATTAGCTTCCCCCTTTTCTTGTTTTCATCTCTAGAGAGTTCCATTAAGTCAGCTAAGGAAATTTAGGCCAAAAATCCTAACTCCCCCCTCATTCCCATCCACCGAGGTCTCATCCTAAGATTATACCACTTTCATTTAGCCTTGTGTCCCTTGAATTAAATCAAAGTTAGCATGTTGTAAGGCTCCCCATCACACCCTTCTTTTATTGTTAAATGTAAAGGCAATAAATCTATAGGGACCCATAAAATCTCCCCTAAAACTCTATTAGAAGGACCCAGAATTGAAGACAATAGCATCCCAATTGTGACCCCCTATTTCCAAGGCTAATTCCCCTAAGTTAACATGTGGTAAGATTGAGACTCCCAACTAGGGGATTGTGAAGGGGTCTATTAAAAGGGTTCATAAGGTGGTTGAGGAAGAAGGCAATGTTCAACCTAAAAAGATTAAGTTTGAAAAGGAGGATCCTAGGGGAACTAAGGATTTGGGGAAAGTTTTGAACCTAGGTCCTAATATGATTAAGAATGAGGTTGGGGGTAGTGTGGGTTTTCATAAGTCTAATTATATTTATAGAATCCCATATTGTAAGCCTTAAGACATTGTCATATATGATGACTATAAATTTTCTAAAGACACTTCTGAGGTTGGTGGAGATGGGTTTCCCTTAGAGTCAGAGCAAGAAGCTGAGGGAATGAGCCATTTTCTTGAAATTAATGAACCCTACTTGGATGAGATGGAGAAGGATACTATAGAGGCTCAAGGCTAGGAAAATAAAGGTAGCTACTCTCTGTGTGTCATGACAATGGAGGAAGTCATGGTAATCAAGGCCAAAATGGATAACATGCATAAAAAATTAAGAGTAATGGTTGAATATGCACCAAGTTTCTTCATCATGTACCATATATGTTTGATGCAATGAAATATTTTGACATCAAGGGATGTGGGTGTGAATAGTCTTGGTTACTATAAGGAAATCATCGAGTTCCCAGCCAAATATAGGACTACTAATAGCCCATAATTGTTTTGCTAGTTTTGTGTGTTTGCTTGTGTTTTTTCATCTTTGTTTTCTATTATAGTGTTGTTAGTGTGTTATTTTTGCCTTTTTAGAGGATTTTTAATCCTGGGGTAGCTTTGTAAAAGGCCCAAGACCATCTTTTCCTACTTATTTAATTAAAAACATCAAGGATTATCACCACCACCAAGTATAATTTCAATGGAAGTAATACTTGGACCATAAAAGATACATTCCTTATTCGAAGTCATGCTTCGAAATACACATTATAACTTATTTTTGGGATAACCATGGATACATACTATGAACATAATACCATTTACATTACTGATTTAACTATTTTGGGAATATTGGGGTTTTATTCCTATTTTAGTTAAAGTGTCTAGATTGATAGATAAATAAATAATATGTGGTAAATAAGCTATTGATTTTTGAAATTTATTTGTAATTAAAGATTTTATAAAAATATTAATAAGAGGGAGAAAATAAGACTTAGCTCAAACTATGTTGATTTGACTAAGACAAAATCTAATATTCACTATGTAAGCCTAAGACACTATCATAAATAGGATTTTGACCTTTTTTTTATGATTGGACATGAGCATTAAAGGTGGATAGGAGTGGAACCAGCACTGTAGTCCTTATCTAATGTTATTTTCATAAGGATATGAGCTCTATGGGTTTTGTTCAGTAGGTTTATGTGACCCTATCTTTGGATTTTTGATAGTCATAAATTTCTAGAGCTCCCTATAAATCATATTTTCTCTTTAAACCCTATCTTATATTATACTTTGACCAATTTCAAATAAGAAGGGGGTTAGTGTGTGTAAGATTCACTGGATGTGGATCTACACCCCTTGTGTGGGCATGTGGCCTACATACCAATACTCTGAAGAGGGATCAAGCCATATGCAGTTCTCTTTTTGAAAGTGCTTGGTGAAATTGTGATATGAAAATGCAAGGAAATACTAAATTGGGTGTGCTTGAGATGATTATGGATTGGTTCAAGGATTTTAATAAGCTAGAAATAGTATTATATGGTTGTATGCAGAGAATAAGAAAATTTACGTAAGTAGTCTTGCTTGTATTCTCACTTTCTTTGTAATATTTTCTAACCCTTTCCAAATGATATTTGAATCAGATTTTGTGGGGATATATTGGTCATGAAATTAATTTCATCATGTTAGGCCAACAAGGATAAGGATGGGAAATTGGAAGGAATTGACCATTAGGGCCATAAATTAGATTGGAAAATAGCATCAAAATTGGATAGGAGTGGGATTAGTGATATAGTCCTATTGTGGCACTATTCTCCTATGTAGATAGGACTTGAGGGGATGGATATGTCATGAAAAGAGGGTCCTATATCATTTGGGATCAAGTCTGAAAGGATATAGATGACTGAGAATCAATGAAAATAATCTAAGAGGGTCATAAGAGCAAAGAAGAAGGACCTATGGGTTGGGTGTCATTATACATGCTCAAGTTACTATTTTTGCATTTTATATGGCTATATTTACCCCCCTTTATTTTAGTGATGTAGCAAAGCAAAATACAAGGATAAATGAAAAATAGAAAGTGTACCTAAACTTACTTGCAAGGGTGAATCCCATGAAGCTTGTGTGATATTGGGTGTGCATAGAGAGAGCACATTGTGAAGTGTGAATCTATTATGATGTTGAGTAATGTTGAGTAATTTTGAGTCATGATGAATAATGTTATACCAAGAGTAATATTTTGAATGGATCTAAATGGTTAATTCCAAAAAAGTGGCTCAAGAATGAAAAGGTTGGCCCTTTGGCTCCATCATCACCACCTAAGTGAATCTAGGTGGTCATACATGTGTTGATTAATGTTTGGAATATGTGTCTAATCCCTATGAATAGGTGGCTCAAGAATATAAAGGCTATCCAAACATTTGGCTCCATCATTTCCCCATGAAGTGAAGTTATGAACTAATATTGGTATGAAATGTGTGTTATATGAGATGGATCCTAAATCCCATAAATGTATTATGATCTGACAATGTTGGTATGGATATCCAAATGTATTCTATAAACTAGGCCACTCTTGGTCACTCTAAAAGATGTAGATTAGGATTGTATGAAACCCACTCTGAAACTAAGAATATAGCTTATGTGAAAGCCACTTGAGTATTTAGGAACTCAAGAATGTGGAGGGTATGATTATATGAAAGCCACTACAAAATGATGCAAACCACTTGCAAATGGAATAAGGCACACAAATACTGAGAATGCCTAGGTAATGTTGAACTTACATAGAAAAGAAAGCAAATGTGTCATACACATTAC
This sequence comes from Torreya grandis, assembly GCA_037957365.1. Taxonomy (NCBI): domain Eukaryota; kingdom Viridiplantae; phylum Streptophyta; class Pinopsida; order Cupressales; family Taxaceae; genus Torreya; species Torreya grandis. The sequence goes on from JARHVA010008121.1 coordinate 310,616, forward strand.
CCCCAATCATTGGTGTCTAGAAAATGGATTCTAATTTGAAAGTTATACCAACTACTATATCTAAAACTAGAAGTGAGAGATATCATCCTATTCATGATGGCCCCAATATCTATATTATCTAAGCAAAATGTGTAATAAAACTACTATTTTTAAACTGGTATGGATGTGCAAATTTGTAATTAAACCTACTTTTTTTCCTACTTCTATAAATTTTAGTTTTTCCATTATTTAGACAAGAGCACTATAAATGGACATAACACCAAAAAAATTGTAGTCTTGTCCTGGTGCTATTGTCTTGGGCCAAATCTTATGACTATTCTATATTCTTCACTATCTATTTGGTCTATCTAGACTAGTTTGATGTTTGGCTATTGTTCTGAGTGTTTTGAAACTAGATTTTTTAGTTGTTAGGAGCTCTAATCTCTATGAAAAAACACTATTTTCCCCCCCTCTTCTAAGGGTAGGAATGGAGATGCTATAATGGCTTCCCTCAGAAGAAAGAGCCTTGCAAGTGTGTTATGTTGTAAAATATATAATATAACAATGATAATTGATAAGATATCTTAGGATATAACATGTTTTATATTGAGATATTTATATATCAATAGGGGTATGCCTAGATAGATATAACAATGTAAAATCATGTGCAATATAAGGAACTAGAATTGGAAGTGTTAGTTATTATTTTTATTTGTCATGGAGGGATGAAGCATGATGTCCATCATGGCATCCAAGAAGAAAGATAATGCATGATTTGGATCATGGGATTGCAAACAATCAAAATAAATCAAGCAACAAGCATGCAAGGCAAGAATCAAAAATCATACAAGAGTGGCCAAGGGGACAAGAAAACAAGGGGCATGGACACATGTCACTTAAATTAGAAAGTAAGCATACAACGCATGTTCAAGCACCGCATACACATATAGTTGAAATAAGCAAGTTGGAATTAAATCCATAATCACATGAAGAGTATAGGCAAGGTACACTGATAAATGTACAAAGGCACACATGAATAAAATTAAATGAAATTGGCAAATGTCCTAAGGCACATACTAGAAATAAATAGGAACTTGGAATATAATTACATCAATCTATGTTAATCAAGAAGATAAAGCATGTAAAGACTAGAAAATATAAGCACTTTTAACTAATCAAGAGTATGAAAGTATGCAAGACATGTTACTACAATACTAGGTATATGAAAATAAATACACGGGTGTTATATACTATGAGATTTATATGTGGTAATCTATGTAAGCTAGTAAGTAATGTATGTCAACATGATAACTAGAGTGTGTGGTGTAGAAATGACATAACCTAGATGGTGTAGTCATGTAGAATATTCCACCAGTGGGAATATTTATCAATGTGTGTCTCTCATGAAAGAGTAGGATGCCCCATCAATGGGTAGAGTGAATCAATAAAGGGTCTAGAATTCACTACACACACTCAAAGAAGATCAAGTGAAGCATGGTAATGTATATAAATCAACAAACAATAGCATAAAAAACTAAATGTAAGTATTTCATAGTATTAGAAGTGTAAAGCATGGAGGATGCATACAATCAAGATGTTTTTTAATGTTTTTGACAGGTTTTAATGTTTTTATATTTTAAAATTTTGTATTATTTTTGGTATTTTTGAAATGTTATATTTTTTTTGTATTTTTGAAATTTTTTTAGCTATGAACAATCAAGCATAAGAAACTATGTACATGTAAGTAGGGAAAGGATGATACTAACCAATGAGTCTCATGAGAGACTCCCTATCATGGTTTCTTGTATCAAGGAGAGGAATCATGCATGATTATGAAGCATGACGGAAATGTTGAGACTATGGATCTAAAAGTTATATATGTTGTAGATGGTCTAAAATATCTGAGGTAGAAACTAGTTATGGGGTCCCCATATAAATATAAGAAGTGGATGCAACTATAGGGATCTTAAGGACCCATTAGCAGTAGGAAAAGGTCTCTGAACACATGCTCTATGAGTAGATGCATAAAATCTCAATGATATTTCTCTAGGTGTGAACATTCTAGCTAGAAGTTACCTAGAGTCCTAAAGCTATGGAGGTGTATGAATTCTTTGTGATAGTGATGGATACCTCAACTGTGGTTGAATTGGAACTGGAGGAGGAACTATAACTTGTGGAGAAATTGGAACTAAAAACTAAACTAAAATTGGTGATTATACTATAAAAGATGGCTCTAAAGTGGGGAGTGGTAACTCATATGGAACTCTACCAACTATAACACCTTGATTAGCATGAATGAATTTCATGCATCTGTGAACTATAAAAGGTAGTGCTTGATGTTTTTGAATCCATGGTCGACCAAGTAACATATAAAACAACTCCTACATTGGCAATAATATTGAATGGTGTGGTCATGTGCATTAGACAAACCTATAGAGGAAGTATAATATCACCCAATGAACTCTATATATGCCCATTAAATCCACTAATAACTATGTTTGTCAATGTAATATCCTACTTTGAATATCCCAAACTCTATAATAATGTCATAGTTCACATGTTCACACTAGATCCATTATCTATGAGAACACTATGAATAGGATGATTATGAATGTGAGATGTAATAAAGAGTGCATGATAGTCCATATCATCCTCAAGGATCTCCTACTCTAAGAAGGAAATGGAAGGTCTAGTAGGAACTCTAGAATTATTTACACCAAACATGTTGTTCAAAGGATGTAACTCAACTAAAGGTGCCATGTATGTGTCTGGTGGAGGATGTTCATGATATGCATGGTGAACCCCTGATTGATTCCCTATCTCCTATTTGGAATGTTGTCAAAAAGGATTTAAAAATATTTTCATATCTTTATCCTATGTTTGCTTTGTTTGAGGAGGTTCAACTAAAGTGCCAAGATCAATATGATTTCCATTTATTAAATCCTATATCTTGTGTCTTAAGCTAACTCATCTATTTGTTGTATGCCCTGGTGCCCTGTGAAACTTGAAAAATGCATGTTGATCATATCCCCATGGAAGAGGATTTTTTGGGTCAACTTCCCTAATAAGAGGGAGAGATATGATGTTACAATCCTATAACTATTATAAAACTCTGGTTGAAAAAATTGGTAGATTAGTAAATATACATCAAGGAGGTGCTAATAAAACTACATGCTAAGGGGGCTCCAAAGTTGCATTAACTATTAGTTGATTTTGAGTCTTTTTATCATTGATCATGACCTTGTATGAGACTTTGTTGTTACTCTTGTTGGTTGTTTATGAGATACTTATGTACTTGAGTTTGCCCATTGAAATTAACTTAACTTCTCTTTCCTTTAGTGTGTGACACAATTCAGTGAAGGAAGAGAATATTTTGAACATAATTGATTCATGTAAATTTGGTAAGGGACTCTATTTGAAGAGATCTTGTAACTCTTGATCAACTATGGGGCTATTCATCTTTCCCAAGATAGTCTTATATCGAAGAACTTAATCTATGAGATGCTCATTTGACCTTTATTTTTTTTGTGTAACTTGTGCATATGAAAACTTGTCACTAATGTTAATGCTAAAATTAGATAGGAACATGTCAGCTAAAGGATTGAATGCACTGACCAACTAATTCGATAATCTATAGAACCATTGTAAAGCATAATCCTTTAGGCTCCATAGAAAGATCATGGTAAGTAGACAATCATTTGGTATATATTCCAAGCATGATACATGAAAGGCTCTAAAATGTGTCTTTGGATCACTCTTTCCATCATATAAAGTAATATTTGGTTGAACAAAACTTTGTGGCAAGAATATCAAATCAATTTGATGTGCTAATGGTATATGCAATAGAGAAAAAGAATCCAAAGCTTGTGTAGGTCTCGAGGTACCTTGCTCGAGATGTAGCACATTGGATTGAAGATATTTTATCTCTTTCACAAGGGCTACCACATCATGAGATAAAGATGTCCTAGTTTTAGTTAGTGGCATAGAGGTAGCTTAGGCTGTTATAGGGGTTGTTGAGACATAGTTTCCCCCATAGTGTCATTTGTAACTAGTTGCTCTATGGGAATGGAAAACTCAACTTGTTTAGAATTTTTTATTTCCATGAGAGATTATAATATAAAAGTATGATCTTGAGGTTATTATTTGAGTCTTTCTTTGAAACTTTGGAGGATCAAATCTTTGTTGAGTACAACTTCATTATCAACAATGGATGGAAGCGAATTAGTAGTCCAATGTGGTGGAGTATGAGCATCAGTGTGTACATCATCATTGGTATTTTTATAATACTCATTATAAAAGTTATTTTTATTGAAATTAGTGTAATTTTGATGTGTAGAATCTATGACAGGGACCTGAGTTGGTTGTCTATCCATGGTATGTGGTTAAGTTGTAGGAATTTGGGTGAATGTAGGAGGATTGCCATTAAGTCTTACACTTTGTCTCAAAGGAAGAGATGCAATAAACTTAGGTGGCATAAGGAAAAAAACTTGGCTAATAGTAGAAAATATTAAATGGATGTAATCTAAACAAGGAACTATAATACACATAAAAAGGATACAAAGTTTGTACACATGTAAGGTGATACCTCAATAAGCAAATGGGACATAGTATATGCAATTAGGGTTTTGATAATGATATTTTTGTAAAATACTATGGAATTTTAAAAATGAAATTGGATTTTTGATTTAAATATGCAACTAAAACTTCAAAAATTTATTGGAAAAGGCTTGATTGAATAGGACCTAATATGTGTAACTAGGGTTTTTAGAAATATATATATATATATATATATATATATATATATATATATATATATATATATATATATATATAATTATTATTGAATTTTGAATTTTGAAGGGATTTTTTTATTTTAATATGAAACTAAAATTTTAGAAAATTATTGAAAAATGCTTGATGAATAAGACCTAGTATGTGTAACTAGGGTTTTGAGAAAAATATTTTTTTTTGAAATTACTATTTAATTTTGAATTTTGAAGGGATTTTATGATTTTAATATGCTAGTAAAAATTTAGAAAATTGTTGGAAACTTACTAGAAAAATATTGGGACCTAGTATGGATAACTAGGGTTTGAAAGAAAATTATTTTAAAATTTAATACTAATTTTTAAAATTTGAAATGAATTTTTGATTTAAATATTCAAGTAAAAATTCATAAATTTATAGGAAAAATTAGTAGGAATTTTATGCTAGGGTTTTTAGGGTTTTTGTGCACAACTGAGGTAAGTCAAGTTCACTAAATTATTTAACTATTTTGGTAATATTGGGGTTTTATTCCTAATTTAGTTAAAGGGTCTGGATTGATAAATCAATAAATAATATGTGGTAAATAAGCTACTAATTTTTGAAATTAATTGGTAATTAGAGCTTTTTAAAAATAGTAATAAGAGGGAGAAAATAAGACTTAGCTCAAACTATGCTAATCTGATTGAGATAAGATCTGATATTCACTATGCAGGCCTAGGACACTATCACAAATAAGATTCTAACTTCCATTTTTTTATTGGATAGAAGTATCAAAAGTGGATAGGAGTGGCACCAGTGTTATAGACCTTATTTTTTTCTATTGTCCTAAAGATCTAATCTTTTTGGGTTTTATTCGACAAGTCTATGTGACCTTGTCTCTAGAGTTTCGATAGCTAAAAGTCTATAGAGCTCCTTATAGAGAAGATTTTCTCTTCAAACTCTATCTTCCATTCTACTTTGACTAATTTTGAATAATATGGGGGTTAGTGTGTGTAATAATCAATGGACATGGATCCACACCCCTTTTGTGGGAATGCTACCTAGATACTAATACTTTGAAGAGGGATCAAGCCATATGTAATTCTCCCTTTAAAAGTGCTTGGTGCAATTAATATATGATAATGCAAGAAAATTCTAAACTAGGTATGCTTAATATGATTAGGGATTTATGTAAGGATTTGAAAAAGCTATAAATAGTATTGGATGGCTATATGTAGAGAATAAAAAAATGTGCTTTAGGATTCTTACTTGTATTCTTGCTTGTTTTGTAATATTTACCAACCCTTTCTAAATTATCTTTGAATGGGATTTTGTAGGGATCTATTGGTCATGGATTGAATTTTCTCACATTAGGATGATAAGCATAAGGATGGGAAACTAGAAGGAATTGGCTGTTGGGGCCATAAATGAGCCTATACAATAGCATTGAAAGTAGATAAAAGTGGCATTGGTGTTATAGTCCTACTATGGTGTTATTGTCTTGAGTAGACATGACCTAGGGGGATGGATTAGTCATGAAAAATAGATCATGGATCAACTAGGATCAAGTTTTAAAGGTTAAGTATGACTAGAAATTAGTGAAAATAAGATTAAGAGGGTCATGGGAGAAAACAAGAGGGACATATGGGTTGGGTGTCATTAGCCATGCTTAAGTTACCAATTTTTGTGTTTTATATGACTATAATTACATATGTGTGTTTCATTTTCACATGGGGGACATATATACACATTTTAGGAAGATTATAATCCTTTAAAATATCATGATCCATCAATACCTACATTGGTACATAGGAAATAAATAAAAGGATCAAACCAAATAATCAAACAACATACAAAATATCCCAACATGGAAACTCTAGTAAAGAGGTAGTTCTCATAGTTACCATCACCTTATCATATGTTATTAAATAATTTACTATCATTCAATCTTATCACATCTTTATGTCCACAAATAATTTATCCGAATAGGCCTACACCAAATAATTATGATGGCACTACAAATTATGACTATCATTAGATTATGGGGCATTCAATAAAAAAAATTCTACAAATTAAGATAAAAAATACAATATCTCACTAATAACAATAGTATTCAACTTGAAACACCTTAAAGATAACTAATATCATAAATGGATAAAAAAAATATAATTCATAACATATTAGGCTTATTAATAAAATCAATATATCCATGAGTAACTCAGGCATGTTACTAACAAATAATATTACACAAAACACACTTAGATTGTAGATCTAAATTTAGAATATGATATGACGTCAAATAAATATAGCATAATGATGAGAAATTAGTACCATTAGATAAAAGACATCCACATGAGCTATATTAGTTAACTATCATTGTATATAATGTCTTCATGATTATTTGTTAGACTATCCTTAGTAATCCTTATATCTAGTACATACACACCCTCATACCAATTATTATTCTAGCCCATATATTGATTAATTTGAATCTTAAATTTTTTTATTATAATCCTAATCTAAACAATATAAAATAATGATGTTATATTTATTTATCTTTCATGGTATCCCCTCCATGTATATCCTATACAAAACCAAACTATTTATTCCTTCATGGTCACTTTCAACAACCTAAGTCATAATCAATTGTTGGTATTGTATGTAATTAGTGGAACCAGATCATATCATTTTTCATAATCATTATGTTTTTTAGACAAAGGATCCTAAAATATCTATATAAGTTTGATAATTATCATATAAAAATAATGTACAACATATCATCATTTAAACACAAATATAATTATTCTTGTCAGTGTGCATATGTGGATGAATATAAACTTATAGTTTATGAAATCAAGATGTAAATTCATTCATACACATTCCACTCAACCCTAACCCTCCTGGCCCAAATATATTTGAGCCTATATTATAGTGGGGGTATATTTCTTCCTGTCATTCCCTCCACATAGTTATGTTATGACATCTAGTGCACATTATGCCTTGACACATTGTTGTGGATTTTTGGATCCATTCAATTATTGTAATTTTATAAAAATTGAAACTTAGATTCACCTTTCAATATATATATATATATATATATATAATATTAAAAAAATCAAAAAATGTAAAAACATTCAAATATTCAAAAAGTATAAAATTAGGACATCGACATGACATGATGGCTAGTTTACATTTTTAAATATGTTATTTATATATACAAGACAATAATTATCAAGTAAGAGTATTATAAATAAAACTAAAAAAATGAAATTTCTATACTTAAACAATTAAAATGGTACCTCTAATGAGTAAAGAGGGAGAAATTATGCGATACCTTTACTTACCAATGGTGAAGGCGATCCCTTGGATGTTGGATTTTTATCAGAATGAAGTAGATATTTGGTTTCTCAAAGTTAATTTATAAATGAACATTTAAGTATCATATTAAATTGTCAATTATATTATTTTTCTTGATAAATATGATGATGGATTGATGTCTTGATTATAAATGAGACAACTCTTTGTTTGGTTGAGTGAGCTTGCTGGAATGGAGGGAATGTGATATTAATTTATAGACTTTTAGAATGAATTTGGAATGTTAATATTGATCCAAGATCAAGGGTTGAGATTGAATTAACCTCTTCATTCAATGAGAGGAGTTGAGGAATAAATATTTTAGTTACATAAGTAGGTAACTGTGTTGAATGAGTAGCTTGATTGCACGTTTTATGCCTTGCTTTGAATTTTGTAGATTGATTTGGATTTTTGGTGATTGATTAAGGGATTTGAAATGATTGGATAAATTTTAGATTAATGATTTTAGATAATTTAAAATTTATCATTCCATTTATTTTTTGATTAGGATGAATTAATTAACTAATATGATTGATTAGTTAATTAATCTACATTTGGCACTTAGTAGGATTAACAAGGTTTAATTATAAAATTGAATTAATTAATTAATTAATTAACTCAGGGTGATGTAGAATGATGATAGGTTAATTAACTATTATTTGACAAAATTAGGTATTATGTGATGTCATAATGTGAATAGGGGTGTGATGTCAAGATTTGAAATGAAAATGATAATTGAGTTAATGATGTAGTCTTATAAAATAAATTAAGGTTTTAATATCCATAATAATCAATGGTGATGATGGGGAATAATTTTGACACTAGGTTAGCAGAAATGAAGTTTCTACATTCTACCTCTCCTTGAAAGGGTGTTATGAGATGATGGTGTAGTAAATTTTCAAAGAATAAATAGGCAAAAAAAAAATGGGAATATGGGGATGACCCAAGTGATATGTTAAACAAGGAAATTTTTTAAGAGAAAGAACTTTTCAAAGGATGAAGAAACCATAAAAAAATGGGCATATAAAGATGCACCTAGTAATATATGATGAAGGTATGAGCCCCCTAATGGGTCATGAGAAGAATAAATGAGATGGGTGGGCCCTCAAAATGAAGAAGATCACTAGAATCAAAGATAAAAGAGTGAAAATGATGAATATTAGATAAAATGAGAGTAAAATTTGTGAAATTAGTAAAAATTGAGCTCACATGGTGAAAAATGGGTACAAATTGTGAAAATGTTGTGGGGGAAATTATAATTTTGGTTGAGGGGAGGGGATAAATAGGGGTTGGGGGTGAAAAACTATTCATTTTTTCACCTACCTTTTTATATTTTGACTCTGGTTTATGTTTTATACTTATTTTGTAAAGGTATTGTGTTCCTTTAGATAACCACCAAAGTGAGCGGGTGATGGAGCGTCAACATCTAGATGAGTGTGGGCCACTAGTAAGCGAGTTTTTTTTTTTGATGGGGGGTCATAAATATGATTAAAAACATGTGTGAAACACGTATGTTATGAATAAAATTTTCCTCATAATTCCTACATAATTTAAAACATCATTTTCATAGGTGAGATCAATTTTTTAATGAAATAATTGATGTTTTTATAGAAATAATGTATACGTAAACTTCACATCATCTAAATAATATGTCATGGCATCTAGGTAAATTTCATGTCATCTATTTGATAATGTAATTTATGAAAATTTCATGACATCTATATAAACATCACGAATTTTATATTTTGAATGGCATTTACAATAAAATTAGGGAATATTGCTTACTCTCATTCCCTACACATAGTTATGCTATCACATCTAGTGCACATTATGCCTTGACACATTTTTGTGTATTTTTGGATCCATTCCATTATTGTAATTTTATAAAACAATTCCACTTGGAATCACCTTTTAGTATCTAAATATTAAAAAAATCAAAAAATGCAAAAACATTCAAATATTCAAAAAGTATACAATCAGGACCTCAACATGACATGATGGCTAGTTTACATTTTTACATATGTTATTTATATATACAAGACTATAATTATCAAGAAATATTGCTACAAATAAAACTATAACAAAATGAAATTTCTATTATAAAAAATTTAAAATGGTTCCTCTAATTAGTAAAGAGAGAAATTATGTGATACCTTCACTGACCAATGGTGAAGGTGATCCCCTGGATGTTGGATTGTTATCAAAATGAAGTAGATATTTGGTTTCTCAATGTTAATTTATAAGTGAACATTTAAGTATCATATTAAATTTCAATTATATGATTTATCTTGATGAAGATGGTGATGGATTGATGTCTTGATTATAAATGAGACAACACTTTGCTAGGTTGAGTGAGCTTGTTGGAATGAAGGGAATGTGATATTAATTTATAGACTTTTAGAATGAATTTAGACTAATGATATTGATCTAGGATCAAGGGTTGAGAGTGAATTACCCTCTTCACTCAATGAGAAGAGTTGAGGAATAATTTTGTGGGTTACATTTATAGGTAATTATGTTGAATGAGTAGCTTGATTGCACTTTTTATGCCTTACCTTGAATTTTGTAGATTGATTTGGATTTTTGGTGATTTATTTAGGGATTTGAAATGATTGGATGATTTTTGGATTAATGATTTTATATAATTTAGAATTTATCATTCCATTAATTTTTTGATTATGATGAATTAATTAACCAATATGATTGATTAGTTAATTAATCTACATTTGACACTTAGTGGGATTAACAAGGTTTAATTATAAAATTAGATTAATTAATTAATTAATTGACTCAAGGTGATGTAGAATTGTGATATGTTAATTAAAGATTAGTTGACAAATTTAGGGTATTATGTGATATGTTAATGTGAATAGGGTGTGATGTCAAGATTCAAGATGAAAATGGTAATTGAGTTAATGATCTAGTAATATCCATAATAGTGAATGGTGATGATGGTGAATAATTGTGACACTAGGTTAGCGGAAATGAATTTTATACATTTTACCACTCCTTGAAAAGGTGTTGTGAGATGATGGGTGGAGTAGTAAATTTTCAAACAATGAATAGGCCAAAAAAATGGGCATATGGGGATGGCCCAAGTGATATGATAAATAAATAAATAAATTTGTTAATAGAAGCAATTTTTTAAAGAATGAAGAAACCAAAAAAATGATCACATAAGGATTTCCATAATGACATATGATGAAGGTATGATGCCCCCTAATGGGTCATGCAAAGAATAAATAAGATGGGTGGGCCCTCAAAATGAATAAGATCACTGGAATCAAAGATAAAAGAGTGAAAATAATGAATATCTGATAAAATTAGAGTAAAATATGTGAAACAAGTGAAAATTGAGCTCACATGGTGAAAAATGGGTACAAATTATGAAAATAGTGTGGGGGAAATTATAATCTTGGTGGAGGGGAATGGGATAAATAGGGGTTAGGGGTGAAAAAATATTCATGTTTTCACCTAAATTTTGATATTTTTATTATATTTTATGTTTTATACTTGTTTTTTAAATGGATTGTGCTCCTTTAGATAGCCACTAAAGTAAGCGGGTGATGGAACATTAACATCTAGATGAGTGTGGGCCACTGGTAAAAGAGTTCTTTTTCTTTTTTTTTTTGTGGGGGGTCATAAATATTATCACAAACACATGTTAAACACATATTTTGTGAGTAAAATTTTCCTTTCAATGCCTACCTAATTGTAAACATCATTTGCACAGGTGAGATCAATGTTTTTATGATATAATTAATGTTTTTGTAGAATTAATGTGTGCGTAAATTTTGCATCATCTAAACAATATGTCATTCCAACTACATAAATGTCATGTCATCTATGTTATAATGGAATTTATGAAAATTTCATAACATCTACACAAACATCACGTATTTTATATTTTGAATGGCATTTACAATAAAATTGGGGAATTTTGAACTAGAATAAGTTAAAATAACTATCACTATTTTTATGTTTCTCAGGATTATTTATAGATTATTATTTCTTGGGATCATAAATTAAGGGTGATGATATTAGTGACACAATTGAAAGAGAAAAATTTTGGGCTTTTATAGGTATTAAAGATATTCCACATGGTAAGGATTCCCTTGATTAGTTAAAATAAAGTGATTCGAATAACACAAGAAGAGAGGTGGCACTTTGAGACTAGTACATTTCACTTTTTGATGGGTGAGATGATTATGATGATCAAGGATGTGTGGAGGATCCTATAAATATTTATGTATGGGATGCCATTTTACTAGACTGAGGTGGATCTATTTATAATGATAGAGAGACTAGAAATCAAGACAAACATACTACTATGTGTTAAGGGATTGGAATTATATGCATGCTTAGTAGGGATATTGATTCATCAATTTACACTAATAATTCTATCCATTTTTAGTGGGATTATAATTCTTGACAAGATTATCCAACCCTTTAAGATAACATGATTTTAGATATGATAAATCATGAGACATTATTTTCATGGGGACATGTCATGTTAGCCCAACTATATGGGTACCTACACTTAGTACCATACCAAGATGGGAAGAGTATTGAATCATACACAATATTTAAATTTTGGTAATTGGAGCATGTAGTGATAGAGCATCCCCTAGGGGAGATGTTAATATAATGTTTAAGAGGATCCTATATCCTATGTATGTGAGATATATATATATATATATATATATATATATATATATATATATTATTGGAATCATAATCATCTATGATATATAACCTTCTACATATAGGATTTGGATGATTTACATGGAAAATATATTACTTTGAATTTATATCTAGGGATTTATTTTTACTACTTGGATGATGTATATTGTTTGAGGTTTAAAAATATTATATGTTACATCAAGGGTTGATGAGAATTCATTATATATATATATATATATATATAGAGAGAGAGAGAGAGAGAGAGAGGATAGATAAGGTGTTAAAATATTTTGGGTTATATTAATGTATTCCATCAATGCCACATATTTTCACAAGAGTTTCTAGAGAGGTCCCATAATGGGGGCCTACATTAGATCATATAGTGGATTTAGCTAATTGGTCAGCATTCTAGGGTATCCTATGGCATGAGCAGATAGGTTTGGTAGATTCTAGGGTAGTGTATGGATAATATTTTTGGTGGGAAGAGTTGGGGATAGATATACTTACCATAGCTTTATAGAGGTTGATAACATGGTAATAGAGGATCCAGGATATAGTGTGGATACTAACATGGTGGAGATAATAAAGAAAAGATAAGAGGGGAGATCTATAATGCTAATATAAAGAGGATATGAATAAATTTATGGAGATGAATGATATGGGTAGGGTAGGTATGGAGGATAGGAATATGGAAGAAATGGAGTAGGGGATAGAGGATATGGAGGTGGGTATCCTATTATTATTATATAATCTTGCATATGTGAATCATCCATTTACCATTTGGATCTCTAGTAGGTTAGGTGGTGATCACATAACTAACCAAAGATCTAGGACAAGGATATACATGTGTGATAGCTAAGTCATAGGGACATTTTACATATGAGATTAAGATGGAGTTATATCTTCATATCCAACTACACCAATAAATATGAGGCCCTAATAGCTAGTTTGAGACAGGAGATAGTTGACTACAGACCTTTATTTTTTATGTATCTATGATTATGATGGATGTATATTATTTTTGATAAATGTATATGGATACATGTGTTGACATGGATTTTGTATATGTAAATTTATTATACAAAAATTCAATTAATACACATATATGATGACTTTGATTTAAATTATCCCACATGTATCATGTATTGGTTTATTATGATATGGTGATTATTTTAATTTGAGTTGCTTCATTATCTCTTGATTTTATTATGATGTGATGTAATGGATATATTATTATGTGTATGTTTATTTATGCTATGTATATCATGTATGAATCATATATTATTGATGGATGTAGATGTTATAAAATAGATTATATGTGATTATGATATGATGATGCAATAATGTGATAAACACTCCTACTTTATGATATTTATGTTTGCATACTTACTCATTTGATGTGGATAAATGGATAGATGTTTAGATGAGTACATGGATAAATTGGATGAAATGTATAATGATTTAGGATAGGGGACATGCATAACTTACAATGTTTGAGTAACATTGTTTTGATATAACACACCATGGTATGCACCATTATATATAAAAACCATGATGACTTTCTTAGAGAATTTTATAGGACTGACTCAGACAAAGAAAAAAATAAAACACAAACAAACTTGCAAAAAATAATAAAGAAACAAAAATTTTCTATCATAAAATCAAGTTATAAATCCAATATGTTAATAACTATGATAATAATAACTTCAAAATGTGCCCCAAGAAGATATGTGTGTGAAGATGCATGATTAGAAAAGATATATCCTAATGAATAATAAATTATTTGTTGTAAGACTGATCAAGTATTTTTAACATGATGAAGGATAAGACAACTAATTTTTTGCCTTTTTATCTTTTGTATTATTTTTGTTATTTTTAATATTTTATAATTTTTATGTTTTTTGAATATATATAAAAATGATACTATAAAATCAGAAACCAACTCTAACAACAAGGATGGAAGTGAATTTCAATGAGAGGATAAATGAATGAATAGAATCAATGGGATTTATTCAAGGATTTCATGGCCTTGAAATCTAATTATCCATATGTCATTCTAATTTATTTCTACAAGATTTCTATCATACGCTGATCACACCAATAATTTTATTCCATGTAGTCCATGTAGGTCTTCACCAAGGTCAAACTAGAAAAGATAATATTGGAAATGGGATGGTGTGAGATATGGATGGATGGAGGTGGACATACCCCCAATTATAGGGGTATTCATAGATAATGATTGATTTTCAAGCATATAAAATATTGAGTGCCTAATATTCATGGGATCATCAAGTTCTTTCCCATTTTTTGTAGACAATTTTTAATCTCATAAGACATATTTAATAGTGATGATGTAGGGACCCCAGTGTTTAGTTCAAAACTCCATTTCTTATCATGAATTTCAGTGATGTTTCATTTATTTTATTATATAAAAAGGCCATTAATTTTTAACTCTTGGGATTTGATACACTTTTCATAGCAATAACATAACTTTTAGTAATAGTCCTTCAAATGATTTAATGCAGCTAGTTACTTTTCATCAAGTTATAGCTCCTATATCTGTGTGACTTGATACTCATCATCATCAATGATATCCTAAAATGAGATACTTATGTAGGAAAGCTTAATCTCAATGGGTGGTATCACTTTAGATCTAAAGATGAGGTAGAATGGAGTGGATCATATGGCTATATAGATGTTGGTGTAATAAACCCACAAATTAGGATGAAGTTGTAGATGTAAATCATGGCCAATGTGGTCATTTACCTATAAATAGTAAGGTGTGGACCATTTGTGTTTGATATGAAACTAATTATAGAGGGATTTGACATTATTATGCATAAAGGACTTACCATTATCTTTAATGATGGTGAATGGGATACCATAATATTAGATGAGATGGTTGGGGATGAATTTTGATATTTTCTTTTTGATTACATAAGTGATAGGGATGGATTATACCCACTTAGAAAAATAATCAATAGTAGTAAGGACATGTGGATGTCCATCTAATGATGTAGGATTAATCTTCCTAATGATATCAAGACTCCATGTAGATAAAGGCCATGGAGTCATTATCAATTGTATGGCCTGAGATGGAAGATGTATGATATCACCATGTTTATAACAAGTAAAACAAATCATAACATATTGACATGCATTTGAATCCATGGTTAGTTAATATTATCCTATATAGATAAGTTTCTTCCCAAGGACCATTCCACTAATGTGTGCCACATATATTATTTTTTGAATGTCTTTGATAACCAAATTAGCATTTTCTAAATTTAAAAAATGAAGAAGAGTTATATCATAGCCTCTTCGATAAAGGGTATTTTCAAGGAGAGTATAAAAATAAGTTTTTTGTATAAATGATTTATTTTGGGTACATGATAGATTATAATTTAGTGTATAATCATAGAATTACATGTAAATTTCATGATAGCATGGAGAAATAGCTACAATAATCTCACATACCATCTTAGATTATGAGAAATTTTACATTGAGATAATTAGTTTTTCTACCAAGAATTAGATTTTTTGAGTATTTAGTGACATTTCAATGAGTGAAGCAATGATTTCCATTACATCCATAGATTATTTTTTGTAGCATAGAGCCTATTCAAACTAAATATGTACAAAGTATTATTGTAAGTTGTCCATCATGTTATTCTATGGTATAATATTATCATCTTTGATTTTGTATGGATCATTGACTTGATTTATCATTATCTAAGAGTCACCAAAGACATAAAAGTGTTTTATACACCATTGAATGGCCAATCAGAGGTCTACAAGGAGAGCCTCATACTTTGTGATATTGTTAATATAGGAACATTCAATGTAAAATTTTTAGATCTACCTATGGTATCAAGAACAAAACTCATACCCTTGAGCCATGTTTGGTAAAGAACCCATAAAAATAAAAATTCCACTCTTTTAACTCATTTATGGATAGAATGGAATCATTAAGAAACCTAATGGTCAATGGTTTTTTATTTGAAAACATAGGTTCTATAGGTTGATAAATGAGTACATGTCTTGTGATTTTTTTTTGATTGGCATATTCAATATCAAAATAATTGAGTATCATAACCCATTTCCACTCTAGATAGATGGTACTTGAGTGGGTTGACCTTAGAAATGAGACTAAAATTTTTTTAAGCATATAATTCCATAATTTGTTTGAATTAAATACTATTTCCAAGCATGTCTTCTCGATAGCCATAGATTATATTTTGTAGCATGGAACCTACTCAAACTAAATATGTATAAAGTATTATTGTATGTTGTCCACCATATTATTGTATGGTAGAATATTATCATATTTGGTTTGGTATGGATCATTGACTTGATTTATCATTATGTAAGAGTCAACAAAGACATACAAGTGTCTTACACTACATTGAATGACCAATCAAAGGCCTACAAGGAGAGCCTTGTACTTTGTGATATTATTAATGTAGGAACATGAAATTCAAAATGTTGAGATATACCTATATTATCAAGAATAAAATTCCTACCCTTGAGCCATGTTTGGTAAATAACCCATAAAAATAAAAAATCCACTCTTTTAACTCATTGATGGATAGAATGGAATCATTAAGAAACCTAATGATCAATTGTTTTTAATTTGACAACATAGGTTTTATAGGATGATAAATGAGTAATTGTATTTTTATTTCCTTTTGATAGGCATATTCAATATCAAAATCATTGCGTAGCATAACCTAATTACACTTTAGATAGATGTTACTTGTGTGGGTTGACTTTAGCAATGAGAATAAACTTTTTTCAAGCATATAATTCATTAATTTTTTTGAATTGAAGACTACTGCCAAGCATGCCTTATTGATAGGTGAATAGTTAAGCTTGTAGGCCACAAAATTCATACTTAAATAGTATATGGACTATTTTTTTATATTATCATATTTTTAACCAAGAATTCCCTATGGCATGCTAATTTATGAAAATATAAATTAGTAAAAAATATTTTAGGGTTCAAGGAACTAACACTGGTGGATTGGAAATATATTGTATTAATTGTTAAAATGTTTCATGACATTCCATGTTCTAGTGAAATTTAGTGTCTTTCTTGAGAATAATGATGAGTCCATGGAATATAACGTTATGTCCAATAAATAACTCCATTTAAACATTATTAATATCCCTCTTAATGGATTTGAAAGTGCATTTTTTAAATTTTTTCTAATCAAAATTAGATAATGAATACATTTACCTTGGCTAGTATGTAGGAGTCAATGTCATTTATTTTAACACTATGTTTTAAACTTTTGTATATAAAATCCATCACTATGTATGAATTTCACAAACATACTATGATATAATACTATGATTTTGGTAGACAAGTAGACCATTTGATGACCATTGAAGAATACTATGGAGCAACTCAGACCAACTCTGAAGTCTACCAATCTAGATATATGGTCTACTTGTCTAGTTTTAGAGTGTGCCAGTCTAGTTCTGAAGTCACTCGGGCTAGACAAAAATCTCATGGAAGGACATTTTGACATTTTTCTACTAATTTATATATCATGCATGCTTAATTAATAACCTTTAAATCTATTTTGAGGATAGTTACCAAAAATAGTATTCATGTTTATAGAAATTGTATTTATAGTAAGTTTTTGTAAAGGCATCACTATAAATATTATGGAAATTGGTTACCGTATCATACATTAATTTACTTTAAGAGATTTTAACTATAAAAATATTAAATATCTCTACATGAAAACCTATGCATATCCTCCACCATTTCATCTTAGAATATGGAAGGAGTTTGTAACTTCTTTTCTATTTTGTAAATAAATTAGAGTAGTTGGAAATCTTATTATAATATAACTATTTTTTTCAACCATTGTAACCAAATTGGGAAATATAACCAAAATCTCTTGGTTGATTAAAAATCTAAGCAATCAGTAATTAATATAGAGAAAAACCTTGAGATTAAGTAGAGTTGTTGAAGTATTTTCCAGATTGTAAGCATTTTCTTTAGTTAATTAAGATTTCATAATCTTGAAAGACTAAATTTGATCTACAATATGTTCTAAGGGAGAGAAAGGGACCACTCAAAAAATGAACTAAAATTATTTTATGGTATTTTTTATTTTTTATTATTGATAGTTAATCTTTTATATCTTTATGATCAAAAGTATGATTAGATATAACATACATGTCTTTCTCCATGTGTGTGTTTCTATTTTAATATATTTTTAGTCTTTTGAATTTCAACATTTATTTCTAAGCATTTACTTCCAAAACATTATTTAAATTATTCAAAAATATTAATGTGTGTTTTCCATTTACCAATAAGTGTGTTAATTTCTAAACATGTTCCCTCATAAGTAAAGTGTGCTTGTTTCCTATTAAAGTGTGTTTACTTCTTTAGTAAACATTTACATTCTGTATTAGAGTGTTTTAAATCCAAGTAATTATATATATTTCAATTAAATAAATTATATTATATTGTTAGGATAAATGATCCATAAGACCCCCAAAAACATAACTATTAGTTATATTTGGCATCATATTGCATACTATGATTAAACACCATCTTTAGTTTTACATGACATCAACCACATTGAGTTGATCTAAATAAAGAGATTGATGATACTCATCATTTTTGGTGTTGTTTCTAGTGATTTTATAGGTGTCATTAGGGTGTAAATCTTGAAAGTGATAATTCATTAAAAAATTCCCACAAAATCAAAGAAATATATGAATTGACAAAAATATTCAAAGAGAAGATACATTTCAAAGATCACTCAATAGAGCATAGTTATTGATAAAACACAAGAATAAAGTGAATGAGAATAATTTTTAGGAAAATAACTTGATACTATTGAGTAAAAACCATTTTTATCCTCACATGAACTTTAGGATCATTTCCCAAAGCTAGGTGCATTATTTCAATCAAAGCAATTAAGGCTAAAACATACCTAAAATTTTTAATCTCAAATAATTATCCTTACATCAACTTTTGATGATTAAACACCTCTAAGGAGAAACCTTTATAACATATTTTAAGAAGCCATGGGAGATAATCTAGGAAATAATCTAGTGAATAAAGCTACAAGTGGTAGAACTACACCACCATGTATAATGTTCACATATCTTATTATCCTAGATGAGGATGAAAATGTGGAAATGAGTGATATATCCCCATCCATATTGTCTACTTTTAGAGTATTATATATAAAAGACCCTAATTAATTTCTATTTGATTTTAAAGTTTTTTGTTAGACTTTTGACTACAAAATTGATAATCACAAACTGAAAGTATTCCCTTTTATACTCAAGGATTTAGCCATGAGATGGTTTAAGGGTTTATAACCATTCAAAAATGGGATGAGATGGAAAATGGATTATTGGATAAATATCAAGATTATTATAGAGTAAGGGATAAAAAAGAACATTTTTTACTCATAAAACAAAAGCAAGATGAGAATTTAGAAGACTATCTTGATCACTTTATTTTTACATATGAGTTGTGGATATGAGTTCAAGGAAGATTTAATAAAATTGTTTTTCTTAAAATGACTATATGATGATGCTAGGGATATTTTAACGTAATGGTAAAAATAGACAAAAAAACTTGGTGTCAATGATATAGCTGAACTATGCAAGAATTCTTTAAGAACAAGGGCTAGTATCAGGTAAATGAAAATAGGAAAGGGAAGCGATGATGTAGGAAAACTCATGGAAGAATTTTAAAATCTAAAAATAGAAAATTTTATACAATTAAACACCATGTTATATGTCTTAAAACAAAAAACTAATTCCACTATTAAACCACTAGCCATGTATTTTCTAAAATGTAGGTTAAAGCATGAACTCAAAGATTACTCTCTTGATAGGATAGACATGTGTGGTATTTTCAATACAAATGATCATCATACCAAAAAAAAATTTCTCATAAATATTCTAAAAAACCAACTAAAAAAGGCTACCCAACAAATATAATATCTCAACTTTATTCAAAACTAGAGTCATTTTGTTCAAAGAGTTCCTTATAACCCATAGATGATGCCATGGGTTGGATAAGCACCTCCATAGGCATGTTTACCTCCATCATTGGGAACACAAAAGTGGAAACCATATCCATGGATTATTCAACCTAAAAAACAAGCTTGGATTCCCAAATATAATCACCAACCATGGCCAAAGCAACCATGGGTACCCCAACAAGCCTTTAATTAGCAGAGGAGATTTCCACAACAATAAATGTTGATGCCTCCACCTACCAATCATCATCCATAAATGGAATAAGTAACTCATCTCTAATTAATTTCAAAACTATTATCAAATCCAAAAAATATATATAAAGTTATTATCTATGGGACTAAGTAATAAGGAACCTTAAGGGTTGTTGGTATTGACTATAAAAATGTCTAGTTGAGATCAGATAAAACATTGAATAACCCCTATTTACCATGAATAAGCTCCCATATGAAAAAATGATATCTTGATTGATCTAATCAAAGAAATATATGATGATGAAAAAGGAAATGCCTTAATAAACTAGTGTAGTTCCTCCAACCATGCCTTTTCCAAAATGGCTCCAGGAGGCTAGAAACAAAAGTGAATCTATTTTAGTCATGAAATTTATAAAACTAACATTAAAATATCATTACTACAATGCATATGATGCATTTCATAATTAAATTGAGTCATCTAAGGATTGTGCATAAAAATTAAAAAAATTAAAAAGTCAATATCCTAGAACTACATAGGTGGATGGTAAACTTACTAAGTTATTCGCAGGAAATTTACTTTTGCCTAAATATGGAGACCTTAGAAGTCTAATCATCATTATGACTATAGGAAGGAAATAAATACCTAATGTACTTACAAAATTAGGATTTTAAATCAATGTGATGAGAATATAGACCTTAAAATTATTTCCCCTTATAGGGGTAGAACCTATCTCTACAGTCTTATAAATGATAGACTATTCTATTTCCAAACCATAAAGAACCATATAATATGTCTTTTATAATTGTGAATCATGGGAATATCCTATAGATTTTATGATACTCAAATCCAAGAGTAAAAAATTATGATATACATTGATCTTAAGAAGACTATGGTTGGCTATATTATCAACCCTTATAGATTATAGGTCAGGAAACATGACCATTTCAAATAGGGTAAAATCCAAATGAATTTCATTTTACCCACCTACCAAGATATCTCTAGACTCTATAGATCACTTATTGGTAGATGAACCAAAATAAAATAGTAATTACCTATCCTCATTGGCCATGGTATAATTTATAAACCATGTAAATTAAATAGAGGAATAACTAACAAGAAGTATTGAAGAGCCCAAACTAGCTTTAGATTCTACTAGTCTAGCTCTAAATTCTATCAGTTTGGCTCTAGAGTCCACCAGTCTAGTTCTAGAGTCTATCAGTTTGGATTTAAAGTATACTAAACTATATTTTAAAGGTTTCCAAATGAATCCAAAATCTATTCTTTATCAAAGTTATGATCATATGTCCTTCCATTAAAGCATTTTTATATGGGCACAAGATAGTCATGACACATTTTAACAGTTTTCTAGTGCCCATTAGGAGAGGTGATTTTAAAAGGGGGTATTTTTTAAAGATATAACCACATTCCATATGATCCTACTACATAACTTCCATTTAAACTCTCTATTGATCAAATATATGTATGTCCATTCCATTTATACTAAAATGAAATAGATAGTTATCCAACCATGAAAAATGTTGAGTATAAATATTTGGTTGAATTATGAGAAAGAAAAAAAATGTTTTATATATTAAGAAAACATAAAAAATACTTTTAATTGTAATAAAAGGACCTAAAAATAATTCATCCAATTATATTAACCCATCATATCTACATAGAGAACACCAAACCAGTTAGACAACCCCTAAAAAGAATCACCCCAACATTAAGAGACATGGTTAAAATAGATATAGAAAAACTATTATAAGTGGGATTCATTTATATGATATAAAATAGCTAGTGGGTCTCCCCACTTGTGATAGTGACAAATAAAAATGGTAAATGAATAAAATTTATATATTATACAGAGCTTAATAAGTCCACCATGAAATACTATTTCTATTTTCCCTTCATAAACCAAGTTCTAGATAACTTGGTTGGAAAAAATTACTCCTTTTTATATGGGTTTAGTGATTATAATTAGATAAGATTAGATTTATAGTATTAAAATAATATAACTTTTACATGTACTTAGAGAACATTTGCATATAGAATGTTACCCTTTGGTCTATGTAATACACCAGATACCTTTTAGAGGGAAATTGTAGCTATTTTTGTTAATTTAACCGATGACTGTGTAAAAGTTTATATGGATGATTTTAATATACATGGTGATTCTTTTGATGAAACATTAGATAAGTTAGACAAAGTATTAACTAGGTGTGAGTAATATCAATTATCCTTAAGCCATGATAAATACATGATGATGGTTAATCAAGGGATTATTCTTGGCCATCATATCTTAGCTCAAGGCATACAAGTTGATCACAAAAATATTGAAGTCACTTTCATCCTACCTGTACCTAAAAATAAAACTGATAAAAAAGGTCTAATGGGATATGTAGGTTACTATAGATGTTTTATAGAAGACTTTAGTAAAATTATTGGTCCTTGTTTTCTTTTATTACTAAGGACAGTGTTTTTTTGTGGATTGATAAGTGTCAATAGGATTTTGAGACAATAAAAGAGAAACTAGTCTTTGCTCTAATTATGAGAGGTCCTACTTGGGAGAAACCCTTCCACATATATATATATATATATATATATATATATATATATATATATATATATATATATATATATATAGATGCCTTTAATAATTATATGGGGGTAGTAATTGGACAAAATATGAGGGAGGAAAAAATGTATTCCATTTTCTATATTAATAATAATATCATCCCCACTGAAAGAAACTATACCACCACTAAAAAACAATTCATATTTATAATAAATGAAATGAACAAATTCAATCACTTTATCACTAGATACAATATATTTTGTCTATACATACCACTTAATGATAAGATAATTAATAATCAAGTGGTAGGAGGCAGGGTCATTAGGGAGCTACTCCTCTTGTAGGAATTTGACATTATAATTATTAATAAGATAATAGAATTTAATGTGGTTGTTTATTTTATATTAAGGTTGGATGTTTCAGGTGAAGATGAACCAATTGAATATAGTTATCCAAATGAGTAATTGTTCACAATTTCATCACATTCATGATGGTTTATTGATATGGAAAACTACATAGCCACTAAAAATTATCTTTATCATTTTACCAATAAATAAATAAAATATATGGCTAGGAATAGTGTTTATTTAAAATGTCTTAATGGTTTTTTGTTTAAATGTGGACCTAACCTAGTGATTCATAGGTATGCAAGCTTATAGGAGGCTTATGACATTATGAGGTATTTCCATGATGACCCAGAAGAAGGCCACTATTTAACCAAAAGAATTATTCATAAGATCCTTAGGGCTAGATATTACTAGCCTTTACTTCACATAAATGTGAAAAGATATGTATGGTAGTGTGATCCTTGCCAAATGAAGGGGAAACCCACCTTGTCTAACGAAATTTCACTCTATCCTCAAGTGGTTATAGGACCTTTTAAGAAATGGCGACTAGATTTTGTTGGTATCATTTATCATCCATCCTTAGGAAAGGAATACCTCCTTATCTGCATAGACTATACCATTAAATGGTTAAAATTTCAAGTTCTATCTTTTTTAAGATAAAAACTAGCTATTGATTTTATGTACTACATGGTCATCTAGTGGTTTGGATCACCAAGAGCCATAGTATCTAATTAAGTCCCTCAATTCATATCTAATATGATCAAAGACTTCATATAGCACTATCATATTATCCATAGGAAGTCATCACCATATCACCCACAATATAATGGTCAAGTTGAGGTCACTAATAGTGAGCTAGAGAACATTTTGACTAGGATATTTAGCATTAATAGAAAGGATTAGGAAAGAAATTTACCTAAAGTAGTACAGCCTTATAATACTACATGGAAAACCACCATAGGTCTCTCACTATATGAGCTTGTGTTTGGCAAGAATCCCTTGTTCCCAATTGAGTTTTAATTGTATACCTTGATGATAGTAATAAAAGTGGGCATAGATTTAGATGAATCACAAAGAGAAATAACTCTTCATCTTAATGAAATTGATGAGATGAGATTATAAGCTTTATATAAAATTGAAATTTTGCAACATCAAAGGAAATAATGGCATGAAACTAACATTAAATAAATTAAATTTAGGAAAGAATATTGTACTTTTTTATTTGATTTAAAGTACCAACATTTTGAAGGAAAGATTTGTACTAGATGGTTAGGATCCTATCAAGTTGAAATATCTTTGACAATGGATCATTTCAAATTTTACTAATTGATGGGAATAAGAGAACACTATTGTTAAATATACATAGGATAAGACTCTATCATAAACCTCTAATCAAAGAGGAATTATTCAAGAAAATTAAGTCTTAAGATAAATTTGGCAAAATGAGAGAACTTTGTTCTTTTATTCTAGTCAAAGGATAATATTTTAAGATCAAAATAATGGAGGAAGATTAAAAACCATTAAATGGTAGTCATCATATTTTAGTATATTTGTGTTTGTTTTTCTTAATAAATAAACTTACTAAAAATATAGATTATATGACATGGTTTTAAATGGATACCTATGATGGAGCTTGCCCACCATTGATCTAGTGAAGTGGGAACTCCTTTTTTCTCTAGGAAGGATTACTTGCACACAAGAGACAACTTGGAAAAGATTGGATTAATAAGATAGATGAGTGGGTTACATGGTACTAGACTAGTCCTGAGAAGTGGTACACTTCTGACCAAGGATGTCAGCCCACTATTTTATGTAATCAAGAAAAAAATGTGATAATAAAAATTATAACAAAATATATGATAATATATATGTGATACTAAAATAAAATGGATTAATATATTGTATATATGTTATAAAATTGTTCATTCCAATAAGCTATATATGAATCTTCTTATTCTTGTATTTTTTATAATTATTAAGTGATTGCTTATAGTGTAGGGGCAAAGATAATTATACAAATTCATACCTCAAATGAAATATCACTTTGATCTATGAAGAGAGGGTGAGGGACTATGGGTAAATCATAGATGTAAGCAATATCACATAAAATACCTAGTATTGTCATCTATAAACAAATAATCATGATTTTAAGACCAAAAATAACTCATTAAAATTAATTTGGATTGCTAAATTAGCTTTAGATTCAAATAGAAATTTAAAATTATAGGGATCAATGTCGATTAATGTAGAATCATTATCGATTATAGTAATTAGTGATGATTCATTTGAGGAATCATTATCGATCTTGATGGTGGGGAAAGAAATCTCAAGATGGGGCCTAAAGGTGGACTTTAAGGGATTTGTAATAAATTACAAATAATTAATGATAATCTGACTAGACTAAGTGTAGTAAATATAATGTAATAAAAAAATATAGGAATCAAAATCTTTTAAAATGATAAACATACTTACCTATGAAACACTTCTAATATTACAGAGAATTTTCATGTTGAGGATGTTCTAAATCTTTGAATGAGTGAAGATGGACTGAGATAGTATGTCCTTCCACAAGTGTTCCAAGATAATTTCTTTGACATTTCAATGTATGAATTTTGGATATTTATACTCAATGATGGTTTTAGTTTAAATCAATGAAGATATCAATATGATCGATGATGATCATGGGAATTAGTGTTGATCTAGTCTATGTTTACCAAGTTTGTTTAAATAAATTCAATCCATGAGGTTAAACTTAGTCCTAAGCTATTTTAAACATAGTCTAGCTAGTGAGACATTATTAAGAGAATAAAAATAACTTAATTCTTATATATTTTGGGATATTTGATTATATTTAGGGAGGGTTAAGTAGTCACCTAGGTAGAAAGTAATTAGTAATACTAATTATGTGAAGTAAGATAGTAATTGGTAAAACTAAATTAACTAACGTAAAAAAATGTGGGGAAGTGGTAAGATACATATACTCATACTAATATAATGGTGTAAACTCATATTGTCTAAATTTTAAAATTTTTTGAGTGGTTTTTGATAACCTACCATGAGGCAAAAACTAGGATGGGTCAAATTCCCTAGGTTTATGTGAGGAGGTATCTCCCATCAAACTAGGAGCTATAAAAATGTGATGAGGTAGAGATGGGTTTGAAAATAAGGTGGTAATAGATAAGGTAGATAGATAATGAGCACCCTAGATGTAAATATAAGCATGAAGTACAATGTTGCACTAATAAGATATAGGATATCCGAACAAGAAAGCCTCAAGGCAAACAAGTAATGGATTATCACAACTATGAACATGTCAGCTTGATTGAAGGTAATGAAGAAGGAAAAGGCTATGATGGGATAACCAAAGCATCCAATGTACTTGGTACATGTGATCTACCTAGAGACATTTACTCTCATGATGAGGTACACTTTTAGGATCCATAAAGGATAGACTCTGAAATAAATGTAGACCTCTCAAAGGTTGTGGAACCAATAGGGGATCTATGTCCACAAGCCAGTAATGTTAGGTAAAAAGGAATGGAATAGCTATATTAAAAGATAACTTAAGTGGCCTTGGTATAGGATTATAATGATGCAAAAAATTTATAATTAATATAAGGAATAAGCCAAAATAGACAAATCAACATTGATCTAATAGATTGATCTCAATTCTAGAGAATCGATGTTGATTGAAAAATAATTGATGTTCATCCTAGAGGGCTATAAATATGATGCATAATGTGTTGGGAACTCATTATCAATAGAGAAAGTGTGATCTAGAGCCAAAAAAATGACACTCATTTAGACGTCATCATGGGATATGAATGATAGAGGTGAGTGGAAGTGCACAAAGGAGGTGAGGATGGTCTCATGATGAGGTAAGGGTAATATTTTGTTTTTATGTTTTGAATTTTTGGTATTTTGGATGTTTTTTCATTCTCTAGAGTTAGTAGGGGTTGATATCTATCTATAGTAGATTGATATTGATTCTTCTGATGATTGACTATTAATTGGTTATGGATTGACATCGATCAGATAATTGGTGATGATTTGGTTCTAATCAATGTCAATCCCATAGATGTTAGTGTCAATTCGTAGGTGGAAGAGAAACCTTAGAATATAGATTTATTAGCTAGGAAACTAAGGAAATTTGGGGGGTTCATGGGATTTCAAGCATGTATATTGCTTACCATGGGGGATCAAGTGAAACCACTACTAGAGTGGCTTTAAGTGGTTATAGGATATGCATATTAGGATCATGTAGATGTTGTAGGATTAGTTGGACTATGCCACTATCACTGAGTGCATAGAGATTGTAGTCTATGGTTGCACTATTAGAGTGATGGGGTCCTACTACAAGGACCTTTTAGTTTATTAATGAGGAGATGACCCTGACATTAGAGGAAATATATTGGATATTAAAATTTCCAATGCAGGGGAGAGACATTATTTTGGTGGATGAGAGAGGACAAGTAGTAACGTTGACATGCTTATATGGAGATTATGTTGCAAATATTGTTTTCATAGTGGGATAATTTAGTTTTGAGGCTTTATATGATCATGTTCAAGGTAGGAGATGACTAAGTACCATGATGATGTTGGTTATCTCCTATTATACATTACTTGATTTACATGGTGGAAGATTTATATGGATCTTTATAGGGGTTTTAAAAGATATGTAGGAGCATCATACAATGTTTGTATGGGCTCCTACACTTTTAGTGTAGATATATAGAGATTTATGGGGATAGAGGACACAATAATTCTTTGGGTTGGATATGACCTTTATACTATAGTTTTAGGCATATGATCATATAGGAGTAGTTCAACCACTAGGGATACCATAAATGTGATGGTACCAATTTGCATTTAGTGTGGGCTTTTTATGATGGAGAGATGACTTCACCCATCCATATGGAGATGGGAGAGTACATGACTTGGATTATTATTTATGGGTTTTATAGTAACTGGAAGAGGAAGAGGTGGTGTGGAGATCATATTTTAGATTTACAACATGGTTAGATGGATAGGGAGTTGATGGTGGGGTAGCAAGCAAGGTGGTTGTGAGGTCATCATATGAAGCATGTAGATATATTTCAGTTTGGGTGTGTGCAATGATAGTTTGGGATAATCCAATATATACTAGAGGTACCATAGGTATATAGGAAATACGGATCTAAGGGGGAGTTTTCAGACACATATGTGATATGTCTTGAGCTTTTAGCAGAGGAGACATAGGGGGTAGATTTGCATGATTTCAAGACTATAGTGGCATGCTTTTTATGGTGGGTGGACTAGTTGGGAGGAGGATAGGATAGGGTGGTGAGGATTCTATAGGAGGAAAGAGATGTAGAAATAGTGGATGTGGAGGAGAATAGAGGAGATGGGGAGGGACAACCAAACATATAGGCAATGATAGTAAAGAGGGATAGTCTACAAGTAGAGTGCAATGTTTTAGAGGCATGGCTATCCAAATTTGAGTTTGAGTGGGATCACATACAAGATAGAATTAATAATTTTTAAGGGTGATGTGATTCATTATAGGTGACTTATGATGAGGCATGTCAAGATCAAGATATATATCATGACTAGCATGAGAGCTAGTTGGTATTGTTAAGGGCTACAAGAAGAGTTATGTTAGGATCTTGAAAAGGAAGAGGGACAAAAGGTAGGCGGATGGGGCCACTAGGTAATGTTAGTATGGATAAGTAATAGAATTACATGGTAGAGCTAGAGTATTATGAATAGATTATTATAAATTATCGACCAGAGGTTCCCAGATATGCCACCCACATATCCACACAAGGTTGGACTCTATGATGGACACTAATTTCTATAACTAACATGGGGAGCATAACACAAGGGAGATATGGGAGGGATGAAGGAGGATATGAAGGTGAGGATGGAGGTTTTAGAAGAGGTAGAGTTAGTATCCACCTAAGATAGCTCTAGTTTATAAAGTATCTATATATGTGGCTTATTATATGGATTGGATTTGTATATATCTCATATCATGACATTCTTATTATGTATATTTAATATTATATATGTATATTTGAGATTACATATATATACACATGTGTTTGTGTGTCATATATTTGTTACATGATCTTGTGCTATTTTAATATGGATCTATATAACTTACATTATGATTAGATGGTTTCTAAGTTTATTTATGTGATACATCATGGTTTATATTTTTTATATGGTGTTTACATGGATTATGGTTTTTATATCATGTGATGTCTCTTTAAATTGTTATCTTGATTATGGATTTATATCTATGTGTTTTAATGGATTTATATCTATATGTTTTAAGTTTCCTAAAACATAGCCATATATCCATCCTTCAAGGGAGTGGTCTATATGTTTATATGTATGTGCTTTAGTAGTTGTCCTTTGAGGGATCAATCTATAGCTTTGATTTTTTCTCTTGATTTAAATAATATCTATCATTTGATGGATTAGTTTGAAAATTTGATATTTTTCTTGATTTTGTATCCTAAATTAGCCTTTTTCCATGGATTAGATTAAGGCAACCTAGGATGTTTTAACAAACCAAGACATAGAAAAAAACAATAATTTCTTCCATTCAAATAAACTTTTAAGGTGAAGGACTTTTAGAAAATAATGATTTGGAGCTCCACCTTATTTTTAATGAAGCTAATCCATGAGAACATGATATGAACAGAGTTGTGGTGTCCATATTTAAGGATAAAATGGGTATATTTCTATAAATTCACATGATTCTTTATCATTATTGTGTATGTTTAGAGATAGGTGAAATTCACTATATTTAAGGAGAACTCATGTTGAATATAATTTTTTAATAGGATTACTAATAATAGAAAGGATGTAGATGAAAATAATTAAGAAGTTCATGTTCTAGTTTCTCAATAAGTGAGTCCAATCCATATGCCCTAGATCCATATTTATGAGTGATAATATAGGGTCCAAGACAATTTGGGGAAAACTTTACTCATTTAATTCTTTCCATATTTGTGACATGTTGATTTTATTTAAGGATAAATTTACCAATATTAAATCCTCATTCTTTTAAATGTTAATTATATACACATTTTATCTATTCTTGATATACATGAAGGTGTTCAAGATCTATGGATTGATGTTCATCTAAAAGTTTTAGCTATGTTAATTCTTCTTTATGAAAATCCTCTTTAGAAATGATATATTTAAGAGAGATCTAAAGTGAAGGAATTTAGAATTTTAGGGGGAGAATCACTTCATTATAATAGACCAAATAAAAATGGGTAGCACCTATAGGGATTCAAATACTAGTTCAATAAGCCCACAAATCAAAAGGTATGTGAAGATGCCAATTATTTCTAACCTCATTGACTATTTGGTTAACATATGGAAAAGGGTTTTAATGGATGCCTTAGATTGTCCATTAGATTTCAAATAATAAGGAGATGAGAAGATTAGCTTAATGTTGAAGGAATCACACAACTTTTGGACTTGCTTATTTTAAAAATATTTCCCATTATCTATAATGATTTTATATGGGATACCAAAATGACTTATGATATGATAATTAATGTAATCAATGATCATATCTACCTTGGTCAAAATAAGGGGAATATCCTCTACCCATTTAATGAAATATTCAATAGCAGTAATGATAAAGCTATGTTGATGGGAAGATTTATGATCAATCTTCCCTATAAGGTCTAATCCCCATTGGTATAATGGCCAAAATTCCTTGGCTACCTATAATACATGACTAGGGACATGGGATAAGTTGGCATGTTATTTTCACTTCACGCATTTCTTGACATATTCAAAATAGTCATGATTCAAAGTTTGCCAATAATAACCTATTCACACAATCTTCTGTGTGATAGTTAAATCACTAAAATGGCACCCACATAGTACATCATGTGTTTCTTTGATTATGATATTTTCTTTAGAATTTTAGAGACAACAAAGGAGAATACCATCAAACCCCAACTTATAAATCACACCCCCTAGTATTATATAGGGTGTATTTTTCTATTGAAAATCACACGTAGCATTTTTGGATAAATATGAAGGAGTGATACCTTTAAACAAATAGTAAAATATATATGTGTACCACAAATCTTAGTAATTTTTATCTACAATATGAATAGAAGGAAGATCAGTTTTGGTATAATAAGTCTAATTGAAATTATGGATAAGGAAAAAAATTAGATTCCTAAGAGGAATATGGGATAAAGGAAGCCAAGATATCAAAAAACTTGTTGGTTGACTAAGGCGTAGCCTTGATGACATAATGGTTGAGGGTGGATAATAACCACTCTGATAACATTTTATACCTCTAGAGGATGTTATTCTTGCATTGATATATTCTAGTTATTTTATTGACTACCAGATGGGAGTCCTCAAAAATATGAAGTGACTTAACACCTAGAGCTAAAGTTGTTTGGAGACCTATAATTAGGGCTTCTTATTCTACCATGCTATTAGTATAGTCACAATCAAGTTTCAAAGATAGGGGTATAGGAATTATTTCTATTTTTATTAGAATAATCTATGTTTCCCCTCCATGTTTGCATTTACATTCATCAAATAATGATGTCATCTAATATTCATGATCTCCTTAGGATGTCGAGATTCATCGAGAAATTCATAACTAGATTATAGATTGTTAGTAAGGGGTGCCTCAGCTAATTGATCAACAATGATATACCCCTTAATTGACTTATATTTAAGGAACTAGAGATAAAACTTGGTGAGAATCATAATCCATCTTGCCATTCATTGATTCTAATAGCATTTTGACTGCATATACTTAAGAAGATAAATATTGGTAATCACATAGGTTTTATGATTGAACAAATAATAGCAAAGTTTAGAAGATATGAATACTAAGGCCAAACATATTTTTTCAATATGAATGTAATGAGTCTCATACTCAACTAAAGTGCAACTGATATAATAAATTTATTGTTCTATATGTTGTTCATCTCAATGGGTAAGCATGGCACCTAAAGCATGCTTTGTATTAGAGATATACAAGTAAAAATGTTTATCCTCTCTTGGAAGAATAATGATAGGGGGAGATAAGAGATACTTATTATGTGTATCAAAGGCTACTTATAAATTTCAATCCTATATAAATCAGGTGTCTTTCTTGATAAGGTGATGGAATAGTTGACATCAGTTAGATCATTGGGAAAATTATCGGTGAATAGACTATAGTTTCCCTTATAAACTATGAAGCTTCCTAAAGTTATAAAGAGGTTGAATATCAATAATGGATTTAATTTTAGAAATATCAACCTCAATTACCTAAAGGTAAATAATAAAACCTAACATTTTTTTTGATAAAACACCAAAGACACACTTTTTGGGGTTAAGATGAACCTGATGTTTGACTAAATGAGAAAAAAAAATTGAAGGATAGATAGGTGATCTTTATGATACCTATATTTACCAAGGATATCATCCACATAATCTTCAATGATTTTGTGAATTAAGTCATGGAAAATATAGGTCATGGCACACTAGTAAGTTGATCCTACATTTTTTAAACCAAAAGGCATGACCTTATAACAAAGTCCCCATGGGGTAATAAAAGAGAATTTATTTTTAATTTTTGGACTGGTAAGGATCTAGTTATAGCCATAAAATACATACATGAGTGACAACATTTCATGGCTTGTAGTTAGATCCACAAGCTGGTCGATATTAAAAAGGGGAAAATCATCTTTTGTGTAGGTGATGGTAAGACCATGAAAGTAAGTATAAAGGCATAGTCCCCCTATGGGTTTTATGATAAGTAGTATGTTATATACCCATTGAAGATAATTTATTGGTTGGATAAATTTAATGAATAACAACCATTATAATTCTTCCTTGACAAGAAACACTATGCAAGGATGCATTTTTTAATGTTTTTATTTTACTAGTTTAGCTTTAGGAATGGTGATGATGTTATGGATGACTTGTTGGCCATTTTTATCCCACATACCAAGATTTGGCCTAGTTTGAATAGATTATTAGGTCCCAATTGATGAATGGATCAATTTCCTTTGAATCAAGCCTAACATTTCAAGTGAAGGGTTCAAGGTAGGTTTTCATAGGATGAACAATTATAGAAATAGGTCCAAAAAAGAAGCCTATGATTACATCACTTTTTCAACTTTTGGCCAAGTGTGGTGTTTATAATACCTTTAGAGGAAGTGTTATATACAAATATTAAAGAAAATGTATAATTCCTAATTATTTTGGGAGTTTTATCCCACTTTATTTGGCTAAATGTCAAAATTATTTTTGGAGTTATGTTTCAAACTTTTTGTGCAATTCTTAGTAATTGTTTTAGACATTTTGTCCAAAATAATTTACCTAAAAGGTCATTCTTCGAAAAGGGTCTATAAAAAAAATTCCAAAGGATATCTTTCAGATGACTTAGTCTAAAATAGAAATCTTGAGGATTAATTTTTTAGGCAAAGTGTTCCAAAAAATTTCCCTGAAGGGTACTTTTCTTTGGGAAATGGTCCAATGGGAAATGGGGTACTTTAAGTTTTCTGAAGGGTACTTTTATTTTGGAAAGGGAAATTTTAAAAAGTCTAAAGGGTCACTTTCTTGGGTGATTGTCCTCTACATTTTCTCTGATGGATATTTCTACAACGAGGTCGGCCAAGTTAATGTTTTGGAAAAGGGCACTTTTCAAGGTTTCCAAATGTTAATTTTCTAGAGATAGAGATTCTGAAGACATGATTATGCCTAGACATTTCATCCACAAGAATTATTCAAGGCAAGGATAAGGTAAATTAATTCCTTCAAGAAAATTGCTCCACATAAATCTTGAAGGAATTGTCTATAAAAAGGTCTGAAACAAACAGCCCATAGAATTTGTGATCAAGATAGGTGTGTGAATGTCAAGTTTAGACCTCAAGAATTACCCATTTGGATTTAAAAATTCTTGGACATTCATGTAGATGTCTAATTTAAGATTCATGAAATAGCCATTAGAAATTAAAAATCATCAAAAGGGTCCCTTAATGAGTGCCATCTTGACAAGTGTCCAAACTTTAGGTGCCAGGTTAAAACTAACAGTGAGAAGGTAAAGATAGGTGTAGATAGTAGAAAATTGCACACTTACAGTTTTTGATGCCTAAATGTCTTAGGATCCCCTAAAACTTATTAAACATTCCCAAAACCCCTCTTAACCAACCAAATCACTATTTTCCTAGTCATAAATATAATTTAAAATCACTATTTGAAAGTATTATTCAAAAGTACTATTCACCATCACTATTCATTATGGGACCCACTATCACTATAAATGATGACATGATGAGTGACATGGAATGTGACATGACAAATGGCATGGAATATGACATGTCAATTGATATAGGAGGTGATTTTGGAGGTGATTTGGCAAATGACATGGCTTAGAAGTGATGTGGCTTCATGTGGGACATCATACCCAACTTGGGACCCTTCCCAAAGTACTTGATGACCTCATTCAAGCATCACAAGGCACCCCCCATGAAATGTGGATAATTTACCCTTAATGGATCATTATTAAATATTTATTTTTGTCTTCCCACATGAAATTAGACTTTAAAGGAGATACCTACATATTTAAGACTTTGGAAAAGACAAAGAGCATCCATTTTTTACTTTTTAGCTCAAATGGAGGCTCACCAACCCAAATGGGAGATTTTCCAACCCACATGGGAATCCCTACCAACCTCACCTTAGAATTTTCCTCTCCCACATTGAAAATTGTGCCACATTTAGTGTGATACCCATTCAAGTTCTTGTGTGAAAGTAAGAAAGGATGGAAAAAAGTCTTTAAGTCTCATTCAAACCCATGTGCATGATTTCCATTCAAACATGGAGACTCATCAACCCACATGTGAATATTCACCAACCTCACCTTGAATAAATCATATGACCACTTGGAAAAATTATAATTTCTTCAATATTCCTCTATTTTAGCATGTTTCTTCACACAAAAATTCTATAAATACCCCCCTCTCCTTCACCCAAGGTTAAGTGGCAAGTTAGTCTTTTATTCTTAACATATTGTTGCAAGTTTTTGGAGAAGGTAATCAACTTGGAGATCATCATCATCTTGGAGATAAGAGCTCAATAAATTAAACTCTACCAAAATCTTAAATAAGAATCCTCAACAATCCATCCTCAATCCATCTTCAATAAACATCAAGGTAATTTGTATTGTTTTACAAATTTAATTTCTTCTTTCTTAACCCTTTTTAGCCTCTTCTTTATTAACATAAAAACCATAACCCATTTGTAATTATTCTTATCCTTTCACCCCTTTTCATCTTTACCCTTAACCTCTTACTTCTCTTTATTCCATTTACCCACTATCCTCTTCACCATTTATCCTTTTATCCCCTTTTACCTCCTGTCTTTCTCATCCCTTTCATCCATTTACCTCTTCACAATTTATGAATTTTGCCTTCTTTATTTATTACCCCTTTTAAAAATTTGACCATTTACCAACCTTAACCAAAACTTTATCCCTTGTCACAAGACAAACCAAACCATTTCCAAACCCAAGACCATAACCTTGCCTTCACCAATTTTCAGCATTAGTATAATCAAACTAGTTGCTTCATTTTGATTAATTTGGTAAAGCATTCAAATTCATTATCTCAAATTTAGTTACTTTTGTTTTTTAATATCAGTAATTTTCTATTTTTATGTGAAATCATTTTATTTCATCATTTCAACTTAAGTGTTTAAAGAAGGTAGATTGACAGCCTCCTAGAAATTTGTTGCTTTTAGGATCTAGCTCATGCTAGGCAATCTACCCATTTACTTGTCTAAAAAACAAGTTTATTTTAGTGTTTTATTATTTTTAGGTGATCCTCAAAAGATAAATGGGAGCTCTCCAAAATCACTTGGATTGAATTCATCATTTTTAATAGGTTTTTCTACACACCCCTTATCACTAGTTTCTTCTTATCACTAGTTTCTCATATGGCCGCTACTAGACAACTCAAAAATCAAGTTAATCAGCCCCCATATTCTTCTACACCTATAAAATATACCTCAAACATTGAGATTTCTAATCATGTTGATATTTCCCATCCTCCTTCTCCTTCTAGGGTCCCACTCATATCTTAAGGGGATCCTAACTTTGTTGCCTTCCTTAATAATAATCAGGTGGCTTTACAACACTACTACAATACCATGCCACACCATACCCCTTTTTACTTTGGTTTCCTCTACTAAACCCCCTCTTATCATGTCACCCCACCTTATGGTGGGTACCACTTCAACCCAACCATTTTTAACCCACACCTCTTCCAACATCCCATCCACCAAAAACCAAACCAACCTTTTACCCCCCAACCAAACACCTCCTATCACATCCCAATTTGGTTCAACCTTACCCTTTGTCACCTACACCCCACCTACTATGGTATTATCCTCCACTCATACTTATATCCTCCCTTTAGTAACAACCAATACCTCAACCATAACCTAATCTCAAAATCTAGTGCTCTCTATACCATAAACACTTCACCCTATAAACACTTTGGTCACTACCCACCTTCAACCAACTAACCTTATAACCACTTTGATGCCACACATAAACCCTCTAACCTAAAACTTCCAACACATACCCATGATATCTTATCAATATATTCCTAACACATAATTATACATACCTTCACCTCAGCCCCAAGAAAATGTGTCATATACATATCCAACCCAAAAACCCTGAATAGACATGGTTAAGATGCTAATGGATATGATGACTATGCTTGATTCATCCATCTCAGGGTCACATAAAATTATCTCTTATGACTAAATTTACAATGAACCCATCTGTCCCTCTCTGACCATATCCTCTACAATAGAAATTGCCAAAATTATCTAAATTTTAAAGCAAGGAGGACCCCCAACAACATTTAAGAGCATTTAGGCATGCATGTTACTTAATTTCCCATGATGATGCTTTCCTCTTCTGTACCTTTCTTATGTCCCTATCTAGACAAACATTGGATTGGTATAGTGCCATCTTAAAACACTCCATCTTCTCCTTTGCCCAACTAGCCCAAACTTTTTTGGATCACTTTTCAGTCAATATATCCAAGAAATTTCCTATTACTAACCTCTACTCCATTCAGTAATTTAAATATGAATCTATTACTAATTTCATGGCTCGTTAGAGGAGCTTAATCAACCAACTTTCTTTTTCATTACCTCAACCTGAGATTATAGAACTCTTTGTTTGGGCATTTGCAAAACACATCTCATCTACACTGCATGTCCAAATCTTTTAGACATTTAATGAATCTTTTACCATCGATCAAAAACTAGAGAATAGAGTAATTGATGAGGGAAGATTAAAGTTGAAAAAGAAAAACCTAACTTAAAGCACCAATGAGCCCTCTCCTTCTAAACTATACAACACAACCAATACTGATTCCAAGAGGAAAGCCACCACCAATGCTATTTTCCTGAAAGCCATACCTCCACCATCTACCAAGCAACATAACCCAATGAACTAAACCTCTAACCCCTTTAACTATCCAAACCAAAACCAAAGGAACCAAACTTAGAATAACCATAAGCCATTAACTCTACTTGGGTAGCCTAATCCTTCCATTTTGTAATAGTTACTAAAAGCCAAAATCATTTTACTTTCACCAATTAAACCACCCCAAAAATTTAATACTTCTCCCCCCATGCCCAGTTAGTATAATGAGAATAACCATTATAATTTTCACTGAGTCATAGGACATGACATAAATAGATGCAATACATTTAAATACCTTGTACAATCCCTCATTGACAATAGGGAGCTCACATTGGACAATCCTAATGTGCCACCAAACCAAACCCTTGACATATTCCATAAACATTTCCCTAATCATGATCCTTCTACCCCTCATCATGAAAATAAACCTAGATAATCTCATGAGGCACATACTATTAATTTGGTTACTAGTGAACCCATTAATGAATAAAATGTTACCTCAACTACTTCTTTTCCCATTCCCCTATTGGAAGAAAAAAGACTACCTTCTATTCTTTTGGACACCTAAATAAAGGAAGTAACCATATCCATACCTCCATTAGAGGATACCAAACCTCCCTCCCCTATCTCAGAACCATCCACACCCTCTATGGAAGCTATTTCATAAGAGAAGATGACTCCATCTACCCAACCTCTAATTTCAAAAGCGTTTATCAAAGGTCAAGATAAAGGTAAGAGAAAAAAATTGTAACATTTAATCCCTTATTTGATAGACCAACCTAGCCCCTCTAAAACAACTAAAACCTCCACCCAACCAACCAAAACCTCTTCTAAATTGATTTACCCTCAAATTCCTAAACCCACCAAGATAACTAAAGTGACCAAATCATTTCCAAAACCAACAACTAAAACAACTAAAGAGGTGAAATCAACAAAGAGCCATAAACCCTAGATTTTACCTCCCTAAACCTTGCCCTCCATTGTGGGTCCCTATCCCTCTACTTTAAACACAAAATCCACAATTTTTACCAAAACCCCACTACCTTTATTGGTCACACCTTCATACTTGTTCTCTAAATCACCTTTCCCCACTACACCAATAATCCATAAGTTACCTACCTTACCATCCTTTGCCTCTATCTCATTGAGCATATCACACAAACCAAAACCATTAACTAAGTATACCACTTTACCCAAGACACCTATCACCAAACCCATGTCCCCTCAACTTTCTACTTCAACACCCAAAATGAAAACCACTAAACCTTTACCACCTTTAGCTAAATCTTACTTGACCACCCTCCAGTGGTTATTATAAACTTCTTCCTTGAGCTTACCACCCATCAGACCATTTGACCCTTCATGTACCAAACCCTCTTAATTTAATGATATCTTGATATGTACATATCATAGGGCACCAACACATGACACTAAGAATTGTAAATCTCTCAAAATGATAGTTCAAAACTTATATGAAGATGAAGATCTATTATCAGATAAACCTCCTTCATCCCTATTGCTAATCCAACCATTGACTCAACCCATTTGATCTTTGATCTCACCCAAAAGTGAAGAGGAGGAACCAAAGCAACCATCTAATCTAGAGAACCCCCTTATCCACACTATTCACATGGCTACCCAATCTCAAGCCCAACAAAAGGATAAAAGGAAGACTAAAGCATCCATTCCTTGGAGTTACCCATCCCTAAATTGATGAGTTTCATTTAACTCTTCATTTAATCAATGTCTAATTGATGTCTTATAAACCAAGGCTAGTGTCTAAAGATATCTGTAGTAAGGTGTAGGATGGTAGATCTAGAATTTTGCTTCTGTGGGTGTTTAATGGTCCTATTCTAACTTTGTCTAATGAAATAAATGTGTCCTAAACTACTTGATTCACTCTTTTGATGAAAAGCAAAAGATGTAACTATTTAATCAAATAAATCCACTCTTTTGCTTGAAAGTACAATCACACTCCTATTTACACTTGCTTGGAAACTAAAATCACACTCCTAACATAAAAAATAAATTTTCTTCACACATTTGTTGTAAAAGAAAACACACTTTTCTTAGAAAGGAAATGACTTTGGAATAAGGAAATGACTTTTGAGCTTTGAATTTGTTTTGATGTTTTATGAATGAATGCAAACATTAACAAGATTATAATTAGTTATAATAGAGAGTTAATATAACATAATATAAATACCATACACAATTCTTGGTTCCATGGAGAGTGGGCCCTTGCTCCTCTCAAACTCAGGAACAAAGATTAATCAATGCAAGAAATTGAAGTGATAATTCATAAAATTGAAATGATTACAATCCATCTAAAACTTGTAATATGCTTGTACATATCTTTTATCTATTATATATTATTTTTCAATGACAAAAGTCTTACTAATACAGTCAACTCAAAATAGGATGCAAAAAAATAGGATTCCTTGGTCGATCCACTCATTGAAAGATAGGAGATTGTATTTCCAAGAGATCTAATTATTCTGATGAAATAGATATACTATCCTATAATAGTATTAAGATCCAAATATATACAACTTTATCAAAATACAATCCTACAAAATAGTAAGTAGGTATTTTCCTCATTTGACTCCAACTAGAATGATTCTCTCTCATCTTATCTGGCTTCCAACTTCCCCATTTGTAGCTTTATCTTCACAAAATCCATGGAATTGACCTTGCAATGTCAATAGGAATGAGCCTATAGAGTCTTTAAAAATAAGCCTATAGAGTCCATAGAGATAACCCTGTAGAGTCCATAGAAACAAGCCTATAGACTCTGTAGAGACAAGTCTATAGAGTCCATAGAAATAAGCTTGTAGAGTCCATATAAACATTCTATGTGAGTTCGTAGTTCTGCTAGATGGAGATCAAAATTGAACATTCACTATACATCGCATGTGTCTTCTTCATGAGCATTCTTTACAACAAAAAAATACTAAAACATGTTATGTATTATACATTAACAACAAAGTAAAGGTTTAGTCTTTGGTTCAATATAAACAAGACAAATATCTATTTTCCATGTAATAGTTATCTAACAATCTATTATTTGCATAAGATAATATCCTTAGAGAGTTGAATTGAGGGAAATAACATGTCAATAATGAGCCATACTCTGAGCTCATCATCTCCCCCAGGCTTTAACTTTTGTAAGTCCCATTTTAAACATTCATTAGCATTCATAGCTCTGGTATCTATTTTCCACACTCTGACTCAAATCATAGTCATCAAATTCATCTGTTATATGCTTGTCTAAATTACTTGTAAACCCCTAATGTTCTTGAATCATTTGTTTCCACATATTGAATTTCCCCTCTGATTGTGGAGCCCAACTCTACCATCTTGGAATAGGTATGATAAACAAAGGGGGTCTATATCTCATGCCAATCCATTTCTTTTCT
This sequence comes from Torreya grandis, assembly GCA_037957365.1. Classification (NCBI taxonomy): domain Eukaryota; kingdom Viridiplantae; phylum Streptophyta; class Pinopsida; order Cupressales; family Taxaceae; genus Torreya; species Torreya grandis. The sequence continues at coordinate 352,415 of JARHVA010008121.1, forward strand.
CCCCTAGAGTTTATTACCTCTATTAATATTTCCAAAATTGAGGTAGCTCTCCTCATAATCCATCTTAAGTTATTTTTAGACATGACCTTCATCTTTTAAGAGGCACTAAAAGTTGGTCCCACCTTTTCACACTTGTAGTCACTACTGAATCAAAACTCTATCTTGAAAACAAGTCAAAAGAAACATCACAATCATATAAAGCTTGTAAATAGTGATTTTTAACTTCATCACTTAGACAAGCACAATTAAAATTATATCTAATCAATCTAGGGATAGGAAAGGCTGGTCTAATACATAATCCTATAGTCTTAGCATGATTTGTATACTCCTCAAATCTAATTTTCTATGCTAGTTGATTTTTGAATGTAGAATGCAATGCCCTCAGTTGAACTTCTCCTACATGAAGGTTTATCAAGAACTCATTATTCTCATGGTCTTCTATGATAAAATCATGTAAATAAAACTCACAAATCAAATCCTACTAATCAGGTTTAACACTATAGAAAATTTCCAAAAATGTTGTTGGCTGTAAAATATTATAAGGAAGATGACAAGAGATCCTCAGAAGCTACCGTTTATAAAATTGTTCGAATAAAAATAAACTATATTTAGGAGAAATATTCCTACATTACAAAGGAGATTCCCATAATTTTCATGCGTCCTACAAATTTTCTTCAAAATCTTGGACCTTAGCTTCTAATTCTTTCTTTTCATTTTCCAATATTTTGTTTGAAGAAGTTGCAACTTTATTTTTTTGTTTAAGTATGGAATATTTTTCTTCAATTTGATTTATCATTTACAAGGTAGGAATACCTAGACAACTTTTTTGACAACTTTGGTTAACAAATACCTTAAGAGGAGAAGGTACAACATTAAAAGGTGCTTTGGGAGAGTTTACCAAACTCTACAATCTCCTATTCTCCTTCTTCAAATTTTCTACATATATTCAGAGGTCTCTTTGTTCACTTTCATTTTTATTTATTATTTATTCTAATCTATAAACTTATATTTCATGATTGGTAGATGTTGTGTCCAATTTTTTACACTAATAATGAGTTGAGATGATCCTTATTCTGTAATCGACTGATCAAGTCAGCAATGTCAGTTATTTATTATTGCTCTAAAGCTTGAGCTTGAGAAAGCTTCAATGTTAAATACATAACAAGGTAATTTAGATTAGATGACTCTCCTTTCTCATTTGTTCATACATTTTTTCCTTTATTCATTATAGTTTCAACTAAAATTTGTGGTTGTCTTGCCATACTTGATTCCTCTGCCATGTTTGGCTCTTCTTCTAGAATTGGCTCCTCCATTATGATTGGAGAGTTGCTTTTGAAAGGATTTTCTTCAACATCTATAGTTTCAGGGATATTTTGATGTATGGGAGAATGAGATATCTTTGTTAAGACTATCTAAAAAAATTTCAACCTCTTTTTCATCTTCATCTATCAGAATTAACCTTCTCCTTCTTTTGGTCACTCTCTGAGTTATACTCGGTTGTCTTTCTTTTCAACCATCAAGCCCTTAGTCTTCTCAAGTCCTATAGCAACCTTTTGTTTCAATTTTATTCTTCCTAACAAGGGAATTGGTTTTAATATAGATTCATGAGATTATTTTGGGGACCTTAAAACTATAGGGATTTTAGACCTTGTGATACTTCTTGAAGAAGAAGAAGGGATATCTTTTAAGACTACAGTCTATGATTTCTTCTTTAGAGTCATTTTATCAACTGATACAGTAGGTGGAGATTAATGTTCCTATAGTAAACTTGAGGTTTCATGTGTAGCTAGACTTAAAATTTATTATGTTACACTATTCTAAAATTCCTCCCAGACCTCTTATCCTTACTAAAGGAAGTGATGTTGGATAATTAGGTGAATAAGGCCATGATGCCTAAGAGCAACATTAGGATTTATAGTCATAATTTTAAGGGCACCATATTATAAGGATGGGAGGTTAATATTTTAATGAGGGTTTTGCCTCCCATGCTTAATGTGTATTAATATTTTCATGGCATCTCCTCTTACAAGACTGTGTTACCCCTCACAAATGATATACTTGAGTACCCACTTGGCTACAGATTTCCAAGGTTCAGGAAGTGAATTTATACTAATCCATTTTGATTTTCCTTTAGAATATATTATACATGAAGTCCCAATCTACTCATTACCATTAAACTGAATAATTAAATCACTAAATGGAATTCTACCTATAGCTCTCATTCCCTCTTATGGAACTTGTATGATTTGATTTATAGTTTGAGTTGAAATAGGAATAACAATACCTTTAAAAACTAAAAATTTAGGGGTGAGATTAGTGATTAATTCTCTTACCATTATTTTATGGAAAGCTTAGAATTTTTCAATGAAAGGTAGCCAGCTATTTGCTCTAAAAACTACCACAGAAGCTTTGCCTTTGTGAAACTTTACTGCATTCTTCAACTCTGATCTCATTTTTTGTCCCATTTCTACTTAGATTTTTAGACAACTCTATTTCTTTAACCTGTATTAGGGTTTAGACCAGATTTTGTTAAAATCTATAGGCGATAATCACTTATGATTTGTAGGCAACAATCACTAAGGATATATAAACCAACTTCTATTGAAATCTGTAGGAATGAAATGGTTTGTGTGAAACTTGATATCTACATGAGTCCATAGTTTGATATGATTACTTATACATTTTAGCACCACACATTTATATGGAGTGTGCCAGTCATTTTGTTAATTTATTACAAATAGAATTAAATGATGATGTGGCACTTTGATGGTGATAATGATTTATCATTTCATTTAAAACCCCTTTATGATTTCTTATCATTATAATTATTGATGAAGCAATTGATTGTACCAAATATGCACACTTATCCATACACCTTTGGTGGCTTGTTTGCATGCTTATCCATTATGGTATGTGTCATGTCATTACATTTTGGAAGGCTCAAGTTTGGGTCATCTCCATAGAATAAGTCTTAATTAAATCAAAGATAATTAGTTAGCTAAACATAAATAAATAGAATATATATCTCACTTACTTTTGACCTTAGATTTATCTTTTGCTTGACATTTGTCCTGCACAAATAAGTTTGCATGGATTAGTTAATAGGTGTTGAAAGAAAAAAAATTATTACATGGAGAAGACCAATCATAGTGACATGATGAGATTCTCATTTTTTGTTTATATATATACATATATATATATATATATATATATATATACATACATACATGTGTGTGTGTGTGTGTGTGTGTGTGTGTGTGTGTGTGTGTGTGTGTGTGTGTGTGTGTGTGTGTGTGTGTGTGTGTGTGTGTGTGTGTGTGTGTGTGTGTGTGTGTTGCCCTTTGGCTAGCCATTATTGGTTTTTTAGCTAAAGCCCTTTTTGTAATGCATAGTCAGCTAGCAAGCTGGTTTTCTAGGCATGCATTGCCAATAGTGTCCCTGGAAGGATTTTCACTATTGATATTTATTTATTTATTTTATTTTTTATTTTTTTATTTTTATTTTATATGCAAGATCATCAAGGATCAAGTTCTTTGGAAGAATTAGAGTCCTCCAGAAAGGCTACTTAATCTTTTACCTTTTGAACAAATTCTTCTTTATTCAGAGGTTTCTGATAAAGCTTCAATCTATGTCCATTGACTAATAGAGCTCTTCTACTGTCATCAATAGGCATTAGCTTAATGGAAACATTTTCAAAGACCTCCTCAATCTGATAAGGTCCCAACCACTTTATTTGTAATTTTCCTTTAAACTATTGAAATTTGGAATCAAACAATAGTGCCCAATCTCCTTTCTAAAACTTCCATTGCTTGATTTGTGAATAATGCCAAACTTTTCTTTGATGTTGTACCAATTCAGTTCTTTGTAGTGCTTCCATCCTCATCTCATCAAGTTGATTGAGTTGTAAGATTCGTTCTTTCTATATTTATTCTAATTCAATCCCTACTTCTATAGTTATTTTCAAAGTTTGTAATTCAAATTCAATAGAGAGTAAGGGCTTCTCACCATAAACCAATTCATAAGGGGAAAATCCAATTGTTGTTTTCCAAATAGTATTATAGGCCCAAATAGCTTATAGTACCTTATCTACCCAATCCTTTCTATTGGAATTAAAAACCTTGGTTAAAATGGTTTCCAATTATTTGTTGGTGACTTCAACATGCCCATTAGCCTATAGATGGTATGGAAATGTTTTTATATGTTAATTTTGATATACTTGCATGAAGTGATTTATCATGTTTAACATGAATTGTGGTCCTTGATCTCAGACTATCTCCCTTGGAGCACCAAATCTTTGCATGATTTTGAAATATAAGAAATCAGCTACCATCTCTTCACTTGCATGAGTTAATACTTCTACTTCCACCCACTTGGTCACATAGTTTGTACATACTAAGAGATATTCTTTTCCTATAGAAGGATGATACACAGGACATATAAAATCAATTCCCCAATTCTCAAATGGTTCTAAAAATAATTAAGGATAAGGGTGTAGATGCATCTCTGTAGAAAGAGTAGGTTGTCCAATTCTCTGACAAGCATCACAGTGTCTAACATATCTTTTTACTTATTGATGAAGGTGAGGCTAATAGTATCCTGCTTCTAGGATTTTGTGTATGGTTATTTAAGTTTAGTAATAAACTCCTCTTGGATCATCATGACAAGCTCTAATGATATCATAAGATTCAATATTTGTCACACACCTGCAAAACACATGGTCAGGGCCAAGTTTGAATTGCATTCCATTAATCCATTTAAAATAATAACTTTCTTTGATTAAATGTTTATTTTTTTGTGAAAATTTTAGAGGAAACTTCCCTATGGTGAGATAATTAGCTATATCAACAAACCACGAAGATTTTGATGAAATAGAAAATAGTTATTCATCTAAAAATTCATCTTCCACTGGTTCTTCCTCACCTGTAGTGTTCATTCTTGACAAGAAATCAGCAACCACATTAGACTTCCTTGGTTTATCTATAATAGTAATATAGGATTCTTGTAAGATCAATAACCATCTAATAATCCTACCTCCCATAATTGTTTTGTTGGTAAGATATCTAATAGCTAAATGGTCTATATAAACAAATACCTTGTAGCCTATTATGTAGTGTCTAAATTTGTTAATTTCATATACTACATATAAGAATTCCCTCTCAGTTGTGTTGTAGTTTATTTTATTAGGTGTCATGTTTTTGCTAAAATAATATATAGAATACATGTTATCCTCTTCATCCTTTTGTCCAAAGACTACTCCTATTGTTGTATTGGAAGCACCTGTGTATATATGGAATGGCTGAGTCCAGTATGGTCCTCTCAATACTGGAGCAGTAATGAGTTTAGATTTGATGGTCTCAAAGGCTTGCTGGTAACTATCACTCCATTCGAATGTACTATCTTTTTAAGTAAGGCAAACATACGGGCATCTATTTAGCTAAAATTATCTATAAAGCATCTGTAGTAACTAGCATGTCCCAAACAACTCTTAATTTTAGTTTGTGTTTGTGGGATGGGTAAGTTGGATATTATTTCAACCTTGTTTGGATCTACTTGAATTCCTTTTGTAGAAATATGGTGTCCCAAAACTATTCCTTCATTCATCATCAACAAACATTTCTCATGGCTCAAACATAATTAATGTTCTTCACATCTAATCAATACTTTTTCCAAGTTGGTAAGAGCCTCTTTATAAGTTCCACCATAAATGGTTAAATCATCCATATATACTTCAACACAATCATTTGTAAGGTCAGAGAATATTACCAGAACTGCTCTTTGGAAGGTTACTGGAGCATTACAGAGTCCAAATGGGAGTACTTGGTAAGAAAAAGTTCATCAAGGGCAAGTAAATGTGGTTTTATCTTGATCTTCAACTGCTACCATTATTTAGTTATACCCACTAAACCCATCCAAGAAAGAAAAATATCTTTTTCCTACCAAGTTGTCAAGAACTTAATCAATGAAAGGTAGAGGAAAATAATCTCTTAGTGTTACTTTGTTTAGTTATTTATAATCTACACATACCCTTACTTTTACATTTTTATTGGGCACAATTACCAGGGGTGAAACCCACTGGCTATTTGAGATGGGGTAAATAAACCCAACTTCTAGCAATTTTGGATCTCAGTTTTGATTATCTCCTTTAATGCTAGGTTTATTCTTCTTTGTAGTTGTCTGACCAGTTTGATAGATTCTATGTAAATGTGATGAGTGCATATGTTAGGGTGAATTCCATTCATGTCAGTATAATCCCAAGCAAAAGCATTTGTATGCCTTTCTAGTACTTCAAAGAGTTGATCTTCCTCTTCATTTGTTAACCAACTATTAATGTTCAAAATATTTATAGGTAATACCATGATTGGTTTTGTGCCTGGGTAGTTGGATTCTATTTTCTTGAATTTACTAATCAATGAGTTTAGAGGACATAGATGAGTAAGTATCTTATGAAACATGGTTACATTATCAAAAAACTCTTCTCTAGGAGGAATCAATCTTTCTAAAGAATAATGGAATATATCTAAGAAATGAGTTTGTTTCCACATACTTTCTTGAATCAGTCCATGATCATATGGTGAGGAAAGAATAGAAGAAGTAGAAGTGGCAATTTCATAATATTCTATCTGACCCAAGAATCCTAAACTGAGGTAGTCCATAGTTTCTAAACTGGCAGAGTCTATAGATTCCAGACTGGCATAATCCATAACTTTTAGACTGGTAGACTCCATAGATTCTAGGTATATGTCTCCATTTAATTCTTCTAAGTTTTATTTAATTGTGATCATAATTAAGGATGAAATTTTATTTGATGTGTTATCTTATTCATCCACCCAAAGTTCTTGTATGTGATTTGTTGATGGTTTTGTAAGATGATACAAAGAGATGCATTTGGATTTTAACCTATTAGAAATGGTCATGTCTTCAGACATGCAATCAATTAATGTTGCTACAGTAGCCAACCATGGTCTACCTAGGATTATGGGATATCCTAGATTTTTTGTTTTAGGTTACAAGACCATGAAATCTATTAGATATTCCTAGGACTCTATCAATACTTCAACATTTTCTATAGTCCCTTCTGGTTTAGTTATAGATTGGTCCACCATTTGAAGAATGGTAGTTATGGGTTGCATTCTCATAAGAGATAATGTATGAAGAGTATCATTTGACATAACATTAATTTCTACTCCCAAATATACCAAGATGTTAGGAATTTCCTTACCTCCAATTGTGACTGTGATCACTGGGCTTCCTGGATCTGCATATTTTAGAACTAATAGTTTCCCTACTAATAAATCAACAACTTTTCCATCAACATGAATGGTTCTTGGACATTTTGATTTATTTCTAGGTGTCTTGATACAAAGGTTTTTGATGATCTTGTTCAATTCAGGTATATCCCTAATAAATTTTAGTAGGGGTACCTCAATATTGATCTTTTACAACTCATGGACCAAGTTTGATTCTAGTTTAATATCAATTTCTCTTAATATTTCAATAAAAGGAACTATTGGAGTAGTAATGTTTTCTTTGTTTGCTTCAGGGCTCATTTTAATTTCAACTTCTCTAGTGTTTAATTGAGATGATTCTGTTATTTCTGTTTCATCAGGTATCTCAAAAATTAGAATTGGAGGTTTTTTTTATAGTTTTACCTAATCTTAAATGTATGTCTGAACAATCAATAGCTCCAACATTCATTATCTTTTCCTATTCATTAACATAAATGAGTGCTAGTTGTTTATTTTTTGGATTTGCTATTGGTTGTGCCGGCATTTAGGGTTGATTGATTTGTCCTTATTACTGAATAACTAGGGGTGGCATTATAGTTTATTATTGAAGTGGTCTTCTTGGTTTGGTGAATTATTGTTGTGGGTTCCACTATGGATTCCATTGTTGGTATTATTTTGGAATACATTGGTGTCATGGTACCCATTGTTGTTGTGGCACCATCCATGGGGGTGTTGGCATCCAATCTTATCCTACCCATGGATTTTGGATTGATGTAATTTGGGGTTGATTCCAAAAAGGTGAAGGAACTAAAATATTCCATGGTGCCATCCATGGATTTATTGGGTTTCTTGCATTAAATTGTCCTTAAACCTGGTTTTTTGGGGAAAAATTTTGTCTTTAGATATAATTTACTTCTTCAGTGGACTAGAATTGTGTTTTCATTTGATTTTTTAAAATAGGTAGAAGGGTACAATGTTTGGTTCATGATCTATTGCATCATAGATCCCACATGATGAAACATTGGTTTTATCTAAGGGCAATCTCTAAGGGCATGTTTCTGTCTATACTTAAGATAGTAAATTGTTAAGGGTTATGTTGTATTTACCTTAGCGTGAATGCCATCCAAAGTATTATTTAATGTAACTAGAATATCCATCTTTAGATTGGAAAATTCTTCCATTGGCTTACCTACTTCATTAGATTTCCCAAACCTTCCTCTCCTAATTCTAGGTTTTTTTTTAGAGTATTTGGTACAAATCTCACAAATCTGATCGAAAGTCAACTTATTTATATCTCCACCTCCTATCAGATTTAAGGCATCTCTAGTATCTTCATCTAACCCTTTTAAGAAAACTAATTTTTGAACTTCTTTAGTGAGTGGATAATTGCTTCTTTTATGAGTGAACATGAATCTATTCAAATAATCCTCTAAATATTCATCCTCATTCTATTTGATTTTGAAGAAATCCTCTTTTCTTTCTCACGCTCGGTAGTAATCTTGATACTTGTTTAAGAATTATGTCTCCATGTCATCCCATTTTCTAATAGAATCACCAGGTAAACCCATGAACTATCTCATAACTACGTATTTAAGTGTAGAGGTAAATAGTTTTAAATTTCTAGCTATCTATTGTGCAATCATAGGTTTGACATAGCACCTTAAACTCAAATAGGAATTGATCAAGATCTTCTATAGATCTTCCCCAAAAATTTGATAGATTAGCTGGTAAAATATTATTCATGGGGGTTTGATCATTAGGATCTATAATAATAGGAAAGGAAAAAATCCTTCCTGATTGTGCAAGTTGTCAATTTTATGGATTTTGTTGGAGAGTCATATTTTCTTCTTTTGATGACGTTTCAAAGCTAGGATGATCTTCCCACTAAATATTTATGGTATCAGTTATGGGTTGCTCAAAGTTCTAAAAATTTTCTTCAGCTATGGATTTTTGAAATTCTTCTTCTAAGTCCTTGGCAATTTCTAAATAATGTCTTCCTACAAGAGATCGATCTTGAGGAATTTGTCTTATGGGGCTTGCTTATGGCAATGGTCTGGTTTCTATCCATGTTTCTTAAGATTCTTGAAAACAAGTTTCACTCATAACTTTTGGTTCACTACTCAGAGATGTTGAAGGAGTGTCAACTTGTGTTCTTGGTGGGAATTTTGAGATGAATCATCCTTTAGAGTCTCTAAGATGGTACATCAAATAATTTTTAAATTTTTATGGTTTTTACAATTTTTTTCTATTTTTCACTCTAGACCAATAATTATTACCTTACTAACACCTTATTTCCCTAGAAACAGTTCCAAAATGATGAGTGTCATTTAACTCTTCATTTAATAAATGTTCAATTGATGTCTTATCAACCAGGGCTGGTGTCCAAAGCTATTTGCAATAAGGTTTAGGATGGTAGATCTAGAAGTCTGCTTGTGGGGGTGTTTAATGGTCCTACTCTAACTTTGATTAATGAAAAAAATGTGTCCTAAACTACTTGATTCACTCTTTTTCTAAAAATGAAAAGATGTAACTATTTAATAAAATTAATCCACTCTTTTACTTGAATGTAAAATCACACTCATATTTATGCTTGTGTGGAAAGTAAAATCACACTCCTAACTTAAAAAGGAAATTTGCTTCACACATTTGCTGTAAAATAAAACATGCTTTGCTTAGAAAGGAAATGACTTTGGAATAAGAAAATGACTTTTGAACTATGAATTTATTTTGATGTTTTATGAATGAATGCAAACATTAACAAGACTCTGATTAGTTATAACAAAGAGTTAATATAACATAATATAAATACCATACATAGTTCATAGTTCTAAGGAGAGTAGGCCCTTCCTCCTCTTAGAATTAGGAACAAAGATTAATCAATGTTGGAAATTGAAGTGATAATTCATAAAATTGAAATGATTATAATCTATCTAAAACCTATAATATGCCTATAGGTATCTTTCATCTATTATATATTATTTTTCAATGACAAAAGTCTTGCCTTTTATAATAATACAATCCACTCAAAATAAGATGCAAATAAATAGGATTCCTTGGTCCATCCACTCGTCCAAAGATAAGAGATTGGATTTCCAAGAGATCCAATTATTCTAATGAAATAGATATACTATCCTATAATAGTCCTAAAATCCAAATTTATACAACTTTATCAAAAGAAAATCCTAAAAAATAGCATTTGGGTATTTTCCTCATTTGAATCTAGATGGAATGATTCTATCTCATCTTATCTAGCCACCAGCTTCCCCATTTGTAGCTTTATCTTCACAAAATCCTTGGAATTAACCTTGTAGAGTTGGTAGGAATGAGCTTGCAGAGTCCGTAGAAACAAGCCTATGGAGTCCATAGAGATAAGCCTATAGAGTCCATAGAAACAAGCCTATATACTCCATAGAGACAATCCTATAGAGTCTATAGAAACAAGCATATAGAGTCCATAGAAACATTCTATGTGAGTTCATAGTTCTACTAGATGGAGATCAAAATTGAACTTTCACTATACATTGCCTGTGTCTTCTTCCTGAGCATTATTCACAACAAAAATCACTAAAACATGCTATGTATTAGACATTAATGACAAAGTAAAGGTTTAGTCTTTGGTTCAATATAAATAAGATAAATATCTACTTTTCATGTAATAGCTATCTAAAAATCTATGATTTGCATAAGATAATATCCTTAGAGAGATGAATTGAGGGAAATAACATGTCAATAATGAGCCATATTCTAAGCTCATCACAAACTCCAAAGCTAATAATACCCAACCTCCTCCATCTCCAAACAAACCCAAGGTGTCTATCTTAGGTGCCTATCCATCTAACCCTCCATACCCTAACCCATATGCAATATCCTTTTGAAAAGTTATCTTTAGGAAACTTCACCAAACTCCAATAAAGATGAGCTTGTATGAGTTAATCTCTACCTCCCCCATTCATTGTCAAGTACTCATAGAGGCTCTACAATCCATCGAGGTCCAACTTGATGATCCTCAACCTCTAGCTAGTTTTTGTTGGTACTCTTCAAACTTCTAACCTTGTCACCTTTAAAAATTTAGAAATACCTTTTGTCCATTTAGAGGATCCTGATCCCCCTCTCTTCATTACAACATATATCAATCAAGCCTACATCAAAAGGGTGAATATCAATGGGGGAGATAGCACCAATATTATCACCTTTCATTCTTATGACCAGCTATAATTACCTAAGAACATCATGTCTAAAAGATCTGTGGTTCTTCATTCTTTCAATCATAATATGGCTACCCCCCGGGCATATTTGTCCTCCACATTTGTGTATGACCTCATATTATTCCTGAACACTTTTATGTTATAAAAGCAGAGTTTAAATACAATAATTTACTCAAATTCCCTTAGATTTGTGCCATGAGTTGTGTCTCTTCTACCCTACATCGATGTGTCAAGTTTGAACATGAAGGGTAAGTTGAGACTATTCAAGCTAACCCTAGTCCTTTTACATCTTTCAATATGAGATATTGACCCAATGATGTCCTTCTTCCTCCCTTATCCACTGCAAAATCATCTACCAAAAATACAACCTCACTAGCCAAAACCCATAGCATTTCCACACCTACTATTGATAAAGCTTCCAATAGCTCATCTATCCCCTTTTCCTAGATTCCTATAGAATACCCTATGACAACCACATTCCAATGTCTTTCTTTTTTGGAATATAGACTCTTAGCCTTATATGCCTACCTTACCCTCCATTAATATGGGAATCTCAGACATGACCCTTCTTATGACCTTAACATTGGAACCATCATCCCCATTAGTCTCCCTAAACATCAAATTAATTTCATTTATGGGTGACTTGATCAACCACTTATAGCCCCTACCACTACATCATCCATCCAACTATTTACCTCTAACTTTTCCTATCTTAGCAAACTAGAGTTCGTTAAGCTATATCTTTATAGATGTGCTTGGAAAGGATTTGGCCTCGGTCATTATGAAAAAGGGCCTCATGAGTTACCCCATTTCAAAACTTTACAACCTCATGATTCATTTGGCCTTGGGGATGAACCACATAAATAATACACCAAGTCACCTAAACCCATTGCCACCATAGAGGAATATATCCCATCCTTCCCAACCCAATCACTTTCTCCACCCAAAGACCCTGATATCATCCCTCCTAACTTTCATTTTATCAATACTATAAGTTTGGGCCCTCTCATCTACCAAAAGATTTTCCAAACCAAGGTCCTTCCAGTCATACATCCTGAAATTTTAGAGAATGATTCTCCCACCATCAACACCATCCAACATCAAGATGATGATTTCATTCTTACCCACCTAGGTGTGGGGAAGTCTTCTATCCATAAATCCAATCCTCTTAAGGCCCTGACTATGTTGAATGAATCTACCATAGATATCAACTTGGGCACTTAGGATGACCCCTACATTGTCAAATTGGGCCAATTATTGAATACCGAGGAAATTCATGATTTCTCCTCTTTCCTCTAAGACCATATCATAGTCTTTGTTTGATCTTAAAATGATATACTTGGGATTGACCCCACCATTGCTACCCATAACATAGTCACTCATTGTGATGATAAGACTATTAAAAATAAACTTTGATGCATTCATCCTCACATATCCCTTATCATCAAAGAAGAACCTCAGCATCTTTTATTTGTAAACTTCATTTAACCCATTGACTACTCTTAATATGTCTCAAACATTTACATATCACCAAATTCAATATGAATTTATGCATTTATGTGGACTTTCATGACCTTAACCTCACCTACCCTAAAGATGACTTCCCTCTCACTAGTATTGACCAGCTTGTTGATCTTATGATTGACCATAAGATGTTATCTCTTACGGATGGGTTTTTAGGTTATAATCAAATATTGATTGTTCCTAAAGATCAACATAAAAATACCTTTATGACTCCTTGGGGAAATTTCTAATATAGAGTCATGCCTTTCAGGTTAAAGAACACGGGTACAAACTACCAATGTACCATGACTTGTATTTTCCATGATATCATCCATAAGATAATAGAAGACTATTTGAATAACCTTCTCAAGAAATCTAAACTTCAAAAAGACCACTTGGCTATTCTTATGATCATATTTGAATGCCTCATCCATTATAATGTTTGCCTAAATCCCAAGAAATCCATTTTTGGGGTCCTTTTAGAAAAGCTTCTTGGATTCATCATCTCTCTTTGTGGAATTGAATTAGACCCTCCTAAAGTTAGAGAAATTTTGGACATGTCAACTCTAACCAATCTTAAACAACTCTAAAACCTTTAGGGAAGACTTCAATCCATTCACCATTTCATTTCCCAACTTTTAGAATAGTGTCAACCTTTTCATCACCTTTTGAACAAGGATGTCTCTTTAAAATGTAGTGGTGATTATCAAAAGGCCTTTGATTAAGTCAAATAGTAACTTTTATCACCACCTATCCTCACCCCTCCAAAAGATGACCACCCCTTTTACCTATATATTTTTTCCACTAACCATTCCCTTGGGCCAATGTTGGCTCATTGAGATGAACAACACAAAGATAAATTTGTATACTACATTATTCATACACTTTTAAAATACAAAACTCAGTATACACACATTGAGAAAATCTACTTAGAATTGACCTTCATGGCCACCAAACTTTGCCATTACCTTCTTAACCATAAAACCTATGTCATCATTAATATTGACCCATTCAAATACATGCACTCTAAACCATACCAAAATCAATGTATGGCTAAATGGCTCATGCTACTAGCTGAATTTGACCTTGAATTCCTCCAAAAAAAAGTCAATTAAAGGTCAGGTCATTGTCAATCAATTGGTTGAAGCTCCTCTAGAAAATAACCAACCACTCCCTCTTGCTTTTTTAGATGAGTCTATCATGACTCTCTTTCAAGAAGATGATATAACCTACCAAATGACCATGTTCTTCAATGTATTTAAATGCCAAAAAGGAGGGGGTACTAGATTTATTATCATTCCTCTCGATGGTGAACCCCTTCCTCTCTCCTTCAAACTTAACTTTGAATGCACCAATAATATGGCCAAGTATGAAGCCCTAGTGATAGGTCTCTGAACTGCTCAAATCTTGGAAATTAAGACAATCTATGTCTTTGGTGATTCCCAGCTTGTGGTCAACTAGGTCAATGGTTCCTATCAATGTAAGAATGATGTCTTACTAAAATATAAACTTTTAGTTGACAAAATCTTAAAATAATTCAAGCATTACCTAGTCTAATTCATTCCTCAATCTACCAATAAATTTGTAGATATAATGGCCTACCTTACTTCTCAAATCCCTTCTCATCCTTCCAATTCCAAAATATTTATCATTGTTCATCATTTTACCATACGTTCTTATGGCCAATCTGACCTCCCTACCATTTTTAATGTAGAGGAATCCCCATCTGACATTTGGTATGACCAAACTTTCAACTACCTCAACCTAGTAATTATTCCTCCCAACCTCTCTAGGAATGATAAAAGAGATTTTATTTAAAGTACCTCTCATTAAACCATAATAGGGGGAATCCTTTACAAATTTGTTTTTGATGGTATCATTCTTCATTTCCTACATAGCCATGAAGCTTCCCATGCCATCAAAGAAACACATGATGGGATCTGTGGGAGATAATTTAGTGACCTAGCGGTCGCTAAACGTATCCTTTGCCTTGGTTACTATTGGCCCACCCTCAACCAAGATTGTTATGATTATGTAAAAAATGTGTTAAATTTCAAAAGCATGCTAATTTACATCATGCACCATCTAATAGCCTCCAAGTATCTAAGTAATTTTTGCCTTTCTCTCAATGGGGGCTCGATCTCATTGGGAAAATTAACCCCCATTATTTGTATCAGCATAACTCCATCATCATAGCCATCGAATACTTCACCAAGTGGGTAGAAGCTATTCCTCTAATCTATACCAAATCAAAAAAGATTTTTGATTTTATCAACCACCATATCATATGTTGCTTTAGTGTTTCTACAAAGATTATCACTGATAATGGTAAATCCTTCAAGAATAAGCAAGTCTAAGGTTTATGTGATGCATTTGGCATTGATTTAAGATTTTCTTTGCCTTACCAACCAAAATCAAATGGACAAGTATAAGCCTCTAATAAAACCCTCAATAAAATATTAACTAAAGTTATTAGTGCTTTAGGTTAGGATTGGCACTTACACATCTCATTCACCTTATGGGCCTATCACACTAGCATTCAAACCTCTATTGGTGATACACCTTTCTCTCTAGTCTTTGAAATAGAGGTAGTCTTGCCTCTTGAAGTCCAAATCCCCTCTCTTCACATATCTTTGAAGGATCTCATTTCTGAAGAAGATTTTTGTTAGCATCATTTAACTCAACTTGAGCTACTTAATGAGCATCATTTATCATCTCTCACCCACCTCCATATCTATTAAGAGCGTATCACACATGCTTATAATAAGTACCTCAAACCACAAGAATTCAATATCAGATATCTTATCCTAAAATTAAACCAACATGTAACCAACATGGAGAATATTAAATGAGGTAAGTTTGCTTTCAATTAGATTAGACCCTACACCATCACCCATAAGTATGGATCAAGAGCCTATTGTTTGTCCTCTCTCAAAGGAAAACCAAAACCTGATCCCCTCAACACTTTGCATCTACATCTATTTTCTATTAAAGAAGGATCAAGCTCACTTATTTATCTAACTTAAGCTCATCCCTTGATTATGATATTTTCACCTTCACCCACCTTCCTCCTCCCTTTTTAAGGATAATTGATTACAACATAGAACCATGTGATTAACCATCATATTCATAGCCTAATCCTAAATATGGGTACCATGGCTCTACCCATATCATGGTTATCATGGATACTTTTCATCTTCAACAAGATGAAACCCCATGGTCATTGTCTCTCAAAACCTTACCCTTTCACATAGCATTAACATTCTTATGAAAAGTTTTGCCCTCATAAAGGTAAACCACTAAACCTAATTGGATTAGTCCATGTCTAAACACATTTAATATTGTAAAAATTACTTGGGTCAATATCTTAAGCATTATAGATTGCTCCCTTGAAGGACAACTGCCTAAAAACAAAATAAACATGTAAGGTAGACTGCTTCCTTGAAGGACATCTATCAAGAACATTAAAACAAAGCCAATAAGCTTAGACTAATCCCTCAAAGGATGGCTCAGTTAAATTTTTCAAAAGTAGAGAAATTTCATGGAGTCTTCCCACATTGATCAGCTTCCCATATATAACAATAAATCAAAAGACCCACTACCACGAAAAAATCTATAACCGCAATCAGCTTACACATGTAGACTTATTGCATTGATCAATCTACATCTAGCATACGACATGGACTTGTCTATTACCATTCTTAGGCCACATATAGAAGGTTAAAACTAATTCACATGAGGTTATCATACATATTACCCATTACCCTTCACACCAACTATCACCCATCTTCCCTTTCGACCATTTATAAATCAAGGGATTTAGAGCTTATTTGACACCCTGTGATCATGAAAAAAATTATCAACTAAATGATTGTTCATACATAGAATTTAAATGGATTATATTCATTAATTTGATCTCACTTCAGGTCTATTTTTAGTCCTTTTCAAAAAAAAAACATCGGGCCCTATTCTTATCTTAATGTACATGGTTGATGTTTTCACCCTCACTTGTACCATCCAACATTGCAACAACAATAGTCATTTCTTTTACATTAAGAGAGATTAAAAAAACCATAACCATACCAATCATAACCATAACCATGAAATTCATAAGTATCCACACAACCTCAAGCATAATAACATTTAACCAACAATATCCAACACATTACCCTCCTATTCCTACTAGTCCATTGCCACAAGCTCTAAACATCATAACCTAAACATTGGTAGTGTCTACTCAAACATGGAAATATTTTCTTTTGTACCAGCTAAGAGTCCACCCATAGCAAGGGAATGACTATCTAATCTAATTTTATCACCAATATCCTAGACCACATAGCTCCTTGATACCAGGGCCTCTTCTAAATGGGACCCTGTGTCTATGATTCCCAACAACTAGGGCACATGATGCATATATGGCCACCATTTATCTATCTTACCCATGAGAATATTGGGTCAAGAAAGGTACATCCTTCATATCTTACCATATTAATAAATTCCTTACTTATAGAACCTACTTGACCATCAAATAAATTCTTTACAGGTTATCACTTCGCTACTGGCCTTAAAACTCAGCTTGTAGCAGTGGCGAACCTTAGACACAGTGACTCTACAAATATAGATAGACCCACGCCTCCTAAAACTTGTCTTGTAGTGGTAGACACTATCTCTAAACTCCTACCCTCACACAATTTTAGAAGGTGCAACCTCCTCACAAAAACATCTCTTCTTTAGATTATCTCCATTGAAGATTATTTGTGGTACTTTGCATTGTGTTCCCTTCTAATTTATCCTACCTTGCCCATAAGTATCTCTCATCCTACTAAATGTGGGATCATTATGGTAACTATTTACCAACCTACCCCATTTCCTTTCATTAATACCTTCACCAAAACTATTGTTTCACCAAACCATCTCCCTTAACCTAAACCAACCCATGTGGTCCATCAAATTAAGGCAACCAATTTGAACACCACTCATCCAAATCTTATTAAACTACATTGGCCTGATGTCCATGGATAGTGTAGGCATTGCTCTAGGGGCAATTTGACCATTAACAACTAATTTACATCCCCTTTTTTTCTTCTCACTCATTTCTAATGCTAACAGTACCCTTTTGCTTAGGGAATCCTATATCAAGGAAGCTTTGAATTCTTTATTCGGTGTCCTTATATTTTAACACCATATAATACTTATTATTAAGTATTTCCCCCATTTTTGGGAGATCTACATTCGCCTAAGGTATTTTTGGAATATGTAAGTAGCAATCAATTACTAAGGTCAGCTTGGCCACTTCTTTTACTTTATTTTCCCTTCTCACCTAAAATATTTTCCTCCACTTCTTGACCTATCTCCTAACCTTCTCCCTACCTCCATATTGTCAATCTATTTTAATAACTTTTCCATCTTGTCAATCTCTTTTAACACAAGGTTTTTGGCATTCCCCATTTGCCCCCCTTACCTCCCATAAATTTGCCTCCTACTTTGCTTTTTTGGCCTCCCCATCATCTTTCCTTGTGCATGTTTCATGGCCCACTTCCCCACCCACATTTTTCATTTTATGCCTATCTTTCACCTTATTAATAAACTTACCCTTTATCCCCTTTAAGTTTGTTTTCTTTACTCATCATCTCCCCTTCCCCTTGGATATTTGTCATACCCCCTTTATCACTCTCTTTTCTTCACTCATTCTACTTTGTATTGTGCATATTGCAATATTTCTATTTATTCTATTGCTACACTTTTTATTTACATATACCACCACTCTCTACCATTCCGCCACTCTTCCTACCATACCCATTTTCCATTATTCCAATTTGTTTTTTTGTCATTCTTCATATTTTTTATCTTCCCCTTTTTCCTCCACAACTAATTACTCCCTGGGTATTTATCCTTTTATAAGCCTTCCATAATCACCCTTTTCTTCTTATCTCTTTTCGCATATGGCCCTTTTTACATTCCCCTTTTCCTCTTTCCATCTTGATACTCACTTATCTTTTACATCTGTGTGAGTATCTATGCTTTGTATCCCTACTTCAATTCTTCCTTTTCATTCTTATCATCTTTGATCTTCATCCTTTAGTTTCATCTCACTCCCTTTCATTACATCCCCTTATTTCTTCACCACCTCACCATTTTTTATCTTGTCAATCTCTTATAATCACCCCTTCAGCTTGTCAATCTCTTCTAACAAACTTATTAACACCTACCTTCTCTTTTCACCTTCTTGTTCACCTATCCTTCATTTCCCCTCATTCTTCACCCCTTTTCCATTTCCCACCCCATTATCATCTCCAAAACCACCATCTAATTTGCTTCATTATTCCTCTTCTTGCATATCATCACCCACGCTTACTTGGTCAAGATACCACCTACTTCTTCCATCTCCCCTCATCCTCTTTGTGTCCTCATTTCACTCCTTTTTTCTTCATGTTTCCTTTTCTTCCATTTATTTGCTTATGTTTCATTTTCATCACCAAACTATTTTCTCTTTTTCCTTTTTTAGATGTGTTTTCAAACCTTTCAAGGCTTCCCATATCCCTCATTCTCCCCTTACCCTTCATGATTGTTACACTTCTCTCCCCATCCTTTTCAATTCTCTAATCTATCATTCTTTAATTCATCTCTCACCCCCCAATATTTTACCTTTTGTTTTCTTCTCTTTTCTCTATTTCATTTCATTTTTTCCATCTCCCTTGATGCCCTTCCTTGCTCTTCCTAACCTATATGACCATTCCTGACTTCTTCCATCCTTCTCCACCTTTGTCTTTATCTATGACCTCATTGTTTTCTCTTCATCCATCACTTGGTCCACCTTTACCTCATCCCTTGATAGATCTCCCTTATGTTTTCCAATTTCACATCCACCTCTTTAGAGTATGATCACTAGTTATACTACTTATATGTACATCTCCTTATCTACTTCCTTATCTCCTCCATGCCCTTGCCTTAATAAACAAAATCTGGTCAAATTCTTTACTTTAGGATCATCCCTTTATTCCTTTAATGCCTCTATATGTTACACTCAGACTCCCTTTTTTTTCCTCTCCAACTACTCCCTTCACCCTCCCTATCACCTTTTTCCTTTTCAAACCTCTACCCATTTTCAGCATGCTATGACCTCTAAGGCATTCCACTCATTTCTAGTTTACTATGAGATATATACCAATCGTATAGCTCTATAACATAATTGGCCAGGACTACAGGCTCATAAGACCAACTAGCAAACCTGACCATCATTCAACCATTAGGATGAAAATCCCCACCTCTTCTTGTCTTGCCTATTTTAAACCACTTTTACTCTAGCCTTTGAAGATGTTATAATCAAAACTAAAACCACCTTTAAATGGAAGATTTGGGATACCCATGTAGGGATAATAGCTACACCCTCTCACATGCCCTAACCTTCTAACCAATAATTTCCCTCGATTCTCCCTTTCAAAAAACATCTTCTTATGCCTTGAAATAACCCTTGATTTAATGCATGAAATCCATAACCTGATCCCTCATTTAATTAATATTATTATTATTCACCTCACTCCTTATTCTAACATCCCTTAGCATCTTTCTCTGAAAGCCCTTAAAACTTAATGTTTTTTACTTATTTTGGGGCTCTACCGACTCAAGGGTCAAGGATTCAAATCTTCACCACTTCTCATTTACCCACTCTACTACTTTGCTTCCTTGAACCATTGAATAATAACATTTCATAGCTTGTTAATGACATTATTGTGGAATGTTCACAATGTCAACTTATTTGGATGGTGATGAAAGAACCCATTGAATCACTATATCAATTTGAGTAGTTCCAAATTTTCTAAAACCTGGTAAAGCATATTTCTCCTTTTTCATTCTCTTTATGATGGTGGTAGAAACTTCACACTTTAACCTACTTATCCATGGCTATAAATTCCTTTTACATAGTTTATGCAATCATCTCAATTACATCCTAGCTCACCTCATCCACCATTTCTACCACACCTATTAAAAAATTATTTGATAGCCATATTTTCCACCCTTTGGTGCTTCTCTTTTTTTAATTTCCTTCACTTGGACCTACCTATATGATATCCAATTAGGATAACCAAGTTAACCAATAGACTTTACCAAAAGAGAACTACATGTGGCCTAAAATTCTTTTTATATCCCTATCCATAGAAATATGTAGGTAGCATCCACTTGTTATGTGCATTTGGAGTCAGCTTGACCATCCCCTTCCAACCCATACCCAATCCACCCATGCTTTTACCATGTCCACCTTGACGTTAGTTGTTTTTGACCCAAAACGTTGGCACTCTTTGCAATAATTTTTTCCCACAAGTACCAACCTTGCCATGATGAAATTTTAAACATTTATACCACCTCATGCAAAAACCAAGCCATTTTTTTTCTCAAGAGTAATTCCTACCTTGGATCCTTGAGTCAACACTGACCCTATTTAGGAACCTTGATAAGACTAACCTAATCAGCTATGACCAATGTTAGGGATTAGTTACCTTGTATTTATCTTAGAACCCAACCTTTATTATTAACATTGGCACATTTAGTCTCTACGTAATCTTGACTATTATGCTTAGTCATATTTTTTGAACCCATTGGCATTTCACATACCCAGCTACTTTGTGGCACCACCTAGTGCCTCCCCATCAACTACTTATCAAACCTACACCTAATTTGACCTTTCCTCTTTAACTCTAAATTTTATGGCTAACACCTCCTCCCATACTCAAGGTACCCTAAAAAAAAGGGCAAAATATAGACACTAAAAAAAGGGCAAAATATAGACACTACATAAAAAAAAGGGCAAAATATAGACACTAGATTAGTTTTTGTTTTACATCTTGTCAATTCAAGGCTACATAAAAAAAAGGGCAAAATATAGACACTAAAAAATTGCACACTTATAGTTTTTGATGCCTAAATGCCTCAAGATACCCTAAAACTTATTAAACCTTCCCCAAACCCCTCTTAACCAACCAAATCACTATTTTCCTAGTCATAAATATCATTCAAAATCACTATTTGAAAGTAATATTTAAAATTACTATTCACCATCACTATTCACTATGGGAGCCACTATCACTATTCTTGATGACATGTCAAGTGACATGGCATATGACACGACAAGTGACATGGCATATTACATGCTAATTGACATGGTAGGTGATATGGTAAGTGATGTGGCCTCATGTGGGACATCATACCCCACTTGGGACCCTTCCTAAAGTGCTTGATGACCTCATTCAAGCATCACAAGGTCCCCCATGAAATGTGTAAAATTTCCACTTAAGTTATCATTATTAAACATGTATTTTTGTCTTACCACATGAAATTAGACTTTAAAAAGAGATACCTACCTCTTTAAGACTTTGAAAATGACAAAGAGCATCCATTTTTGACTTTTTAGCTCAAATGGAGGCTCACCAACCCAAATGGGAGATTTTATAACCCACATGGGAATACCCACAAACCTAACCTTAGAATTTTCATCCCCCACATGTAAAATTGTGCCACATTTAGTGTACCACCCCTTTAAGTGCTTGTGTGAAAACAAGAAAGGATGGTAAAAAGTCTTTAAGTCTCATTCAAACCCATCTGCATGATTTCCATTCAAACTTGGAGCTCACCAACCCACATGGGAATCTTCACAAACCTCACCTCAACTACATCATTACCCAACTTGTATAAATTTTAATTGATTCAATATTCTTCTATTTTGGCATGTTTCTTCACACAAAAATGCTATAAATACCCCCCTCTCCTTCACCCAAGGTTAAGTGGCAAGTTAGTCTTTTTTTCTTAACATATTTCTCTAGGTTTTTGAAGAAGGTAATCATATTAGAGATCATAATCATATTGGAGAGAAGATATAAATGAATAAAAATCTACCAAAATCTTTAACAAGCATCCTTAACAAGCTGTCCTCAATCCATCTTTAACAAACATCAAGGTAATTTGTATTATTTTATAAATTCAATTTATTCTTTCTTAACCCCCTTTGGCCTCTTCTTTATTGACCTCAAAACCATAACCCCTTTGGCCTTATTCTACTCCTTTCACCTATTTTCATTTTTACCCTTAACTTCTTCTTTCTCTTTATTCCATTTACCCATTAGCCTCCTCACCATTTATCCCTTTATCCCCTTTTACCTCCTTTCTTTCTCATCCCTTTCATCCATTTACCTCTTCACAATTTATCCCTTTTACCTTCTTTCTTTCTTACCCTTTTTACCAATTTTACCATTTACCAACCTTAACCAAAACTTTATCCCTTGTCACAAGACAAAAAAACCTTTTCCAAACCCAAAACCATAACCTTGCCGTCACCAATTTTTAGCATTAGTATAATCAAACTAATTGCTTTATTTTGATTAATTTATAAAAGCATTTAGCTTTATTGTCTCAAATTTAGTTACTTGTTATGTTTAATATCAATAATTTTCTATTTTTATTCAAAATCCTTTTATTTCATCATTTCAACTTAAATGTTTAAAGCAAGTGGATTGATAGCCTCCTATAAAGTTGTTGCTTCTAGGATCTAGCTCACGCTAGGCAACCCACCCATTTAATTATATAATAAACAAGTTAATTTTAGTTTTTTATTATTTTTAGGTGATCCTCCCAATCCAAATAGGAGCTTTCCATAATCAATTGGATTCAACATGTGCATTTTTAATAGGTTTTTCAACACACCCCTTATCACTAGTTTCTTCCTTTTCAAAGATTTAAGAAAAGTAAAAAAATTGAAAGAAACAACAATATAATGGGATGAGGTCCAATAAATGGTATAAATTCAATAACGAACATAAGATCAATAGTATGTGAGTGAGTTAAAGATTCAACAAACCTTGACTACAAAGGTTTGATTGACAAGTGGAATAAGCATGTGAATCTAAGTAAGAGATCAATAGATCACATTCATTCACCTTAGGTAGATCTAATAGAGTGAGATGAGTCATGAGATTAATGATTTTATCTATTTATTAATGAACAATAAAATGAAGGTGAGCCCAAATTATGTATATGGAGGTTAATTAGTTGGTTTTCAACCAAGGTAAGTAAGCATGATAGAGCTGAGCTCAAGCACATTTTGATTTGATACAGGAGCAATTTTTTTTGGGACTAAATAGTGCCATTAAGACTCTAAAAATATATAATATGTCCTTTTATGACCTAACATAGATAAGTTTAGGATAATATCTAAATAGGTCCTTTTGTGTCTTGAAATAGATCAGTTTAGGATATTATCTAATCATATGATGTGTGTGTGTGTGTGTGTGTGTGTGTGTGTGTGTGTTGTGTGTGTGTGTGTGTGTGTGTGTGTGTGTGTGTGTGTGTGTGTGTGTGTGTGTGTGTGTGTGTGTGTGTGTGTGTGTGTGTGTGTGTGTGTGTGTGTGTGTGTGTGTGTGTGCATGTGTGCGTGCGTGCATGCATGCGTGTGTGTGTGCGTGCATGCATGCGTGCGTGCGTACATGCGTGCGTGTGTGTGTGTGTGTGTGTGTGTGTGTGTGTGTGTGTGTGTGTGTGTGTGTGTGTGTGTGTGTGTGTGTGTGTGTGTGTGTGTGTGTGTGTGTGTGTGTGTGTGTGTGTGTGTGTGTGTGTGTGTGTGTGTGTGTGTGTGTGTGTGTCCAAGTGGATGTATCAACTATATTAAAACCAATATTTTAAATTGGTTTTCAATCTATAGTAAGCCTAGGTGCACATTTCACAGTAGAGGTAGATAGATGTAATTAATGGAGGAGTATCTCAAGCTATAAAAATAACCATTAAAATTAAACTAATCATGACCTTGAATATGAATACCTCACCCTAAAAGGAAGGATAATATATGGAGTAACTTGAAAATATTCATTTAATACAAAGAATGGCCTCTACAATTTATCTTGATTTCGTATCCTCCATCAACTCAAAAAAGGATAAAGCGACATTAATACAGGAGTAGGCTCAAGGATTATTGGGGGATGATTTTTATAAATGGGATAGGGCTCATTAATGATCCCTTTAGCACCATTTTTTTCTCTCCCCCTTTTTCTTCCTACAAATACTAGCTTTGATCTCTTGATTTGGATCCCTTGGCTACAGATGGTGAAGGTCTACCAAAATCACTTTTTAACACTCTCTTGAAGTAATAAAAGATAAATTTTAGATTATAATTGATCACTAAGTGTTCTTTATCAAATTTTTATGTGCATAGTGTATGTTTATATTCATCATTTGTATTTTTTCATGTACCTTTCTTCAATTCTATTGGTTTTTTGTAGGTCATGTGAAGCGTTAGCTAGTGACATTCCTCTTGAAGTGTCATAAGTCAATAGTGTCTTATATAGACCTCCCCTTTTTCATCCTTCAAGTTATAATTATCCTTTTAGACTTCATATGAAATACTCATGCTTGTAACCTTGTCATAGAGTCTAACCAATCCTTTCCTTATTTGAATTCATTAGTAGTCATAGAAGTGTCCAAGATGAAAGTGGATCATTAAAAATTTGGTACATCACCACATTTACTATAGATTTCCATTCTTGCATTTCTCTCTATTTTCACCCCAATAATTTATAGGTTTTATTGAGAATGAGATAAGTGATGTATCTAATGAGCTAGATGTATTAAAAATACTACAAGTCTAACCCCATTATAGGTAACACACAACCTAAGGTCACTCTCATATTGGTCCAGGTTTGAGAGTAGGACTTGAACACTTCTACTTTTAACTAGGGTACAATCTAAGCCCATAATAGTTCTAACATGCCCAATGGGACAAGTTGAAAAAAAGGAAACTAAATAATTGGTGTTGTATCTAGCTAACAAGTGTAGCAAACACTCAGCAAGAGAACCTAATAACTCCAAACACCTCTATCTTGTAAAATCTAGCCCCTTATCTACATGCCAAGAAGTATAAGATCATCTATAAGGGGTATTGACTTCCATTTTAGTGATCTCCTAGTTCCCTCAAGAGGAAGGAGAGTAACATCATCATTACCCCCTATTATAAGGTATATTGTAATCCACTCACCTCATAGAGCATAGTCTACACCTCCATTTAGAAGGTTATATTCTAGGTGAAGCCTATTTCCCATTCCATTCACAATGTTACTAAGAATTTAATATTTTTTAACCTTTAATGGGGGATCCATTTTAACCTTAAATGATATGATGTCATCCCTACTACCTCTTTGAAAATTTTACCATAATTTATAAGAGAAAACTCCACCACTCCTTTAGAGAACATTGTTGATATTGCAAACCTTTGTGTGGTACACCACATTACACAAGAGAATGCAACCATGATACTACTAGCCACATCATTTAAAGGAAAATCCTTGAAATGGTATAGAAGTTTAAATCCTACCTCAATCCATACTTGGGATGAGTTTGGTGAGTGCCTATGTAAATATTTTGAGGATAGAAATGACCATGTATCACTTGTAGAACAACTTACCTCAATCAGAAGATCACCTCAAGAATCTATGGTTGATTTAAACTATAGATTCTAAAAAAATTGGGATATGATCCTTATCATCTTTAAGCCCACACATAAGTATGTTTTCCTTTACTATTTGAGATCATTGAATTCAAACATTACATTCATGATCCAATCTATGGGTAGGAAAACTTTGTCTAGGTCTTATGAGATAGTTATAAGAGCAAAATTTTTTTTGATACAAGTAGGGAAACTCATGCCAAGACCTCTCATGAAACTCTTTCCTAAACTTTAGCCAACCCTGCCTACCATTTCTCCACTACCCACTCCAAATAAATAAACCTAACCTGATGATGGCCAAGTGGATAAATTTATAAGGATTGAGAGCTTGTTGAAGGCACAAAATAACAAGCTAGTTACTCTAGAGAGACAATAATGGACTTCATATAGGCCATATTCATACCAAAGTCCCTTCCAAACCCAATACATTGCTCAATCCTATAATATACCCCCTTACCCATCAAACCAACAAGCTCAAGGCCAAATTACTCAAGGTAAACCTTATAATAGCTACAACCTTACAACTACAAGTAGCTCTAGAGCCTTGGTCCCTACATAAAATAATCTTATACAGTAAGGTTAATGGTAATTATGGTAATACTTTAATGAGATGATAATGGTTACAAATGGGGAGATTTATTAGTACACTGGTTGGAAATAAGTTCCTTTAGTCATAGGCCATGACACCATGCCTCTTCCATCATAAGGCCCTCCAATGAACCAAGATAATGTACACACCATGACATCATTAGAAGCTCAAATTCAATAGCAAGGAAGCATGGATAATGCACCAAATGACACCATGTGTGTAAATTTTCAATAACGGGAGCATACATTTGAACATATAATAACAAGCTTAGGGTAGACTACATAAAATCTAGATGAATCAGTTATAGCCTATACTAGGTATAAAAATAGGATGTTAGATGAGAATTTGGAGTAGTCTAAGGCTTCTTCAACACCTCCATAAGCTAGTCAAATGCCTACCATTTCAAATATAGCTGTTAAAGCTCTTACAACTCAATAAGTACCTTGAAATTATGGATATAAGTAGAAGTATCCTTTCATTCCTCATGTCACTCAAGCTCTAAGTGAGTATTCTACTTCTAAGGTGAAATCCAAAGATATTAATTTCCCTTTCCATATTATGGATCATATGGAAATGGATAATGTCACTATGTCTATATATGATACCCTATCTATTCTGGGGTAGAGGGAAATCCTTGAATAAGAACTCTCAAAGCCTTCTTATGTGAGTGAGACAATTAAAAAGGTGAACATTATTTTCACAAATAGTAGTTAGCCTAGTCCCAATAAAGTTCCTAATCAAATTTAGGTTCATAATATCGTTCCTTCTCCCAAAATTTGTCAAGCCCCCTCTTTTCTATTTATCAACCATCATATAAGATTATTTAGTGCATAATTATATGATAGATTTAGGTGCTTTGACCTTAGTTATGCCTTCTCTTGGGCTTAAATATATACTCAACAAAAAAGGCATTCTCTAGTTATATGGTTTCCCCAATAAAATAGTAGGCATAGTGAAAGATCTTAATATCACATTGGTAGCCTACCCTAATTATTTCATTACTCAAGATGTGATGGTGGTAGACCTACCCCCTATTTTACCCTATGCTTGTCTAGGGACTTTACTACTAAGATTGGGAGATATTTGTCATCTAATTGGTAATACATGGTTTTTATAACCAGGTATGGGACCAAAGTCATAATAAGGTGTGATCATATAGCCAAGTTCCACCTAGATCCCTATATGCCCAATCTTGTAATTGCTAATTATGTCATATTTAAGGAGATTAATTAGGTTATTGAATAAGAACCCCATAGTCATCTAGAAGGCATCTCAGAGTTGTACTTAGATCAGTAGGTAGTTGATAACCATGTATTTGATCCATACAACATCATTGAAGAGATAGACTTGGGAGTGTATTTTATGCATGAGGAAGGTGATGCAATACCTTCCTTAACTAGCACTACTCAAGAAGAAGATGGTATATGGACTTTGTTCTTTGATGGCTCTCAAAGAATAGAAGTGGCATGGGAGCCATGTTAGTTTCACCCTTAGAATAAAAGTAGTATTTTTCCACAAGGCTCTAATCCAATTGCACCTCAAATACAACTAAATATGAAGCTCTTTTGCATGGTTTGCAAGAAGCAAGAAAGAGAGGTATCCAGCTCCTCAAAGTCAAGGGTGATAGTGAACTTGTAGTAAAATAGGTGAGAGGCTTAATTGTAGTCAAAATTCACCATCTAAATTCTTATAATCACTAGGTATAGGACATCATGGAGGATTTCTTGGTGTTGGATATCTGATCCATACCAAGAAAAGAAAACCAACATGTAGATAGGCTTACTACCATTGGTGCCAAATATGAGATAGTAGGATTAAAAAGTAACCAAGGCCAAAATATGGTCAAGATTATATGTAGACTAGATGTACCTGATAATGAATTGAGTTGGCAAGTCTTTAATAATGATGATCAAATCATATGTTCTCTAATGTAAGAGGTAGAGTTATTTTATAGGAACCAAGTCAAGTTCCAGAATAAATATGATGATCAAATAATATAGTTAAGATCAAAAAACCTTCCCAAAGGACTTATGACATTGTAGAGCATATTCAATTAAAATTACCAAGTAATAAAGGGGAAGGCATGCATCTCAGCTAAAGAGGAACACTATGAAAAGATCAAGATCTTTAAGGAAAGGTAAATACAATAGAGGAAAGAGTTTCATTTGTTATTTTGTGCCAATAATTTTATGATATATTTTTTTGGGAGTAAAAAGACTTGAAAGGGTTTGACCCCAAACTTGCATAACACACCATTGAATTAGAAATCAATGTCAAGCCAATTAGGAAGAAATAAAGTCATGACAAATTGCTAAAGCTAGGAAAGGTAAATACAATAGAGGAAAGAGTTTCATTTGTTATTTTGTGCCAATAATTTTATGATATATTTTTTTGGGAGTAAAAAGACTTGAAAGGGTTTGACCCCAAACTTGCATAACACACCATTGAATTAGAAATCAATGTCAAGCCAATTAGGAAGAAATAAAGTCCTATCAATCCAAGAGTGGAGGACCTCATGAGAAGAGAACTATATAAATTGATAGAATCAAAGATAGTATTTATAATTAAGAATTCCTCATGGGTGTTAAACCTTGTGCCAATGGGGAAAAAAATTGAGAGATTATTTTATGTGTTGACTTTAGGGACCTCAATAAGGTGTCCCTAAAATATTATTACCCACTAACCTCCATGGATCAAATTTTGAAAAAGGTGGTAGGTTCTCAAAGGTTCTCATTATTTGATGGCTATTTTGGCTAAAATCATATCACGGTCAAAGAAGAAGATAGGCATAAGACTACCTTCACTAAAACATGGGGTACCTATACATATTGTAAAATGCCTTTTGGACTCTCCAATGCTGGATCCACCTTCTAAAGAGCAATGTATGCTTATTTTCATGGTATTTAGAATGATATGGTTTCATTTTACCTTAATGATTTAATAGTTCTCTAAAATAATCCTAATGATAATCTAACACATTTGAGATTTTTTTTATAGATGTAGATAATTTAGACTTCTTTGAATCCAAAAAAATGCATTTTTTGGTGCATGAGGGAAGACTTTTGGGACATGTGGTGTATACATTAGTTTTTCCATTGATCTAGAAAGGATAGAGGCAATACTTGCTCTATCACTACCCAAACACAAGAAAGGGTTGAAGAGATTCTTGGGCAAGATCAACTTCATCAGGAGGTTCAATCTAGGCTTTGTAAAGATGGTCAAGCCACTCACTCATATGCTAAGAAAAGCAAAATAGTTCACATGGATAAGAGAAGGAAAGAAGAGCTTTGAGATTATCAAGGAGGTCATATCTCATGCCCCCACTCTATTAAATCTAGATTTCAATAAGGACTTATATCTATATGCCTTTTCCATATTATTTGTAGTTCCATCCATTCTCATATAGTAGAATGATCAAGGTCTAGAGCAACCCATTGCTTTATTTAGTCAGGATTTAGATGGTTATGAAGAAAGATATAGATTTATTGAAAAACATGTGCTCATTCTTGTAATAAGTTTGAATAAATTTAGGCATCTAGTATCAAATAGTAAGATCACACTAATGGTGGCTCACCCAAGTGTGAAGGATTTTATCCTCAATAGAGACTTGAAGAAAAAGAGAGATAGATGGGTCACCAAGTGTATGGAGTATGACATTGAAGTCAGGATCACAAAGCTAGTCTAAGGAAAGGGATTATGTGAACATCTTGATAAATATGTGAGATGAGAAAAAAAGATAATTTTGGTAATCCAAGGCACTCAACAGGAAGATGAATTTACTCTTTCATCAAGCTGGACATAGGATATTATTAGATTTCTCCAAATAGGAGAGTGTCCAATAGGTTTCAATGCATCAAAAAAAAATCAGGCTACAATCAGTGCCATACATTTTTATTGATGAAGTGTTTTTCAAAAAGGACATTAGAGGTATGATCTTAAGATGTGTTGCAACTAACTAATTTGATAAACTTCTCAGGTAGTTTCATGATAGTCCTCAAGGAGGCCATTTTGCATCCAAGACCACACCAACTAAAATTATCAAATCTAGTTACTTTTGGCCCACTTTATTTAGAGATGCACATGCATGGGTGATGAAGTGTTTAAATTTTGCTATGTTTATAAGGAAACACAAGCTAGATGTTATGCCACTAAAGCCTAATCAATTCAAGCAATTTTTCATGCAATGGGGTTTAGAATTAAATGTCATGATTAATCCTCCATCTAGTGCTAGCAATAAGTGGGTCTCGATAGTCATAGACTACTTCACTAGACGGGTTGAAGCATTTCCCTTGAAGGAACCAAATGAGAAATCTATCCTTGAGTTCTATGAGATCTTAGTCACCCATTTTGAAGTACCATCCACTATAATATCAGACAATGCTTTTGAATTTAGCATCACAAAGGTATGTGAGTGGTCTCTTGATTAGGTTATTTATCTAGAATATTCATCTAATTATTACCCATAGGGTAATGGATTATCTGAGTCTACTAATAAGAACCTGATTTAAATCATTAAGAGAATAATGGAAGATAATTAGAGATCATGACACACAAAGTTGAAGACTATCTTATGGGTTAATATAATCACCCCCAAAAAGGCCATTAGTAACTCACGTTATCTCTTATTCTATGAAAGATAATCAAGGCTACCAATTTCATTGGAGCTTCTAGGTATGGAGCTTACACACCAACTAGAGATTCTAGAAAGTGATGTGATGGAGGTACAAAATGAATGAACTAAGAGAGTTGGAGGAAATAAGGGATGAATTCATGCATGCCATGTGGTCTAACCAACATCAGATCAATATGACCTTTGATATAAAAACTTTATTAAAGACATTCTAATAAGGTGAGTTAGTTTTCAAATGGGATGAGGATTGTGTAAAACAAAGAAAACACTCCAAGTTTGACATTCTTTAGAGTGGACCCTATATCATCATAGGATGAAAGGAGAGAAATTATTTTGAGATTGAAAAATTTAATGGATAATTCCATCCTATCCCTATTAATGGGAGGTATCTCAATTTTTTCTACTAGTTTCCTTCCCCTTGTACATTAGTAGATAAGTTTTTTTCTTTTCCTCCAAGTGCTTTTGGACACTACCATTTTTAGTTATTCTTGTTATAATTTAGGTTGTTTATTTCTAATTTTTTCTTTGTTGTTGTTTTCTATCCCAATTAATATAATAAGTATTTATATAATTCAATTAGAATTTATTTGTAAGTAGCTTTCCATTTGAGCAAGATTGATCTTTGTCTGGGCTCCATGACTAACAAGCTAATCAAGCCAGCTAAGTCACCATAATTGTTGGCTATTTTTAACCCACATACCAAGATTATAATTAGTTTGAATATATGAGTAGGGTCCTAATTTATTAATGGATTAGGTGGCTTTGAATTAGGATCAACCTTACAAGTGAAGAGATCAAGGTGGGTTTTCATAGTGTTGAATAATTATAAAAATCGGTCCATAAAAGAAGCCTATGATTATATCACTTTTTCAAATTTTAGCCAAGTGTGGTGTTCAAAATTATTTAAAATGAAGTGTTCCAAATAAATCCCACAAAAATTTTACAAGGCCTAATTCTTTTGGGATTTTTATCCCACTTTGTTTGGCTAAATGTTAGAATTCTTTTGGGAGTTGTGTTTCATACTTTTTGTGAAAGTCTCAAGAATTATTTCAAAAATTTTGTCTAAAAAACTTCCTTGAAAGGTCATTCTTTGAAAAGGGTCATTTAAAAAAGTTCTTAAGGATATATTTTGGATGAGTTAGTCCAAAATATAAATCCCAAGGGACATTTTTTCAGGTAAAGTTTCCCAAATAATTTCCCCAAAGGGTACTTTTCTTAGGGAAATAGTCCAAATTTTGAAGGATATGTCTCTCAGGGAAATGGTCCACTTCAAGGTTTTTGAAGGGTACTTTTCTTTCAAAAATGGCACATTTAAAAATTTTAAAGGGATAGTTTCTTAAGAAAGTTCCATCTACATTTTCTCTGAAGGATATTTTTATAGTGGGGTGGACTAAGTCAAAGTTTTAGAAAGGGAATTTTTCAAGGTTTCTGAAGGGTAATTTTCCAAAGATAGATATTTCAAATACATGAATATGCCTAGACATTTTTTTCACAATAATTATTCAAGGCAAAGAAAAGGAAAACAAATTCATTTAAGAAAAGTGATCCACACAAAGCCCAAAGGAATTGTCTAACAAAATGTCTGAAATAAATAGCCCATAGAATTTATGATCCAAATAGGTGTGTCAATGTCAAGGATATGTCTCTCAATGAAAGGGTCCACTTCAAGGTTTTTTAAGGGTAATTTTATTTCAAAAAGGGCACATTTACAAATTTTAAAGGGATAGTTTCTTAAGAAAGTTCCATCTACATTTTCTCTAAAGGATATATTTATAGTGAGGTGGACCAAGTCAAAGTTTTAGAAAGGGAATTTTTCAAGGTTTCTGAAGGGTATTTTTCCAAAGATAGAGATTTCAAATACATTAATATTCCTAGACATTTTGTCTACAAGAATTATTCAAGGCAAAGATAAGGCAAACAAATTCCTTCAAGAAAAGTGATCCACACAAAGCTCGAAGGAATTGTCTAGCAAAAGGTCTGAAATAAATAGCCCATAGAATTTATGATCCAAATAGGTGTGTCAATGTAAATTTTTTATCTAAAAATCCTTATAAATTCATGTAGACATCAAAGTTAAGCTTCAAAAAATAGTTGTTCCCATTAAAAAGTCATCAAAAGGGTCCTTGACTTAGCGTAATATTGACAAGTGTCTAAATATTGGGTACCTAAATCAAATCTAATGGTGAGTAGGTAAAGATAGGATAATGGGCCTAGGTAAGATTAATGTCACACATTAAATCATATATTCAAGATCAATTTTATGTAAGTAAGTCAAAGATTCAATGACCCTTGAGTACAAAGGCATGATTTATAAGTGGCACAAGCATGTGAATCCAGGTATGAGATCAATGGATCACATTCATTCACTTGAGGTAGATCTAATAGATCAAGATGAGTCATGGGATAAATGATCCAATCTAGTTCTCAATGACCAATCAAATGAAGGTAAGCATAAATGATGTAGATAGAGGTTGAAAGGTCAGTTTTTAACCAAGGCAATCAAGCATGATGGAGTCAAGCTCAAGCACATTTCGGTTTGATTTAGGAGAATTTTTTTTTGGGATCAAATGGTGCTATTAAGACTCTATAGAGATATAATAGGTCCTTTTATGACCTGAAATAGATTAAGGTAGGCTACTAGCTGATCATATCATATAGATATATCTAAGTGGATGTATTAACTATAGGAAAACCAATATTTTAAATGGTTTTCAATCTATAGTAATCCCAAGTGCACATTTAAAAGTAAAGGTAGATAGACGTAATTAATGGAGGAGCATCTTGAGCCATATAGATAGCTACTAAAATTAGACATGAGCATGACCCTATATATGAAGACCTCACCTTGTAAGAAAGGATATTATATGCAGGAACTTAGAAGGATTCATTTAATAGAAAGAATGGCCCCCTAAAATTTGTTTTGATTTTGTATCCTCGATCAAGCCAAAAATGGATAGAGTGACATCAATGCAAGAGAAATCTTGAGGAGTATTGGGGGTGGTTTTTTTTAATGGTATGGGGCTCATTAATGATCCCTTTCACACAATTTTTTATCTCTCCCCCTTTTTATTCATATAATACTAGCCTTGAGCTCTTGATTTGGATCCCTTGGTTGGAGATGGTGAAGCTCTACCAAAATCACATTGTAACACTCTTTTGAAGTGATACAAGATAATTTTTAGATTCTAATTGAATTATAAGTGTGTTTTATTAAATTTTTGATGTGCAAAGTGTATGTTTCTATTCATCATCTGTATTTTTTTCATGTACCTTGCCTCAATTATATTGGTTTCTTATAGGTCATGTGAACTGTTATCTAGTGATATTCCTCTTAAAGTGTCATAGGTTGATAGTGTATTATACATACCTCCCCATTTTCATCCTTTAATTCATAGGTCTCCTTTCAACCTTCATACAAAATACTCATGTTTGTAACTTTGTCATAGAGTCTGGCCAGTCCTTGTCTTGTTTAAATTCATTAGTAGTCATAGAGTTGTCCAAGATAAAAGTGGATCATTGAAAATTTGGTGCATCACCACATTTAGTATAGATTTCCATTCTTACATTTCTCTCCATTTTCACCCCAATAATTTTAGGTTTTAGTGAGAACAAGATGAGTGATGTATGTGAGGATCTAGCCTCATTAAAAATCCTATAGGTATAAACCCATTATAGGTAACCCATAACCTAAGGTCATTCCCATGTTGGGCCATGTTTGAGAGTGGGACTTGAACACTTATAATTTTAATTAGGGTGAAATCTGATCCCATGACATGAATATAGAAAGATCTATTCCTAGCATATCACTATAATACCAAGCAAATGCTTGGCTATAATTAGCAAGGAATGTTGTGAAATCTTGGTGTTCTTGAGAATCTAAGGATTTTCTAGATTTTATGTTTTGTGGGAACTCAAGTGTTCCTATGTTAATATCAGTTGTAATGACATTAAAAATTCTAGGATAATTAGATGGCATGATATTCTTTATACATGAATCCCCTGCCCCTAAATATTTTAAAATATATATGTCATCCTGACACTCCATTACATGGACTAAGGAAGATTTTTTATCTATTAGGTCAGGCAAAGTTAGGGGTAGGTGTACAATTTTTCCATTATTTTGATAAGTTAGTAGTCTAATGGAATGGTGTTAATAAAAAAAAGGTGTGATGGAAATGGATTCATTGGTTTTTTTAGGAGAATTGAGTAGGAATGATGGTGCTTCATCATCCATATTTAAAGAGATATGGGATGGCAAAGTGCTATCATTGTCATCTTGAGGATTTTTATTAAAACTAAGGCCATTTTTTTCATGTGGTTTTCTAAGTTAATTTATCGTTACTTCATGAGGTATTTATTCATAACATCCTATGTTGAATCCTTTCTAATAACATCATTATAGATAGGTTTATTCAAAGTGTAGTTTGTTAAGAAAGGAAAAGTTAGATGAGAATGGTTTGGTATATGTTTGACTTTCATCGTATAAATGGGCCTAATTAGTTTCTCCATATATTAAGTGTATTTAGAGGTAAGGGGAATAAAGGGGATAATGTCTCCTAGCTTGGGTTGATAATCACACTATTGGTTAGGGGATCCATATTCTTGAGGGGTTGATAAGCTACTAAGAGTTGAAAGTTGATAATCCCCTAAAGAGAGTTATTGGAATGTTGAGTCGTGGTAGTTTTCATTAGGGATACAAGATGAGGGTATCTTATAACTAGCTAATGTTTCCCCCAAGAATAATGGACATGAGTGACTTAGGGTCATCAAGACATCATTAGGATGATAATTCAAGTTACATGTCTTAAACGGATGTGGGTATATTGGGAGAAAATGGATCTTACCTTCATGTTCAAATTTAAGGCATCAATTCAAAGTAGAGTAGACATAATGCATAGTACTTATCCAAGTTAGTCGTAGTAGGATGTTATATTTAAATCCCCCCTCTATCATGTGAAATATATCTAGGAGGGTACATATACCTATTTAGATGGGGAGCATGAATGTACCTAATGTGGGGGTAATAGTGTCATTGAGGGCTCATAAGATGGATGGAGTTTGAGCCACAACAGTTTTTGGTAATTGAAGTTACCTAAAAGTGTGTTAGGAGATAATATTTATACTTTATCCATTTTCAATCATAACTCTTTTGATCTAGGTTTGATTAACCTGGGTAGTGATAAATAATGGTGGGTTTTGGTCATTGGGTTGTAATGGGGATACTTTAGAACCATGAAATATGATCAAATATAGCTTTTGTAAGGATTTAATGAAGGTTGATAGACGTTGAGCTTCATCTAATTTTACCTAGGTGCTTGCAAGGCCTCTATCATAAATTCATAATGTTGCATAGAATTTTGGATAAGTTTATATATAGACATTTTTATAGGAAGTTGGTGGAGTTATTATGGAATTGATATATGTATCAGCTCTAAGGGATTATTATTATGTGATTTCCATAGAATATAAACTCTAGGATTTGTGATAGGTGATGTAGGATTATTTTTAGTAAAAGTATGGTATTTTACAATAGACACATTTGAATTTTTTGGGATTTTGGGTTTTATGACCCTGTGTCTGAGATTAAGTGGCTATGTGCATTGAATCTATTTGAAATAATGGTTGGTTTTTTATGTTTTTAAATCATCTGAGTCTAGATGGTCTAAGAGGGATAGCTAATAATTCTAATCAAAGGTTATACCTTCCTTTTTTAAAGTTTATTCTTACCCTCTCAATAATGTACTATTTCCCAGGGTGGTCATGACTCTAGTGGTTTGATTATGAAGATAATCAAGACCAAAATATTCCCATGAAATATCATCCTCTACTAAAATCTCAGATTATAGCTTTGAGAGTGTTACAACTTTTGATATCATGCCCTAATATTTGATGGTAAATACATTTCTTAGTTTCCCAAAACCATGCCAATTTTTTAGTATGGGGGTTAACAAGGTTTATAGGTGGTAGTGTGATAAGGAAGGTTTAAAGGAGTTGATAAAAAATTATGTAATAAGACCCCCATAATGGATCTTGGTTATGTTTTTCAACTTTTTGAGGCATTACCATGGGGTCTATATTCACTTTCATGTCTTAATTTATCACATAAAGATTTTTCATTAAGCTTATTTCCCTTATTATTCATGGATTGTTATGGTTGGTAAATTGATTAATTTCTATTTAACTAAGCTATAAATCATATGTTGTTATGGTATATCCATATGTTACTTTAATTTCATGATTTTATTACTATGAGTTAGCTTATTATATATTATTTAGATTATGAACTTGTTGATTAGTTATTATAGTAGTATATTATTATATATATCATGATGTTACAAGATAACTACCTTCTTGTCATGAGTTGGATGTAGTAGAGATTCATCCTTCAGAGCATGATGGAGGAAGAGCATCATCGGAGAGGATGGTGTAGATGGAGGTGTTTGGGGATGATAGAGGAACTATTAGAATCCATGCACACACCACAATAGATAGCACTCATTATATGCATTATTTAAATGGTTAACATTAATACGTATTTGATGTTATATGCATTTAGATAATTGATTATATGTGTTAGTTATGTGTTAGATCAATTTGATGCTTGTGATGATATAATTTTGTGTGGTTATATTATAGTTGTTATATTTAGATTAAATTTATAATGATACTTTTGATCGTGTTGAGTTATCGTAATCTTGATTGTTAATACTAATATCTTATAAAAAGTAAATCTACATTAATAGTATCTATTTACTACATCTATAGACTAGCTAGAATGTCTTTGTAATGTTTTATAAAAAAAATTGGTTATTATTATGATATTTAGGAAATATCATTATACAACTTAATGCCCTAACTTTCAAATATAACTAAAGACATTGGATAGTCTATATAAAGTAGTAATAACAATGACTATGTTGGTATAATACCATTGTGTTTTGGTATAGTAGTTTCTTGATTTAACATTACAATTAAGAGAATATCATTGAATTTAAATTTAGTCACTTTGATATTTAAATTCATGACATTGATTATCATTTATAAGTTATTACCAAGATTTCATTACTATCCTAAGTTATCCTATGAACTAAACTTAGTCATTATTTGAATGCATAGTCAATGATAATTTTTGAAGTGTTAGTTATCATTGATAATTATATCAATAGTATAATTTTATAAAGTTGAGACATGGGCATGTAATGTCAATAGACCATGCAGGAATTAAAAGATTAAAATAAATGATTAAAATGTTTTAGGTAATGTTCAAGAGAATTAGGGATTTCTTGGATATGTCAAAATGGAGTTAACTAGGATTAGTTACATTTTTGGTAGATAATGGGGATTATGCATGGAAGAATGATGGAAACACTATGATTTCAATTAAATAGTTACATGCATTTCATGAAGAGGAAGGTTGATGGAAAAATAATGATAAGAAGGGAGATGGATAAGGGCATGACATAGCTGAAAGAGGAAAATAAATGAGCAGAGAGAAAGATAAAAGAACTATTTAGGTTCAATAAATTTCATCTAGATACCATTATAATGGTGGTGATGTATTTAATTATTGTATGAAAATAAGAAAAAATTATGTATATAAATATCTATTAGCGTTTTGGGAAATGACTTACATTTTATTATGATATAAGTTTAGCCTTGCAAATGGCTCAGTCATCCACATAACTAAACTTATAT
This sequence comes from Torreya grandis, assembly GCA_037957365.1. NCBI lineage: Eukaryota > Viridiplantae > Streptophyta > Pinopsida > Cupressales > Taxaceae > Torreya > Torreya grandis. Next base: position 391,743 of record JARHVA010008121.1, read on the forward strand.
CCTCTAAATCCTTATGAATGAATTTGATTACTGTGTGTGTAAATAATTTGGGTTAAATACATTTATTTGTTGTGAAGGGAAAATGCCCTAGCTAAAGAAATATAGGACTATGGTAGATGGTTTTAACAAAAAAGATGAATAAGTTTTGTTTTGGAAACCCATAGTATGTATATATATATATACTCAACTAGGTTTATATCAAAAAATTTGAGCATATATATAATACACAAATCTTTTTGTATATTATGAATTAGCAAGGGTATAAATATGACATCCGAGTTAATTTGATGAATGAATAGATTGATGTTGAAATTTCATTGTATTTGTTATGAAATTCTTTTAGGGTTTATCATATATATGAACTAAGATCATTTGTATTAAAAACCATGAACATAGATACACACACACACACACACACACACACACACACACACACACAGAGGGACAATGAGCTTATTCCTTAAATTCAAAATAGATAATCTAAGTCTGTGTAAAATAGTTTGAACTATCCTAGGGGGGTACAAAAAGTGCTTAAATCCTATCTCAACCATGAGTTTTATATTTTAAATATATTGAGGTGACTTTTATAGCTATTTTGATGTTTAATAACATATATAAGAATTGAATAATAGTGTCGAATTTGATAACAATATAACTATAATTTCACATACATATATATACAGGGTCACATGACATGTATATCATTTATGTGGAAGGATATTAGGTGAAATTTCTATTATGAAACCTATAGTGTGTTATGGAATCATTAAGCATATATATGTATATATATATATATATACATATACATATATATATATATGTGTGTGTGTGTGTGTGTGTGTGTGTGTATACATATATATATATATATATATATGTATATGTATACATATATATACATATATATATACATATATATATATATATATATGTATATATATGTATATATATACATATATATATATGTATGTATATATATATATATATATGTATGTATATATATGTATACATATATATATATATATATATATATATATTTATATATACATACATATATATATACATATATATAAATATATATATATATATATATATATATATATATATATATATAAGTCAATAGATTTGAACATGTAATGATATATATGTTGATGTAATTGAACAGATGTATAGATTTTGCAAGGTTTGAATATGTATATAAATTGAATATGTATATAAACTCTATAAATATATGTTGTTATATGGCTCACAATAAATTTAAATTAGATGTCAACTTGATTTGTTTGATAATTATGGAACTTGGAAAAGTATAAAACCTATAGTAATTAAACAAAGCAGAATATAGATATGAATAGTCTATTGATTATAGTACTCTATTTATCAATAATTTGGGAAACTTATACATTTCAATCACATGAGTTAGGGGAAAATAGGGTAAAATACTTGAATGGTTTCTATTATGACTAGTTTATGACTTTTAAGTGAAAGAGAATAAGGGTTTTGGGAATGTTGAAATACTATGTTTGATCTTGAATGTTATTATATGAATAGGTAAATATTTAACATTTTATTTGAGTCATTTGTAGATCATAATGGAAATAAAAATGACTGTTGATTTAGTACAGAATAAAAAATTTATGTATGAACAAATACATTTACTCAATAAATTTTATGTATGCACTTATTATGTAAAAGTATATAGGTATATGAAATATATCTGTATGAGGAACTTAAGTACCCATATACATGTATACCATACATTTTCACGTAAGAGATGTATGTTTATAATTATGAGTGTTGATGATTGTCAAGTTAAGTCACATAATCCTAAGGGGTATGACACTATGATTATATGCTTGTAGCCTCCTAAATATAGAAATAGTTATATAAATGTAAGATTATTTGCATATTAATTAAGACATTATTTAAGAGTTCAATAATCTATAAAATTATAATGATTGGCTTGTTGTTTACGAATGTGTACATAGAAAATAATCATTGATATTATTATTTGTCATAGATGGCACTACATTTCAGTTACTAAATATAAATTATACCCAATTGGTATAGACTATCTTTGTTTATGTTTATTATTTATGTGATAAATAATATAGTTGAGATTTATTTCATACATTTGATAGACTAAATGTATGTAATTTTTATTATTCATATATTTATCATATTTTATGCTTGCTAGTCAGAAGTAATCTATTTGAATCTATTGGTTATGTAATATATTAACCAAATCTCATAATGTTGGTACTAAATAGGAAGTGAGATGGACTTCACTATCTTACTTAGCATCACCAATATCAGATGAAGGTAATCCAATCAAGTGGTGTGTATGAATTTGATTGATCCTAGATATCATTAACTATTTGAAAATTTTGACCAAAGTAATGATTAGTTAAACATTGTCATTTCATATGTATAATTTATATGTTTATGTAATATCATGTTAGATAGTATTTTATTTATAGTAAACATCATGTATTATATATCTTACAACACACGGGTAATAACTTGTCTCTTTGGATTCCTGTATCATCATTATCTACCTATCCTTAAAAGGAGATCCATTACCTAATTATAAGATTATTCAGGGAATAAATGGTCCATGTTTCATGTGGAAAAGTGTTTGAATGATGTTCTCCCTCCCCAGAACACTATTTTTTTGGAGACTACACTTCAGATTACCATAGATACTAGACTTTGTGAGACTCGAGCTCCATGAAGCCTTGTATATTTTATTGTATTTATTATTGAAACAATATTACTAATGGAAATCTGATTATTTACTCATTTTTACATTTATAGAATCTATATTATTTTACCATCCATGGAAATAAATATGTAATTACTTTTTATATGCAGTTATGTTTTGTTTCATATGATGCTAGTGATCAGTAACTATAAATGTTACATGTTTGATTGTGGTTAACATACTTAGTATGTTAAAATAGAACCATTAATTATATTCTCATGGTGAAATATAATGAAATAATACATGTAAATTAATTTTTTAAAAATATTATGTTATTCTAGTAAATCACTACGGGGATGTTACATTGTGGTATCAGAGTTACAGCTCAAACTCTAGGATTTAATGAGTCCATAAAAAAATTATATCATTTTGTTTAGAATAAAGGATAATGATGTGATATAGATCATCTAGTGAGAGTCCTTTAAATTTGAATGATAATAACCCTCTATTTTATCCTAACCAATTTGACTCTAAACAACAAAAAAAGTTAGATCATATTCTTACAACCATTAATGAAACTAGGGACTGAATTGTATCCATAGAATAGGAAATTCATGGACATGAGAAGGAATCCCATCAGGATGTGCCTAAATATCATCATGTTGAGAAATAAATATCTCAAGAGAAAAAATAAGAGGAAGTGCCTCAAGATGTGAGAGCACATGTAGATGTAGAATTGGCTAGAGATATGAAAAAGGTGAATCAACCTAAGTTATACAAAATTGTTATGGGAGATGGAGCTCAAGCATGGTTAAATAAGATGGAGAAGTATTTAGATATTTAAAACTACTTTAAAGTCACCAAAGTGGTTTGGTGATCTTACCAATTGGCTAGTAAAGCAACTAGGTGGTGGGCCAATAAAAATTTAGAAATGAATCTTAATTTGACTACCACTAAATAAGAGTAGTTTGTGACATTATTTAGATCATGGTGGCATCCACAATTATACTTTGACCAAAATATTATATATTTTAAAAATTTAAAGCAAGGAGACCTATTAGTGAATGAGTATTTGGAAAAACTCACCAAACATTTAAAGTATGTACCTTATTATCTAGTTGATGAGAGGTTTAGAAATATGAAGTTCATCATGGGATTAAAACCCAAGATTGGTGGAGAGGTGGATGTTTATGGACCATCTACCATTGACCAGGTCTTTGAAAAGGTGGTTAAGTAGGAACAAAAGTTGAAATATCTTACTTAGGTTAGAGATAACTTTAATAAAATGTTTGGACATTCTAAGCCAAATTTCAAAAAGAAGAACTGGATGTAGAGGAGTGGAGACTCGAAGAGTCAACTCAAAAGTTAGAATACTAGATTCAACAATGGCTCAGGTAACATGAAATTAGGTAATGGTTTCAAAGGTAGTTTTAAGGGAAACCAATAGTCTAATAGGAAGGAACCACCTAAGGATTGCTTCATTTATGGAGGTGACCATTTTTCTTATGAGTGTACCTAGGATAAGTCAAGGAATAAAGGTTATACTCCTTATCAAGGAATATTTTATTAATGTATTCATGTAGTAGTTAACAATTAGTAAGACAAATTCCAAGATTCACTCATAGAACTATCAAATATTTTTTTTTAACATCCAATTTCCATTTTGATAGATATAGGGGCTACGAAATATTTAATTGCTCTTAAAATATGAAATAAGTTATCTCAAAAAGCTAGAGTAATGATAAATGCATGGTTGGTACACTATGGGAATGATTTAAAAGTAAATGTTGAAAAGTGTTTAGATGAAGCTAAGATTAGGTTTCTCAAACTCATAATAGTAGTGCATATTTATGCAATATCACTAGGGTCATATGATGTGATACTGGGATTAAATTGTCTTGCAAAGTATAAATCCATAGTTAAATGCTACCTAAATAAGGTTGAGTGTCTAGATAATTTTGGAAATTAGACACAAATTTAGGGAAAGAATAGGGAGGTGATGCTTAGGAATATTTATATAATGCAACTCTAAAAGGCTCAAGGAAAAGGATTCTAATCATTTATTATCAAGATAAATGAAATGGATGAATCTAAGTAACCATCCCTTGAAGATTACCCTTTCCTTAGGAATATTCATGTATTTTTAGAGGAATTTCCAATATTGCCTCCTAAATGTGAGTTTGATTTCTCTATTGATATCATACCTAAATCAGAACCTTAGTCTAATGTACCATATAGAATGACAACCATTGAATTGCTTAAACTTGAGGCTCAAATCTAAGAATTATTGTCAAAAAGGTTGATTAGGCCAAGTGTGTCACCATGGGGTGTACCAGTTGTCTTCCTCAAGAATAAGGATGACACTCTTTGCCTTTGTATTGATTATATAATGTTGAATAAGGTGACTATCAAAAATAGTTGTCTGCTACCTTGTATAGATGATATTTTTGATCAGATACAAAGAGAATTGGTATTTTCTAAGATTGATCTTAGAGAAAGAATCATCAACTAAGGATAAAATATAAGGATATTCCAAAAACAACATTTAAAATTGGATATGGGCACTATGAGTTTACAGTGTTACCATTTAGGTTGATAAATGTGTCTGCAATGTTTATGAATCTCATGAATAGTGTGTTTAGAGATTATCTAGATCATTTTGTTTTGGTCTTTCTATATGGAATTATTATATATTTTAAGGATGAATAAGAGCATATTCAACATCTTGAATTGGTTTTGAAATGGTTTTGAAAGCACAATTTGTATGGTAAGTTGTCTAAGTTTGCATTTTTCTAAAAGAAAGTATAATATATGGGGAATATTATCTCTATAGATAGTATTTTAGTAGATATAACAAATATAATGAAAATTATGAAGTAGGCATCACCAAAGAATGTCCATGATATAAGGAGTTTCATGAGATTATCAATTTATTATAAGAAATTCATTCCAAATTTTTCTAAGATAGCTAAATCGATTACCTCTGTTTAGTGTAAGAACCAAAGTTTTAATTTTTACAAATTGAAAAGGAGGCTTACTTTAACACTAGTACTAAGAGTTCCTAATCCCAGTGGTCAAATTTTAGTGATCATATATGCATCTAGGGATGGAATTTGAGTATTCCTTATGAAATATGGTGTAGTGGTGGCCTATGAATCAAGGAAGTTATAGCCTTATGAGGTAAACTATGCCCTTCATGGCCTATAAATTACAATAATTATGCATGCTTTGAAATCTTAGAGGCATTATCTTTTAGGAAAACAATTTGAGCTTAATAATGATAACTTAGGACTCAAGTATATCTTCACCCAAAAAAATTAGAATTCTCGTCAAAGGTGTTGGTTAGAGTTTTCATCTGATTATGATTTTGATATTAACTATATCAAAGGCAAGGAAAATAGAGTAGTTAATTATCTAAGTTATAAGAGGTACATAGTAGTCATGGCTACTATCAATAGTAATTTCAAGGATTGAGTGATCAAATAATCACTAGGAGATGAATTCTATGATCAAGTTAGGAAAGCATTATCTGAAAATGCTCAGAATCCTAGGTATAAAGGATACATAATAGAAAATGGTCATTTACAATATAATGGAGGGATATATATACCACATAGGGAGAATTTGAGGATAATAGTGTTAAATTAATTGCCTCATACCTGATATTCAAGACATATAAGAGTAACCAAGCTTATGGTAGAGCTTAGACAACTTTAAATTTGTAAGGGAATCAAGAAAAATGTAGAGGACTTTGTGTCTTGTTATTTGGAGTGTCAGCATGTGAAAGCTAAATATGCTCATATGAATGGATTATTATATCCACATGACATACCTAAATGGAAGTGACAGGTGATCAGTATCAACTTTGTCTAAGGTTTACCATTATTGCAAAATAGGCATGACATGATCTTGGTTGTGGTTGGTAAACTAACCAAGGTATCTCATTTATATCAGGGAATTTCACAGATGATCCACCTACTCTATCAAAGAGGTTCATAAATGAATTATATTGATTTCATGGATTTTAAGGGAGTGTCATTTCATATCATGATTCAAGGATGACTTATAGGTTTTAGTTAACTCTAAATTTAGCTTTGGGTACATAACTAAACTTCAACACTGCATATCACTTATAGACTGATAGTCAGATTGAGCAAGTTAATCTAGTGTTAGAAGATCTCCTTTGTTTGTATTGCATGGATCATCAATACAAGTGGGAAGAATATATTCCATTAGTTATTTTTCATACAATAATATATAACAGTCAGCTTTGTAGATGGTATTGGTTGAAGCATTATATGGAAGAATGTATAAGACACCAATCAGTCGGGATAGGATAGAAGATAGGGTAGTCTTTGGACCTGAGATGCTTTAAAAAATGGAAGATAAATTTAGATCAATCATCCAGATATTGGCCAAGGCTAATGATAGATATAAGAGTATGTTTATCTAAAGAGATAGCTAGGCAATTTTTAGTAGGTGATAAAGTGTTCTTATAGGTTAAATAATAGAAAAACTTGATTAAATTTAGGAAGTTAATGAAAATTTCACCAAGATATGTAGGACCCTTCAAGGTTTTTTAAATGGTAAATCCTATAGTGTATAGGATTACATTTTCACCATCCCTATCTCTATTACATAATATTTTCCATGAATCTTATCTTTAAAATTATATAGTTGATACTTCACATGTGTTAGATTGGACTGCTTTGCAATTTTTGGATACCAGCATGGTCATGGTAGAGCCAATCACAATAATTGACACTCACAAATTTTATTTATGTAATAGAGAAGTGTCATAGTGCAAGGTCTTGCAAGACCAATACTCTGAGGATAATCATACTTACGAGGATTATGATGAGTTATATAGGTTATTTCCACACTTTTTTACTTGATTTGATGTTTCATACTATGTTATTTTTCTGTTGGATAATGTATTTAATTTAGAACTATTATTTGAATAAGTGTCATCAGGATGATGACCAGCTTTAGGGGAAAGAATGTCACATCTTGATTTCTCACTAAGCTAATTTACCTAATTATTCATGGATTATTATGGTTGGTAAATTGATTAATTATTATTTAGCAAAGTTATAAGTCATATATTATTTTTGGACTATAGACACTATAATTTCATATATCATATATAATTTATTTAATGTCACAGATCCCTAATTACTATTTTATTATCATAAATATCCATATCCTAAAGTTTAAATTATTTATTTTTAAACACTTGGTAATTTATGTTTAAAAATTGCCATTTTACCTCCATAACCACCTAAATCTAATTACAACAAATGAAATCCTAACCCTTTAACCAACTTACCCATGTATAAACCCATTCTTAACAATTCTATGCATATAGTCCCAAAATTTCCCACATTTGGAACAAAACAATGCCAGTGAAATAACTCCCTACTAAAAAGGGTGAATTTTTTCCAATTTTACTATGATCAATGCCAATTCTCCTCATCTATGATGATCTATTTATACACAGCTAGTCCTTTGGCTTAAGAACCATGAATTTTGAATCTTAAAACATTGCTTGAATTTTCTTAGGAGAATTAAGGAGATCTTTATCACTACTCTTACAAAATTTTGATACACCTAATCCACATTTATCATCATGATCAAGAGGACCACTTGCATCTATGATAATAAATCCATTGTGCCAAAAATTTGGTTCAAGGTAACTATTGTTTAGTTATTTCATTTTTTGTTTATATTCCTATTTATTACTACTTATCCTACTCTTAAAACACAATATATCTCTCTATTTTCTTTGTCATTATCCTCTATCACACTGTAGTTCCCTATTTTAAATTAAATTACAATCTAAATAAAATTGATACTAGTTCATCTCAATTGACACTAATTCTATAGGATCAACATTGATTCACTGCACTCTATTTTTAAACTCAAGCCTTTTAATCCTAGACTTTGTCCTTAATCCATTCTAATTTTCTATCATTTTAAACATGGCATTAATGTGTAGATGACTCTACCTAGAATTATGCATGATGTCATAAATGTTACTAATCTGTACATTGTATCTCATAACTTTTTCATCAACTAGAGTGATATATCTTTTGAGTTATCACTTTGTGCCATTGTTTACTCTCCCTTAATTGAATCCACTTTTGACCAACTAGATGTTATACAAGAAAATGTGAATGCTTCAATAGCTTATTGGGATGATTACTTTGATTACATTGATAGTTTAAATTAATATTAATTCATAATCACTTTATGTAGGTGATAAAGTGTTGTTATCGGTTAAATCATATAAAAACTTGATTAAATTTAGGAAGTCCATGAAACTTTCAATAAGTTATGTAGGACCCTTCAAGGTTTTTTAAATGGTCAATCCTATATTATATACACTTGAATTGCCAACATCCCTATCTCTATTACATAATATTTTCCATGAATATTATCTTTAAAATTATATAGTTGATACATCACTTGTGTTAGATTAGAATGCTTTATAGGTTTTATATCCCAGCGTGGTCATGGTAGAACCAATTAGAGTAATTGAAACTCATAAACTTCATTTACGTAATAGAGAAGTGTCATAGTGCAAGGTCTTATGGGACCAATACTCTAAGGATAATCCTACTTAGGATGATTATGATGAGTTATATAGGTTATTTACACACTTTTTTACTTTATTTGATGTTTCATACTATGTTATTTTTCTATTGGATAATGTTTTCAATTTAGAACTAGCGTTTGAATAAGTGTCATCAAGATGATGACTAGCTTTAGGGGGAAATAATGTCACATCCTAATTTCTTAATAAGCTAATTTACCTAATTATTCATATATTATTATGGTTGGTAAATAAATTAATTATTATTTAACTAAGTTTGAAGTAATATGTTGTTGTGGGACTATAGACACTACAGTTTCATACATCATATATAATTTATTAGATGTCATAGGTCCCTAATTATTATTTTATTATCCTAAATATACATATCCTAAAGTTTAAATTATTTATTGTTAGACACTTGGTAATTTGTTTTTACAAATTACCATTTTACCTCCCTAACCACCTTAATCTAATTACAACCAATGAAATCCTAACCCTTTAACCAACCTACTCACATATAAACCCATTCTTAACAATCCTATGGATATAATCCAAAAACTTTCCATATTTGGAAGAAACCAATGCAAGTGAAATAACTACCTACTAAAAAGGGTGAATTCTTGCCATTTCTCCTATGATAGATGCTAATTATCCTCATCGATGATGATATATTTATACATAGCTAGTCCTTGGGCTTAAGAACCATGAATTTTGAATCTTAAAATGTTGCTCAAATTTTCTCAAGAGAATTAAGGATATCTTTATCACTACTCTTCCAAAATTCTGATACACCTAATCTACATTCATCATCATGAATCAAGAGGACCACTTGCATCTATGAGAAGAAATCCATTATGCCTAAAATTTGGTTCAAGGTAAGTATTGTTTAGTTATTTCATTTCTTATTTATATTCCTATTTATTACTACTTATCCTACTCTTAAAACATAGTATATCTCTCTATTTTCTTTGTCATTATCCTCTATCACCTTATATCTCCCTATTTTTAATTAAAGTGTAATTTAAATAAAATTGATGCCAATTCATCTCAATTGGCACTGAATCTATAGGATCAACATTGATTTACTACACTTTATTTTTAAACTCAAGACTTTTAATCCTAGACTTTGTCCTCAATCCATTCTAATTTTCTATCATTTTAAACATGGCATTACTGTGTAGATGACTCTACCTAGAATTGTGCATGATGTCATAAATTTTATTGATCTTCCCATTGTATCTCATAACTTTTTCATTGACTAGAGTGATATATCATTTGAGTTATCCCTTTATCTCATTTTTTACTCTCCCTCAATTGAAGCCACTTCTAACCAACTAGATGTTATACAAGAAATTATACAAGAAAATATGAATGCTTCAATAGCTTATTGGGATGATTACTTTGCTTACATTGATAGTTTAAATTAAGATTAATTCATAATCAATTTATTATTAAATATTATCGCATATTTATTTTTTTTAATTTTAGTATTTATTTACCCACTTGATTGTGAAAATAGTGAACTAACATCCACTTGAATAAGTTCATAACTTCCTAGGACTAGTTCCTAACCAAGCAACTCACCTATCTATCTATTAATCTATTTTATCAAAGTTGTTTCTTTGTGTGCAGGTTATTATTCAAATACAAAAAAAAAATTCCTCATTCACTATATTCAATCAATGTGTAATAATGTTCACATCTCCAGGTATTCTTCATAAACCTTGCATTTCATTAAGTTTTTATTAAGCTAATTAAATTAAAATAAAAAATTAAAAACTCCTATAACATTCTATCATTCCTAATGGAACTAGTAAGGTCTCATTATTCTTATCGCATTTCATCATGAATTTATTCATTAATTTCCTTTTCTCTTCATTATTGTCTTCATTCAAAATAAAAATCCAATTTTTTTTTTTAAATTTCCTTTTAAGGGTTTAAAAAGAACTGCATCAATTCCTTGTTTACTTAGATAATTCACATAGAGTAATTTAGGTAGATCAATTTATCATATAAATTACTTATTTTTTCATATATACCAAACCACTTACATGATCAATTTATTAAAACATTTATATAATGGAACTAATTGGGATTTCATCTCCTAGCGGTCACCTTCATCCCAACTATCTTACTTTGATTTCATCACCAAAGGGAGAACCAACTTAGTACATTGACTAAGAATAAACTATGGATATCAAATATATATTGGTAAAACACCTGACACCCTTATGCTATGATGTATGAAGTAAGGGGGTAGGCCCCAATACCAAACCATGTATCACTTCTAGTACATAAATATTTTGAGCCTAAACAAACATGAAACCATCTCTAGATTTTCATTTCTTATAACCCTCATTAACCTTTTCCTTATCACACTTTAAAGTAAATCTCCTAAAACATTTAAAGTCTCTCTAGGTATATTTTTTAGTGTGTGTGCTTTTTTCCACTAAAATGAGATGATAAGAAATATTATTGTGTGATTTTTGTTTTCATTTCTTGATTTTTATTCATTGTTACATGGTCTTGATACAATAATATTTTCTAAAGAAAATTGAATCCCCATCTTCATCCTTATCCATGGAAAACTCCTTGAGTCCTCCTACCTCCCCTAAGTCCATGGGAGAGGGTGTTCCCTAGTTATATACTCAAGGAGATCCTAAATTCACCACCATATTGGATAGTAATCCAATCGAACTTAACCATTACCTTAGCACTCAAACTACCCATATTCCACTTCATGCCATACATAGTTTTTTTGGAGCTATTTTGGCATGCCTTTAGAATAAAATGAAGATTTACTATAGCTATGGTATCTTCCCTCAAAAATAAGACAAGTCCCTATATTAACACTACACAACCTTTAATAAATCCACCTCTAGTAACATTTATTATTTCATTCCCAATAAGTACCCAAGCTTAGAATATCACTGCACCTCAACCTACATTTACTCCACCATGTACCACAGCACCTTAAAATGTAGTTCTCTCAATCCTAGCAACTCTCCCACCCATTCAAACTAGCATAGGTTTAAATCCCTAAACTCAACCTTTGTAACAATCCCCCATAAGCAACCTCCTCAATAATACATCCCATTGACCACCCAATACATATCTCCCTTGCAAGCCCCTATGTCCACCTATATACCCTTGTAATCCCCATAGCATGTGGTAGCATCCCAGCTAATTATGACCACTTTAGTTAGATACCCTTTATCATATCCCTTTTTTTCTCCATTTCCTATTTATTAACATCCACAATAGAATTTTTTATGTGGTATTCCATAATATAATACCCAACCATATATTATGAATATCTTTATGAATAAGATGGTGAATTTGGAAGCCTCTACCTCTGGGAAAAAGAATATGCTCACTTATGAGTAAACATGCAATGAACCCATTAACCCAAATATCCCCATTAGAACATACCCTTCATAATGGGAATTTACAAAATTTATGAAGTTTTAAAATAAATAAGACCCTCAGCAACACATTTGAGCATCCAAACATGTTTTCTATCTAATAGCCCATGATGATGCTCTTATTTTTAGAACATTTCCCATGTTGCTAGCTAGACCAACCTCAGACTAGTATAGTTTGATCCCTCAGCATTCTCTATTTTATTTTTAAAAGCTAGCCCAAATTTTGTTAGAATAATTTTCCATCAACATCACAAGAAAAGTGACTATCACTGACCTATATGCCATCAGACAATTTGATGATAAATTTATCACTAATTTTAGGGCTAGATGGTGGAGCCTTATAAACTAACTCCCCTTTTACCTTCTTCAACCTGAATTGATTAAATTATTTTAAATATCAAGTCTTAAATATATCTCATGAACATTACAAGTTCAATCCTTCAAAAAATTTGGCGAGGCCTTTTTGATGGCTCATAAACTAGAAATTAGAGCTTTGGAATAAGGGAAAGTAAAATTATGTAGTAAAAAATTCAAACATGATCCATCTAAAGGAACTAAAAATAATAAAACCAAGGGAAATTCTAACATTGTGGTCTTAAAATCAACACCCCCACAAACAAAAATCCAATCTAAACCCTCTACCTCTCAAGTCAAATCCCAAAAACCATTAACATGTTATCTTCCATGATAGTACATACCTTTAGGATAATCTTATGTATTTATATTAGACAAGTTGTTAAAATCATCTATCATCAAACTTCCTCCAATTATACCTCTTGATGAATTCCACCCTAAACCTAGAGGGTTCAAGTAAAATGACTTTTATAACTACCACCATGTAATAGGTCATCATGTCAATAGGTATCATTATCAAGGGTCTAATATAGAACCTTATTGATCAAGGGAAGTTATAATTAGATAACCTTAACTCTCCCCCTAATCATTCTATAGATATCTTTAGGTAGTCATTCCCTAAGCATGCTTCCATGTTGAGTTTTGTATAGGCTAATTCAAGATCCACCTCAGACCATAAGACCCATGTGATGTAGGAGCATCAGATAGGGGTAAATTATTTTAAATAACTATACATATTTGGTTAGTTGTGTAAGTTTTTTGGAGTGTTCTCTCTATAAACTTGGTATTTAAATTATTTTTTTAACTATAATATAAGGTTCATGAAGTCAGTTTTCTAAGTTAAAACAAGGAGTTGAGAGGATATTGATCTTTATGTCAATCTAAAACCATATTTTTACGTTGGTTGTTAAAGATATGTCTTGTATCATTTAGTTAAGACCCAATAAAAGTCAATAGATAATTATAATTCAAATCACTTATTTTTACAAGGGGTATGAGGGGATCATACGAGTAATGTAGAAGGCCTAAACCCTTTAGGGACTATGTTATGTATAAATCTGCATATGTAAATTGGAAAATTGATTAATAAAAGGATGTTTTGAGAGTGTGATGAATTTTGAGATTATATATTTGTATTAGAGAATAAACAGTCTATAGAAATCTAGGTGGATTGAATGTGATATAAGTTGTATACAAATCTAAAAATCAATAAAAATAAATGAGCACAGTGAGAACAAAGTTGTATATAATCAGCTAGTAACCCATGTAAATCATTGCATAAATTCTAATATATAATTTGGAGTGGAATGAAGGCAATAATATTTTTTATCTAAGTGAATATTTTGGGTCGATTGTTTAATTATTATTATTCTGGATTACATGGCATGGGGAGATCAATATCAAAAATGTATTAATTAATCCATCATACAATGGGTTGAGTTCACGTATTGCTTCTTTGCATGGAATTAAGAATTTTTTATTGTAGTTTAAACCACTATTAGTTATATTTCATTCAAAATTATTCCATACAAATAAGTAAGTTGATCTGTAGTTATGTGGGTATTATTAGACAAAGGGATTTGTAGTTATATAAGCTTGAATAAAAGCTAGTATATAGTAATAACCCAATGAATTATTATATAAGTTATACACACCTCCATCCATATCAGCTACCATTTTTAGACCTAAATCTTATGGAATTTACCTCAAAAAATTTCAAGTACATGTAGTGATAAGGAGAGGTGATAGGGTCTGAAAATTTGAACTTGGATCATTTATCAAATGTTTATAAGGAAATCAATGATGGATCAGATGTATGAGAATATATTGCATGGTATCTAGTAGATAATTATTAATGGATAAATGATTATTAAGTTTGATTTGGTCTTCTCTATATGGATTATAATAATTATTTATGCATATATTATAAAGCCTCATCCTTTTGAATGAAGATAGTTCTAGACTTATAATTAAGTATAATAAAAGAGCAAATTGTAGAGTTCCTACACTAGGCCTTAAAAATTGCCTTATTCATCCATATAGAATATAGGAGGCTTCTTAAAAACTTTAGTGAAGGTCTTATAAACAATAAGGATATGGAAAGTCTAGAAGTTGATGTTGAGAAATTAGATACTTCATTCAACATGCTTGGGTTTCCTTCATTTTTTTTATGGTGTGTTAGTATTAGAGGGAAGTATTCTTATAGATCAATGGAGTAAATATAGTATGTAATATTTCATACTGGTATAAGAGGAACTTTTATTTTATAATAATGGAAATAATGAAAAAATAAGACCATGATTTGTAAAAGTAAAGCTTAGAAATGTCTTGTTTTAAAAAAAGATTATTATAATAATTTAGATCTTGGACAAGAAAGATAAGATTTGGAATAAGAGTTGGTAAGTCTTACAATAAAATAAAAAATACCTTTATCATTCTTTTCAATACCAATAGAGCTAAGTAAACAAATAGAGTAAATAATGGAGAAGGTAACCTCAAATAGAGTGATATTTTAGAGACAATAGTGGGAAGTGTGATCATCATTATACCCACTAAAATTTAGAATTAGATCTTGGGTTACATATGTAGAGGGTTATCATTTTTTGGTGTCAGAGCAATAAGCTCTTGGGGTTTGATTTTATTTGATATATGAAATTATTTGTTTTGAAAACTAATGATTTATGCAAGTGTGGCTCCATGAAATTATTGTAGAGGATTTGTTCTTGATAAATGGACATAGTAGTAGATTTTAAGTGTAAGAAGGAATATTTTAAGATCATAAAATGGAAATGGAGAAAGAAATAATTAGTCTCAAATTAGACTTAAAAAGGTTAGAGCTTGATATTTTTATGATTCAATGGTTATAATAAGGAAGCCAAGCATATGGATCATATTTGAAGAGAAGAATTAAGTGGCTTATAGAGTCACTTGTCAGGAAAATAAGGCAAGAGATAATTGCCATGAGGAAAACAAGCCATAGAGTCTTGAAGAGTGGAGAGTTTTTAGGTAAGCAACAAAAGATGGTTCTCATTGAGGATAATAGAAAAGAGGGAAAAGTGCAGAGAGAAGCACTTGAGAAAATCAAGAGGAGTGTGTCAAAAAAGGAGGCACTCAAAGGGATATTTTGGTCTCTGATCTAGTTATTTAACATTATATTTAAATTTTTATATGTAGGAAAGGAGAGCCTCAAAAAGAGGGCTAAAGATAAGGCCTTATAGTTTGAAAAGAATGAGGTAACGAAAGCACCCATGAAGTCAAATGACTTTGACAATGAAATTGATAGTGCAAAAGAACAAGTTATAAAATCTCCCAAAGAAGGAAATAGAATTCCTTTAGCATGTTAGTGAAGAAAGAGAAGAAAGGGTAGAGTTTTATGATGCTCTAGAGAGCATCCCAACATAATAAAGAAAGGAAGTGCCCCTGAAAAGGGTGATTATAAGTAAAGAAAAGATGAAAGAGAATGAGACAATGTTTTAGGCCATAGAATAGTTAATTAAAAAGTTGAATTCTGATTTCAATCGTATATCTAAATATAATATTGTTGATGTGAGGATGAATCAAAATAAAGACAATGTTAAATATATAAAACTTCCAGTATATCATTGGTATACATTTCTAAAATGGATGAAGAAACTAGTTTTTTAAGTGAAGAATGAAGGATTAAATCAAAGGGTTATTAAAGCTAGGAATTCAAATGGAAGACCAGTATAGGAAAAAGTAGATTTTGGGATAAATTACAGACTAGCATGGTATAAAAATAGGTCTCCACTTGTCACAAGAAATGAGGAAAAGAATAGAAGGATAGAAGTAAGCCCAAGAATAATTTGGAAAAATAAGAATACCAATGAAGTGAAAGGTAAAGAAATTTCTTTGAATAATGATACATTAAATGATTCAATTGAAAATATTGATGAATCAAGTTATGAGATGATTATAAGAGTTAAATTTTAGAAAGGAGAAGGATCAAATTTAACACTCAAAGAGAAAAAATTGCCAGAACAAGTGATGAAACAACATGAAGAACATAAAATTTCCAATTTTATGTCTTTAGTAAAAACTAATGATTCAGGTAATCATCATGAAATCCAAGTGGAAGGATAGAATTTATAGAATGATAAGAATGTTTTTGGTGAGAAATAATGGAAATCAGTTTTCATAGATGATGAAGTGTAGATGAGAGACAAGGCAGTAAGTGAAGAAGATAGAGGACAAGTAGTCCCTAAATTGATAAAGAAAGTGGAGAGATAGATGAGATCTCATTGAAAGAAGAAATGAGAATGTTGGAAGAATTTTTAACCCTCCTAAAATGTTATTTATAGCAGTGGTCGATGAATATTTAGAATAGTTTAATCCCATTGGATAACTTGAAAATAAATAAGTACTAAGATAAAGAGAAATTTAGAATGTACTAGAAAGTGATGGAAACTTTCAAGAAGAAACCAATACATGGATATGGAATAACAAAACATTGAAAGAGTTTTTGTTTAACATTAGAAGAGTTTAGAAAGATAATATTTTATAGGTGAGCTCATGAACACTTCAGAGAAATAAGATTTCTTATGCCAATGATAAGAAGATGAAATAATTTATGATGTAGAAATAATTGGCATACATATGAAGGAAGATCAAAATTGTTACCAATCTAAGACAAGAACTAAAATGAGTATGGATATTAAGAGAGAACAAAATTTCAAGTAACTTTGTATGATACAAATCATACAAAAGACAAGAAGTTTTCTAATGTTGATACAACTAAAATAGATTATGTAGAGATTGAAGAAATAGAGGCAAGCTATGAATCATATGGAAGTGAACTAGAAGCTTGGATGTTTGCAGCTGAAAAGGAATTGAGAAGAAAAATGTATAAAAATAAAGAGAGAAATAGAATAATGAATGCTGAGAAGCTCAAAGTTGTTGAAGACTTTGAAGAGTTCATTGAAGGACTAGAAGAAAAATAAAAGGTTCAAGTTTAGGTGTGGATCAATAGAATAGGTTCATTTGTATGAAAATTTGAGATTAGAAGACAAAGAAAAATAATAAGGTGACTACAAGGGTAAATCATAAGCTTCATGAGTAGGATCCCATGAAAATTTCCAAGATTAGAATATTGATGCAAGAGCATCAGATAAGGCTAAATTATTTTGAATGACTATAGGTATTTGGTTAGTTGTGTATGTGTTTTGGAGTGTTTACTCTCCAAACTTGATATTTTAATTATTTTTTTAACTATAAGATAAGGTTCATGAAGTCAATTTTCTAATTTGAAATGAGGATTTGAGAGGATCTTGGTGTTTATGTCAATCTAAAACCATATTTGAATGTTGGCTGGTAAAGATATATCTTGTATCATTTAGTTATGACCCAATAAATGTCAATAGATAAGTATAAGTCAAATCACTTAGTTTTATAAGGGGTATGAGGGGAGAATATGAGTAGTAGAGAAGGCCTAAACCCTTTGGGGCCTATGCTATGTATAGGTATGAATATGTAACATGGAAAATTGATTAATAAAAGGATGTTTGAAGACTATGATGTATTTTTAGATGATATATTTTCATTGGAGAATAAATGTTCTAAAGAAATATAGGTGGATTGAACATGATATAAGTTGTATAGAAATCTATGAATCAAAAAAAAAATGAGCACAGTGAGAACAAAGTAGTATATAGTCAATTAGTAACCCATGCAGATCATTGCATAAATTCAAATATACAATTTGGAGTGGAATGAAGGTAATACTATTTTTTATTTGAGAGAATATTTGGGGTTGATTGTTTCATTATTGTTATTCTAGATTACATGGCATGAGGAAATCAATATTATAAATGTATTAATTAATCCATCAGATAATGGGTTGAGTTGGCATATTTCCTCTCTACATGGAATTAAGAATTATTTTACTATAGTTAAACCATTATTAGTTCTATTTCATGTAAAATTGTTCCATATAAATTGGTAAGTTTATATGTATTTATGTGGGTATTATTAAACAAAATTATTTGTAGTTATATAAGCCTGAATAAAATCTAGTGTGTAGTAATAACCCAATGGATGATTCTATAAGTTGTACACACCTTCTCTTTTCATAATGACTATCATTTATAAACTTAGATATTATGGAATTTACCTCAAAAGTTTTAAAGTACATGTAGTGATAGGGAGAGGTGATAGGGTCTGACAAATTTAACTCAGATCATTTATCAAATGTTCAGAAGACAATTATTGATAGATCAAATGTAAGAAAATATATTGCATAGTCTCTGGTAAATCATTTTTAATGGATAAATGACTATTTAGTTTGATTTGGTCTTCTCTATATGGATTATAATAATAATTTTTGAAGATATCATAAAGCCTCATCCTTCAGAATGAAGATAGTTCTAGACTTATAATTAAGTATAATAAAAGAGCATATTTTAGAGTCCCTGCACCAAGCCATAAAAATTATCTTTTTCATATAGATAGAATATGGGAGGCTTCTTAAAAACTTCAATTAAGGTCTTACAAACAACAATGATATTTAAAGTCTAGAAGTTTATTTTTATATATTTGATGCTTCATTCGACATGCTTGGGTTTCCTTCATTTTGTTTATGGTGTGTTAGTATTAGAGGGAAGTATTCTTATAGATCAATGGAGTAAATATAGGATGTATAGCAACATACTGGTATAGGAGTAACTTTTATTAGATAAGAATGGAAAAAATACAAAAATAAGACCATGATTTGTAAAATTAAATCTTAGAAGTGTCTTGTTAAAAAAAATTATTATAAGAATTTAGATTTCAGACAAGAAAGATAAGATTTGAAATAAGAGTTGGTAAGTCTTAGAATAAAATAAAGAATACTCTTATTGGTCTTATCAAGACAAATAGAGTTAAGTAAATAATTGATAAGGTACCCTCAAATAGAGTGATATTTTAGAGATAAAAGTGGGAAGTGTGATCATCATTGTATCCACTAAAATTTAGAATTGGATATTGGGTTATGTATGTAGAGGGTTACCACCATGTGATCAGTATGATCCATAATCAACTTATGCTTAAAGAGTTTGTTAGTGATTGTATACCTAATTTCCTTATAGGATATGCCTGACAAGCATTTGAATTAGGTGAATTTATCCCAAAAATTCACTTAATATTTTTGGATCTCATTATTTAAGATCCTCTTGAAGAAAATTTATCTAGAATCATTCAAGATAATCAACTAGAAACAAAATATGAGAAAGATATCAAGAATGATTTTTGTTTAGACATATTATAAGATATACATACCACTCTTTGTGTCACCATAACACCTTAATATATAATAACCATCCCCTCTAACTTAGTCCCCCCTAAGGAGACTATTATGTTACCTCAATAAAACCTAAGACCAACCCTCATATCTCAAAAAGAGCTAAATCTTACAAAAATTATGGGAAGTGTTTTGTTAATTAGAAATAAAAACCTCATGACATCATGAGGAAAATCCTTGTAACATCATCCCATTTGGATTAAACTCCTTAAATATGATATCTATGCTACACCCAATCAGATTCAAAAAGAGAAGGTGCCTCTTTAACCTATTCAAACTAAAGCATATATATTGAGACCTCATTCTTCATCAAGACTAAAGGACACCATTATAAAATCCTCTTCTAAAGATAATGTACCATCATAAAGGGATATTCCCACTATGATAATGCCAATACATAAGCCTTTAAACTTATACTATCCATAAGGCCTAGGTGTAAGGTCTTATCCTAAGAAAAAAACACCTACTATAGGAAATATTCAAATAACTAGTTTAAAGTATCAAAATTCAAATTCAAATATAACTTCCATTCCAAATCCTTAAAAGATTTACAAACATAATTAGGATTCATTGAAGGTATTTTTATCTAAGATCCTCAATCAACTTCTTCAAACCTCCCTTGTTACTCTACAACCTATAAAACCTATTAACCCCCATATTTAGAGACCAGTGTGGTATTAGGAAAAGAAGAAGTATGTGTATCATTGAATAGTAGGACATGATACTAAAAGTTATAATGCACTAAAATTTGTGGTCTAAAATGTATTAAAAAATATGATCTTTGAATATAATAATTTATTCATGATTATCCCTATAGTTAAACTATTAGGGTCACATCCACCTCAAAAACTAGTATATTACCAATAGTATTAGAACCAACTTCAAAATAAGATAAAATCTCTAATAGAGCTTAATATCAACCCCTCCTTAACCCTCTATATTTGTATGAGTTTGAAAACATGACAAATCCACCTTTGTTTTATATATATGTAATTCACATAGCTACACGAGCCTAGACCCAAGGTCATAATACCCAAAATCATGATAAAACCAATGTGACTATTGTAAACTCTCTTATTCCTACCATAAATATTCCCACAATGTTAGCCCTAAAATATAAAATTTCTATTTTAGGAAAAGCACAAAATAATAATGCTTCAAAATTGATACATATGTCCATCTTAAAGTTACGTCATCAGCTCCTGATCAAGATCTCTTTATATGAGCTTGTCCAAAACTATCCACAACACCATGAGGCTATGATAAAAGCTTTGAAAGATATTGAGATACAGTCTAATGAACCCTAACCTTTATAAAATTGTATAGCATTACTTTAAAATAAATCATCTATAACATTTCATGATTTTTAAATATCACCATTGTAGCTTGATGGCTAGGATTTGCCACTATTTATCATTACCCAAAGTGATCAGACCTAAATCAAATGAGTAATTATTGATAATGGAGCAAGCAAAAATATTATCTCCTCTCATGAATTTAATAAACTACAATTACCTAAAACTATTTTATCCTTATCCCCAACTTTTTTATGAGAATTTAATAATATTACAGCCCCTACATTGGTAACAGTGGTCTTTCCCATCTAAGTAGGTGTACATACTCTTCCTGAGTTATTCTATGTAATAGAAGGGGAGTTTTAATATAACATCCTATTAAGACATCCTTAGATATATGTTATGCATTTCATCCATTCCACCTTTCACTAATGTATTAAATTACAACATGAGGGTAAGATCCACAATGTCTCAACTGATCCCCATCAATTCAAAACTTGAAACCTTATCTTTCAACCAAATGATGTCTCAATTCCATTACAAAACATGATCCCATCATCATCCAATGAATCATAATATAGTATGGCAATCCTTGCCTCAAATATTCCTAGTAAGGATTCCATTGATTCCATGTTTCATCATCTATCAATTGGAGAGTATTAGTTATTGATGCTCAACACTCTCCCCACTCCCTAGGAATATTGGCATCCGTACAAACAACATACGCATTGTCCTAATCTAGGAGAGAACATTCCCTTTGGTCTACCTTTCCTCTACACTCATTTAATCTATGGTAGTATATATCAACCTTATTTATGTCTTTATAACCAAACCCACACCAAAACATTTAATTCAAACTTTTCATTCCTAGATAACCCCCATTTCACAAAAATATACCTACAACAGTGTGTTTGGAAGGGTTTTAGCATATGATGCTACAAATAAGATCCAAATGATGTTGTGTTAGGATATTTTAGGAAAACCCATGAAAATCACATCATTTTTTTAACAAAAATACCAAAACTACCCTACAAGATACTCTTTTACCTATTCTTGAAAAGGACATGCCATCCTCACCATCTAGCACCCCTTCTATGACAGATGACATTGTATCCATTCTCAAAAAAAAATTAGTCAATGTAATCACTATATAACTTATCATACATTACCACCATGGGGAGGTTAAAACCATTCCACTTTCCTACCCAAACATGATAGGGTATTACTTCCCACCATCTCTATTATTCAGTGTCAAGATGATTAATCGATCTTAACTCACTTAGGCATGGAGAAATCCTATCTATGTAATTTTATTCCATCTAAAACCTCTAGTATATTAAATGAGGCTACCATCAATATTAACATAGGATCTCATGAGACTTTATGGCTTGTTAATGTAGACACCTATAACTGGCCACTAATGGCCTTCAACCGAACATCTAACCAATTGTTACCAACCATTACAAATTAATCTTAATAATCATTAAACATCCAAAACTTGTCTATGTATCATTCATTAAATATTATAATCACATTTATACATCCCTAATTCGGGTATCCTATTTTAATAAACAAAAACCTCTTGTGGGTTTATCTCTAATCATCCTACGGATTCATAACATGTAATTTGGCTTATAGACATATTAAATGGGGAAAGTGCACACATGAAATTAAATCAAATATTGAAAATTCTAAAAATATTAAGAAGAATTAATTAAAATTCCAAACCTAATTAAATTCCTTATTTAATTATCCATGTGAAATTAATGAAATTTTAAGAAAGAAAATTCAAAAATCAAGAATATCATAGCTTTTCATGATTACCTTAGATGAGTTGTCAAGCCTTTGTGAATATCTCAATATATATCACCCATGCCTATTCATTGAAAATCATGAGATTTTGACACCTTTATCTCTACTAGGGTTAATTAACTCACTTAGGTTAGGTTTAAACCCATTCTATGTTTAAACTACACTTTAACTCACCTGGAGTTGGGGTTAGTTATTAAGCCTATAAATATAAGCATTTACCTCTTCATTTGGAGAGCTTGAACATAGTAAATTTATAATATAGGTTTTAGTGCATGATTCAAATCTATAGTGTTATAATGCCAAAATAATAATCCAAATCCAACATCAAGCCATAAGCCATGGTTCTAAGGAAAGAAGGAGATAGCCAAGCTCCATTTCCAAAGACTCTTTGAGCACAAGCCGAACAAGCCACACAATGAATCATTTAGAGCATTCAAGGGAGGTGAGTAATTTATAATTATTTGAATTTTAGTTATTTTTTCAAAAAAAAATTGTTCATTATGCTCCCCCTATGATTTAGGCAAGTAAGTGTTAGCATGTTAGTGTGTTTTTATTCAAGTTTTTTTACTTGTTCTAACACTTGATTTTTCCTCTCTTCTGGGATTCCTTGATCATAAATGGCATACCTGGTGGGATACTAAGCATCCCACATACCAAGGATACCAAATTAAAACTCAAATTTTTAAATGAATTATTGAATTCCTTAAAATTTATTGTTTTTACTTTTATTTTACATATTTTATTTTTTAAATACACTTAGTTTTAATAGTGGATCGACTCTGATTCTATCAAAATTTGATGTCAATTCATTCGAATCGATGTCGATTCCTTGTGTGCAAAAGTAAGACATGGTGGGAATGCATTTTTCAAATTTATCTTGAGCTTTCTAGAATTTTTTTGTTCTAAGGGCCTAGATATCATTTTTTTGACCATTTTATTGTAAGATTTGGTATTATTTATGGGATTTATACACATCTTGCTAAGCATTTTTCTATGAGGAAATGTATTCTATTTTCTATGTTTTTATAGACAAGATAAAATCAACATTGATTCCTATCAATTAAATTGATGCCAATCCATGCATTAATCAATGATAATTCATTGTGTAAAAATTATAGAGCAAACTCGAGAGATATATTTCCAAAACTTGTTTGCTCATCCTTGATTGTGATTCAAAGCAGGAAGAAACTCTCTAACCCTTGCAAGTCCAAGGTGGGAGTAGAACACAAATTTATAATTTTATACTCATGAAAATTTAATTTTAGGTGTTTAAAATTAATTTAGATAACCCTTGAACACTTTATTTTGGTGCTAAAAATAATTTCTAAGTCTTGAACATTTTATTTTAGTACTTAAAAGAAACCTAGAATTGTTAAGTCTTGAACACTACATTTTTGTGCCTAAAAGGAATGGTTAAGTCTTGAATATTTGGTTTTAATGCTTGAAATTAACATAGGTGGTTTTTATTAAGTATTTTTGTGCAAATTCTTAAAAAAATTAAAATAATACAAGGGGACAAGGAACTTAATCAAACATTTTCATTTTGGTGCACAAAATCAACATTCACTTAGGTTTTGAATTCTTGAAAGAATTTAAAATTTGTTTGCTTATTTGTGAAAAATGAAGAGTGTGTGTATGATCTCCCCCCATCCCCTATAGGAAAATTTCGTGACAAAAATCACCTTTTCACTTACAATTTATGCCTAGTCCAAGGTGTGGAAAGAATGTTGTCTAGGCTCTCCCTAAAATTAGCATGGTTTGGGTGATCTAAAAACAACTGCTAAAGTCTTTCCACTTAGTTGTAATTTCATGAAAATTGGCTTGTGGAGGTAAGTTAATAGCTTATTCATGATTTATTTATGTGTGTATTTACCTAATAATTAATCTCCCAACATCGTTCCAACCCCCTTCTATGGTGGGGTATATAAATCAAGACATGCATATTGTGAGATCTAGGGGTTTGATTGGCTAACCTCTCCTTTCATAATTAAGACTTGAGTCAAGGCTGGTTAACCTAGGGATTCCACTAAGTAGTCTATGGATGGAATCATTATGCAAATAAATATAACCATGCATAGTAAGTTAACTGGTATGAACTCAATTGATGTGATGCATCTCTAGTGTTAATCACACTTAAGACCCATATCAATGTTTGAAAACTATAATTTTAGTCAACCCCATTTGAACAACCTTGTCAATTTAGGGCTTAGGATTATTTACTTAGTTATATTTGATCTTTTCCTTTATTTCTTTATCTTTTATTCAAAACCATTTGTTTTTTTATGCCACATCTAAATGAGTCATTTGTCAACGCTACTCCATTATTTTAGGATGTGTTATGATGTCCATTTAACATTGTGATTTTACCTTAGAATTTTTTTGTAAAAAATGTTGTGAGTTTCACTTAATTTAAATGGGTAATTTTAAGATACCCAAATCAACTCAATTTATATGCCTTGGAGTCCTTGAAATAAACCATTGTTTATATCTTTATAAAGTGATAACAATGTTACTCTATTCAAATTATTTCTTAGGCTTGTTTTATCTTATGTCCAATTTCATGTTTGAAACCATTTAAACCATGTATGCCTTTGTGGTCTTTGTCTAATGTCATTATGTCTTTAAATTTTTTCTAAGTTATTTGTTTAAAAAGGCTAGTTTTCCTAAGTTGAGGTTTTAATTAACTTTGACAAGTTCAGATTCAAACATTGATTGATTTTTGTTTAGGCATTATCTAATTAGGGATTAGATACCAATATTTCTCTTTTAGGTTGATTAACTTAGGTTAATTATTTACCCAAAATTTAAAACTATTTTTTTTACCATTATTTGGGAGAAAATATTCCATCCCCAAGTGCCTTTTATTTCATGCCTCATACCAATTTGATCAAGTTCATGTTTAAAAAAAGAGCCTAGTCTATGCAAAAGGGTTCCCAATTTGTTAAATTAAACACCCATTTATTTTAAGTCTAGATTTTGATTCCACATTTGGAAAATATTCCTATCACATTCCTTTTTTTAACCTAGCTTTTGATGTCATGTTTGGCCAAAAGACCTAGCAACCTTTATTTTCCTAGATTATACCTATTTGGAACATGTTAAACCTAGAGTTTAGCATCTTGTTTTTATTTCATCCACTTGACCTTGTTTATGTTAGACATTCAACATTAGACATTTTAATTTATACTATTTTATACCAAGTTTTGTCACAAACCATTTTGGAGATACAACTCCATCCCTTTTGACCAAATTAGATAGAGTTTGAGCATTTTATCTTTTTAAGACATTGTTTTTTATAATTTGTAGAACTCTAGATCCATGTTTTTGTGAAGAATTCACCATTTATTTAACCATGTATCACTATACATGTACTAGTGTCATGTAAAATCTAGGGTATGTAAATATTGTCACATAATGGGCCGTTATTATATAATATTTAGCTAATCTACCTTTAATTGCATAACAAGTCCAATAACAACCTTATTATGTTACAATGACATCAACCTATGACCCAAATTTATTTGATCATCAATTGATTTTGAACAAGGATGAAGTATTAATTAGAGTCGTAGAGGTAGGGGCTAAGTTTCTAATAGACTTCCCACATGAAAACTTGCCAAGTCTAGTAAGATGGTCTTATAACATGGCTTATAATTAGAACATTGAACATGCCTCTTATAACAACCCTTATACTGTAGTGTTGATTCCATATCATTACACTCATATTATTTTCATATGAAAAGGCATCATATAGTACTGCTTTATACATATGCAAATCACACACTAGACATATT
Source organism: Torreya grandis (assembly GCA_037957365.1). NCBI lineage: Eukaryota > Viridiplantae > Streptophyta > Pinopsida > Cupressales > Taxaceae > Torreya > Torreya grandis. The sequence goes on from JARHVA010008121.1 coordinate 419,016, forward strand.
TAAACCTAGCATGAAACTTCAATAGAAAGACCATGTCAAGTGCTCCTCTTATAGAGCTAGCTCCTTCAATATGAGTCTTAATGGAATTGATAGGTCAATAAAATCAGGTTATAGACCCATATTTGTAAATTAATTTGGTTGGAGACATGTTGAATGCCCCCACCATCAAAGAAGTATCTTCTACTTCTATGTAGCATATTGAGCCAAACCTAGTAGACAACACACAAGCAACATCCAATCTAGACAAAAGTGGTGTATATGCATAAAAAACTATTCAATAATAAAATTTTCCTTTATTCAATGCCATGAGTGGTTCAAAAACTCAATGGGGAGGAACTTCTACCTTCCAATCGCAAACTACTTCTAATCTGCAATCGGCTACTTCTTCAATCATCCAACCTCAAAGATTAAGTAGTCAAGTAATGACCAGTGCCCCTCAAAAAATTTGATGAATGTTACTACACCAAAATAGGTGATTATTCACATTTGATAATATGCATAGTCCAATGTACCCATGTAGTAGAGGAAAAACATCTTACTACCTCAATAGGGGTGACCAATGTTCTACCTCACTAGGTGGTGATGAACATACCTCTTTAGGTGTAGACCAACATGACAATACAATCACAAATGATGTTTAACCAATATCATATGAGTATTTACCAATGAAAAATTTTGAACCTTCAACATGTGTGTACCTATCAACAAAGATTCATGCAACAAAGATGTTCCAATGTTCCATAAGTACTAATTAGGCAACAATTGCCTTTTGTGCCAAATGTTCCACAAGCTCAATGATATAGCCTTGGTTTACAAGTTACCCTCAATAAACAATTATTTATTAGACAAAATCAAGTCCCTATTAAACCTCAATAGGCACAATATAGCCATATCCCTCCATCTCAATCATAATTTATCTGAAACTAGGCTTATATACCCAATCTTAACTATAATATCACACTATAACACATGAAATTTCAATAATTTCACCCTAATCCATGCATGTATATTCTTGGCCTATTATTAAACCAATCTAACATTCCCCAACATATGCCTCAACTATACCTCAGTCAAATCAATTCACTTATGACTACCTAGACTCCACCTCAAGACAATGTTCCCACTAGTTTTCTTGCACAAGAACTATAAAAAATGAAGGATGTAATTTATCTCAACCAAGCATGAAAATAAACCAAGAATTTAAAATTATATGACATGTGTTCTTACCCCTTCAACATGGATTATTTATAAATACCATTTCCTCTAGGGTTCAAACCACCAAAATTTGACAAATACAAGGGGAAATGTGACCCTAAGGCCCATTTGATAGAGTTTTTTATTGTATACCAACTAGTGGCCTATAGTGACATATACCTTTTACTATTATTTATAATTATTTTATCAGGTCAAGATTTAGAGTGGTTCTTGAAATTACCAAAGAATTTAGTTTCTAATTTTGATAATCTTTCAGACAAGTTTGTGCAACACTTCTCCTAGAATCTCAAACATGAGATTTCATTAGTTGATTTGATGCAAGCCAAATAGAAGGCCAATAAATGATTTTAAAGTTGTCTATAGTTATGGAGAGTCCTTGAAAGCTAATTCACCCATAGTCTACTATACAAGCAATTAACCACTATGTTTACTAAGAATTTACATAGTTACAGTGTGTGTACACTTTCAAATATATCATTGACAAAGGTTTGTTGATATAAATAGACCTTATTAAAAAAGGGATCATTAAACTTACCTCGTCAAATCCAAGCCAAAATAAAAACTATAATAATGGCCAAAATCATAACCAAGTCCAAGCACAAGCATCGCAACCAGCCCAGGCTAGTAATTATGATAAATCCAAGAAGTTAAATCATAATAATAATGTTTTTGGCAATGGATTAATCAAGTTGTGACATGTCTAAATGTTGAAAACACCATATGATCAGCCAAATATAAATATGCACATCACTCCTCACTAATAACCTATTCATCAAACATAGAAAGCACAACAGCCTAGACAAGTACAACAAACATAGCAACTAATGCCTTTACAAACCCCTCCTCTAAGGAGAATTGTGCCTATTTGTCATATCTTTAGTGAAATTAGATAACCCATTGAATCTATGTTTCATAATTTCTTAATCATTAATATAATTAATTATCCTATTTTTAAACACTATCCTAAGGGCATTGACTATCTTGATTGGTACAGGAAAAAAGAATTATACAATTATCATAGAGTTAATGGCCAAAATTTGTTCCATTATGTGAAAATTAAACATTTAATTGAGAATATATTGGAAAATGGGGAGATAACATTTGATCATGGAGCTTCCACATCCAATCATAACCTTTAGATTTATCAAAACCCCTTTTCACAACATAAAAATCAATAATAGTGGCCAATATGGTAATAACAATAGTACCAACAGCCAAGGCATAATTAATAGAACCAACAATTTCAAATGAATGGATGGAACAAAGGCCATAATGATTCCAACAACCAACAAACCTACCATGTATATTTACATGAATAAAACAAGGTTTTAAGCCATCTTGTAAGAGGTCATACTAATACCATATCCATTAATCCAAGACCAAGTACCAATCAAAAAATATCATAGTTAATCCTTCCTATCCAACCAACCCATACCAGTGATCCTTCCTTGACCTAGGATTGCATATAGGCAAACCAGCAAGGAAGGATTCCCACTTTTTGGCCTTATATCAATAAATCATCATTAGCCTATGATTATGCACAAGTGTACCAACAATCAAGAATTATCCTATATGGTCCCCCTTCATCATAATTTGTTATTAACAATGGTCCTGTATCTAATCCAAATTTTCTAATCATAACTTAGAGGTCAAACATAACCATATTAGGCCCATGTCCATTTACCACTTCACTAATCCTACCAACTATTTTGGCTTAGAACAAGCCATTTACCATTGTACAATAAAAGACATTTGATATTGTAGAACAATTTCAAAATACACCTACACAAGTATCCATTTTATATTTGTTGTGTATGTCTCCCATCCACAAGAACATCATAATAGAGTTCCTTGGCCAATCCCAAGTTCCTAATGACATATATCCCAACAAATTTCAAGCTTTAGTTGGACATATAGCTTTGGGCCAATAATTAACCTTCAACCAAAGTGATATGTCATGTTTTGATCCATTGTATAACAATCCATTGTACATCAAAGTTATCATAATGTGGTAAAAAGTGAAGTGTGTCCTCATAAATAATGGATCAAGCTTAAATATTATGTCTGTAAAGCTCATCAAGATATTTAGGTACATAATAACCAATTTGTATCCGTAAAAAAAAATGGTCAAGGCCTATGACAATGAAGAATGGGAATCACAAGGTACCATCAGCTTATTAGTTATCATTGGGCCCTTAACCCACAATACTCTATGTCATGTGTTAGACCTCAAATTTTCATATACCATGATTTAAGTTGACCTTAGATACTTGAAATTTATGAAATATATTCAAAATTGCACTAGTGTATCAAGTTTCCCCATTTAGGTATGGAGGTTACTATTCACAAATATTTTTAGCCATACAAAAATTACAATCATTTAGAGGCTAAGTACCAGAGCTATAACTACCATTTTAGCTTGAATATATTTGTTAATAAGGAAAAGGGAAACAAATACTTTTTGATTCACTGGAGGCAAATTGATTTGACCTTATACCCTTGATTCACTCTCCCACAAGTTGCCTACTAAAATATCTAATCATTATATTATCTCAGCTAATGGCCCACAAGAATATCTAGCCCATAATAGATTCCACATTTCCAAGCTTCCATAAAACCCCAAGTCTTTTAGAAGACCTATATCTAAACCACCTTGTATAGAATGGCAAATAAATAGCAAAGGCAAACTACATAGTTCATCACATATCACTATTGTACTAGCCTTTGTCAAAGAATTGGACCTTCTTATAGATGATGAATCATGGATGTGTAATGACAAAATTGATTACTATTACATAAATTCCAAGTATCCCATTTAAAGGCATGAATATTAAGGAGGAGGCCTTAAGCTAAATCAATAGGGTCTAGTTGAGCCTATTTCTACCACTCAATACAAAGTAACATATAGACTTGGATTTAAACTACCTGGGGGTAACCCCACATATCTTATTTGTGTTCCAACACTAATGAAAAGTGATGATGATGTTGATATTGAAGTAGACTCTGATCGTAGCCTTTTCTATGGCCTATTTGATACTAATTTCATTGACACTAATTCCATTTGTACCATTTGACCTATTATTCACCATAATATTCTACCATTGTATTATCCCCAAATGATAGATTGGGACCAACAAGAATCAATAGTGCTAGTGGATGAGTTTTATAATGATGAGGCCTTTTGTAATTTTTTAGGCCTTAGGGACAATGTTCCATTGTGAGACCAAAAACAAGGGTTATCAATCAAACAAGATCTTGAAGCCGATTTCGGAGAATGGGTGAACACCCTTAATCATAACCAATTAAATAAAACATTGAGGTCCCAAAGTGAAAACCTTTTTGAAGCATTTTTGGACCAAGGAAATAGTGAACAAAAAGGCCAGTCTAGTGGTGAAATTTTTTTTTAGGAACCACTAGATGGAGGGGTTCAACCTTCCTCAAACATAACTTAGGAGGCCACCAATAATGAACTTGCCTATGGGTCTGAGTTTAGTCTTAAAGAATAAAAAGATTTTGATCAAATCATCCAAGAGTTTTTGATTGTATTTGTTACATGGCCATCCCTACACTTGGGAGATTCTGATTCATCATCCCTAGGAGAACTTAATGAGCTAGTCCTAATAGAGGACTCTACCATTACAGGCTAGTTTAAATATTTACCAACCATTTTGGAAGATGGCTCAACCCTTCTAATAGAGGACATGATAGAAGTTAATATTGGGACTCGAGTCCTGAAATGGATCAAATTAGGCACATCCCTCACTAAGGAGGAATGTGAAGTCTTTACATCCTTTTTGAGGGAATTTATTGATATATTTTCTTGGGCCTACTCTGATATGCCTAGTTTAAAACCCAACTTGGTTTTACACAACCTTGTGGTACATCCTAATTCCAAACCTATTTAAAAAAATAATAATAGATGCATCCTCACATTGTTGTATTAGTCAAGAAAGAGTTGGAAAAACTCTTGGGAGCAGGATGTATTTGACCAATCAACTATTCAAATTGGATCTCCAATGTTGTATTAGTCAACAAAAATCCAAAAGGAATCAAAATCTACATTGATTTTGGAGACATCAACAAAGCTTGATCTAAGGATGACTTTTCTCTACCAAACATTAACATGTTTGTTGAATCCATAGTGGGTTATGAAATACTTTCACTAATGGATGGATTTTTAGGGTACAACCAGATCTAGATTACACCAAAATACTAACATAAAACATCATTCACTACTCTATTGGGAACGTTATGTTATCAAGTTATGTCATTTAGACTCAAAAATGGAGTGTATACCTACCAAATATCCATGATCATCATATTTCACAATGTGATGCATGATATTGTCAAATACTACATCGATGACATACTAGGCAAATCAAATACCAGGGTTGATCATCTAGCAACATTAAAGATAATATTTGAGTGAATATGTGAATACAAAATCTGGCTCAATCCTAAGAAATGTGTTTTTGGAGTTACTTTAGGAAAATTTCTTAGCTTCATTATGTCTCATAGGGACATTGAAGTCGATCTAGCCAAAGTATAAGCCAAAATAGAGATGCCATCACCAACTAATTTGAAACAGCTCTATAGTTTATAGGGAAAAATCTAGTCCATTAGATGCTTCATATTTTAGTTGGATGATAAGTGCCACCCCTTTACACATCTACTAAATAAGGGTGTAACAGTTCATTGGGATGATGAATGTTAAAAATATTTTCATAAATTCAATGACTATCTAGCAAATCTACCTATTTTATTACCTCATATGCTAGGAAAGTCATTCTTATTATACATGTTAGCTATCAATAAATCCCTAGGGGCTCTTCTATCTCAACATGATGATAATGTAAAAGAGAATGTTGTGTATTATCTAAGTCATACATTGGTTGCATATGTGTACAATTATATGCCCATTGAAAAAGCATGTTTAGCTATGGTCTTTACAGCTTGAAAACTATGACATTACATGTTGAATAAAAACACCCTGGTAATTTAAAATGTAGATCCACTCAAGTATCTACTATCTAAAATAGATTTACAAGGCCACATAACCAAATAGATCATGTTTCTTAGTGATTATGAGATATAATACGTCAACCAAAAATCCATCAAGGGTCAAGTTCTTATAAATTATCTTGTTGAAGCACCTCTTGTAGATACAGATCCACTAACATTCCAATTCCTAGATGAATCCATTATGACCATCATTGAAACACCTCTTGTAGAGAAACACTAGAAGCTATATTTTGATGGGTCATTTATAACACATGGATCAGGGGTAGGCCTTTTTTTCATTATACCATAGGGGGATTTAATCCCCAAATCACTCAAGACTAACTTTCCTTATACCAACAACATGGCTAAATATGAATCACTCATTTCAAGGATCTGATAGGTAGTAAATAGAACATATGATATCTAAAGGTTTATGGTGATTCTAATTTAATCATCAATTAGGTTACATGCCAATTTTAGACCAAAGATGACAAGTTGGTGCCATACAAGGCCATGATTGACACTCTCAAATAGTAGATTATTGATGTACAGTTTGAAAATATACCATGGGCCAATAATAGAATAGAATATGCCATGGATACTATTGGATTTTTTATTTGATATATAGATATGGCCAAAGAATACCAATTTCTCATTGAAAATCTACTATCGCCACCTCATGAACCTTCAACTATTACAATGATCTATAGTATTGTTAGTCCTATCTCTATTTAGTATTTAAAACTATACACCTACCTCCATGATCAAATTATGCCATCTAACCTATCCCACAACCAATCCAAATACTTCATCCACCATGTTGCATGTTATACCTTACTTAGACCAACCCTATATCATTATAGTTTTTATGGAACTCTACTTCATTGTTTAAATTTGGCATAATCTACATTAGAATTATGGGAAGTTCATGAAGGATTATGTGAATCCCACACAAATGGGTCCATCCTATCCAAAAATATCTTGTTTATTAGGTATTATTGGCCAATGATAGATGTAGATGCATCTACATATGTGAAAAAGTGAGATAAATGTCAACAACATGCCAATCTAGTTATTTCCTTGGCCAAGACTCTAAAACCAATGCTTACACCATGGCCATTTACTACATAGGGCCTCAATCTCATTGGGAATATAAACCTCACCTCATTTGAAGGCCTTAAACATATCCTTCCCACCACAAAATATTTCACTAAGTGGGTTGAAGCTATAGCCCTCACTTACATGACTAGAAAGAAAATTTCTAAATGCATCTTTAACCATCCCATTTGTCACTATGGTATCCCCACTGATATTATATTTGATAATGGTGGGTAATTAAAAAACAAAGATGTTTAATCACTATGTTTTGAGTACAATATTAAATAACATTTTTCCATGGCATATTACCCTCAAGGTAATGGCCAGGTAGAAGCATCTAAAAAAACCATTGTTAACATCCTTAAAAATCCTTTTTCAATGATAATAACTACCTTTGGGAAAATCAATACCTTTTTTATCACACCTATGTTGATGATTATAACTACCTATAGGTAAATCATCTTGTTTGTCTACCCAAATTAGGGCAGCTCCATATGCCACTAATTATAATTGCCTATGGGAAAATCAATCTTTCCACCCCATTTCATCTATTTGGTCCAATTATTTCCTCCTTTTGAGGGACTAATTTTTGACCCCCTTTTTAATGGCTCCCTTGAGGGGACACCTACAATTCATTTATATATATTAAATTCATAAGAATATGGGACCTTTTCATTATTTTATAATATATTAGTGTGCTTATATATTGTAATTCCTTCTAAAATAGGGGAAACCTATAGACACCTGAAATTGGCCACCAATGGCCTTTGACCAGACTTTGGATTGATTCTTACCAACCATTGAAAATTAAGCCTATGAATCATTAAACATCTAAAATTTTCTTATGCATCATTCATCAAAGCTCAGAATCATGTTGATACATCCCTAATTTGGGTATCCTACCATAAGTAACAAAAAACTCTCATAGATTTATCTATAGTCATCTTACAGCTTCATAACATGCAATTTGACTTATAGACCTATTAAATCGAGCAAATACACACATGAAATTAAATCAACTATTGAAAATGCTAAAAATCCTTAGTAAAATTAATTAAAATGTTATACCTAATTAAATTCCTAGTTAAATTATACATGTGAAATTAATGAAATTTTAAAAAAGGAAATTCAAAAACAAGAATATCCTAGCTTTTCATGATTACCTTTCATGAGTTATTAAGCCTTTGAAAATGTCTTAACCATGCCTATTCATTGAAAATCATGACCTTTTGACACATTTTAAATCTACTAGGGTTAATTAACTCACTTAGGTTAAGTTTAAACCCATTTCATGTTGAAACTACACTTTAACTCACCTTAAGTTGGGGTTAGTTGCTAAGCATATAAATACTAGCATTTACCTTTTCATTTGGAGAGATTGAACATAGTAAATTGATACTAGATGTTTTGGTGTATGATTTAAATCTATAATGTTATAATGCCAAAATCAAAATCAAAATATAACATCAATCCACAAGCCATGTTGCCAAGGAGATAAGGAGATAGCCAATCTCCAATGCCAAAGACTCTTTGATCACAAGTCAAGCAAGCCACAAAATGAATCATTTGGAACATTCAAGGAAGGTAAGTAATTTGTCATTATTTGAATTTTAATTTAGTTTTCAATTGTTTTTTTTTATTATACTCCCCCTATGATCTATGCAAGTAAGTGTTAGCATGTTAGTTTATTTTTATTCAAGTTTTGTTACTTGTTCTAACACTTGATCTAACCTCCCTTATATTTTTTGATCATAGTTAAAGTCAAAAAATATTACATCCTTAAGTGCACCAATATTTCACTAAATTTATGACATATCATAGTGAAGCATTTGATTGGTCATATAGTGACATGTTTGGTATTGACCCTGCTATTGTCATCCATAACATTGTCACATTCCCTCATGCCAAGCCTATAAAGTAAAAGCTTTAAAAGATACACCCTCATATTTCAATTTTAGAAAGGAAGAGTTGAAATTTATCTTATCCATCAACTTTATCTATCTTATTTATTACCCTCAATGGGTATCTAATATCATCCCTATTAAATCCCACAAGAGGACTATGCTTTTATACTCATTTTTGTGACCTTAATCTTGCTTGTCCAAAAGATGATTTCCCTCTCCTTAATATTGACCCATTAGTGGACTTAATAGTTAGTCACAAAAAATTTCACTTATGGATAGGTTTTCTGGATAAAATTAGACCCTTATTTCACTATAAGATTAACATAAGACTTCATTTATTACTCCCTAAGGGACCTTTTGCTATCGAGTTATGCCTTTCAGCTTTAAAAATATTGGGAACACCTATCAAATGGACATGACTTATATACTCCATGATATAATCCATACATTTTTTGAATATTATGTGGATTATCTCCTCAATAAGTCAAAACTATAAAAATACCATCTTTCGGTGCTTAAAATAACATTCGCTTGCTTAATCTAGTTTTGTGTTTGTCTCAATTCCAAGAAGTGCATTTTTGGGTTTTTGATGGGTAAGATTTTAGGATTTATCATTTATATTTAATGGATAAAATTCAAATGAAATAAGATCATAGACATTAAATAAATGCCACCCCCATCTAATCTTAAGTAGCTCTATAGTTTACAAGGAAAATAAAAATCCATTTATTTTTTATCTCCCAGCTATCTAATTGATGTCAACCATTCCATCAACTCCTAAAGAAGGATACCCACTTTAATTTGGACTCTAGATATTAGCAAGCCTTCTATGCTCTAAAAAATCTACCTTATATCACCACCAGTTTCCATCCCTCTTAAGTAAGGGAAACCTTTCTTCTTGTATATTTCAGCCATGAACCATGCCCTAAGAGCCATGCTTTCCTATCATGATGGGCAATATAAAGAGAAGGCAGTTTATTATATCAGTTGCATACTCATTAAATACAAGACATGTTATTCACACATATAGAATTTATGCCTAGCACTAATCTTTGTATCTTCTAAACTTTTTCATTATCTTCTCAATCATAAAACTTATGTGGTCATGAACATTGATCCCCTAAAATTTATGCATTCAAAGACATATCAAAATCAGTGAATGGCCAAGTGGCTCATGCTTTTGGTGGAATTTGATCTTGAGTTTATCCACCAAAAAATAGCTAAAGGGAAAATCATCATTTATCAGCTTGTTTGTGTATTTATTTCTAATAATCAACCAATTAATTATGAATTTCTATATTAATACATAATGTCTCAAATAGATCCTATTGGCCAAATTTGGCCAACATACAAAACATTGCCTAGTTTTAGAGTGAGAGGCTAAGCAGAGTCTTGGTTGAGAGAGTGACCTGATTCAGATGGTTAAGATAGACTTCATGATGACCACATGTCATTGAAAATCTCTTGAAACACTTTAAGCAAGCTTCAAGTGTGAATTTGGTGTTTTTAAGGAACCAGACCATCTCAGCACATCATGCAGGAATGAACAATTAAATTTTGTTGTGAATTTAATACGTATATTTGGAACCCAAATAGATTTGAAGAATTACATGAAAGTGGTGTATTTTCTCCAAGGCCATCCCCTAAAAATTTGGTGTCTTGATGAGTTTTCTATCTCAAGATATAGGCCTTCAAAAATGATGTAGCAGTGTGGGATGTGCCCACGGATGTCAACTTAAATCCATAATAGATAGCCATTTGGATTCAAAAAAATACTTAACAAGTTTCAATTTGAATTTAGGCCTACTAAGTGGCATGATCTTTGAGACTCAGAGCAAAGATAAATGACATATAGGCAAACTCATGAGGTCAATAAGATCAAACATCTATGGTATGCATTTAATCATGTAGTTAAAGATCAATGGTGAACTCGAGGTCAAAAAGTTAGAGGATCCTAAGAGAAAATATGAAGGTGACAGGTGTCTCAATCTTGGTAAACCCATAATTATATTGATGGTCCACATTTGATCATATTATTTAGATGGAGATCATTAGTTTTCATTTGATTTGGTAGATAAAATATCAATAGAGTATATTTAATCTTGTCAAGGAGATCGATGATGCACATGAAGTCAAAAATTCAATGAACCTAGATTGCATAAGAGGATACCACATAGTGCAATCATGTTAACTAGATGAAACTGATAGCATGGTTTATAGGAATCATGCAAGGCTTCCAAGTGTCATAATCTAGAAATTAGATTGCAAATCAATGACAATAATGAAGGTCAAAGACAAGAGATTCTCAAGAAGATCGATGAAGCAAATTTGATCATTTTCAATGGTCATGAGATGAGGACATGTGTCTAAGTGATGATGGTCATATTTTAAAAATATGATAATTGACTCAAGGGAGGTACCACATAGGTAGACATGTTGGATCAAAATATTTTTCCACTTAGGTAGGCAAATACATAAATGTGAGATCAAGATATGATCTGGGTTACTAGAAGCAAACCCTGTGGATTATATAATACCATTAAAGATTGGCTACATCTCTGAAAATATTTTAAATTTAAGTTTCATGTCTTATTCATGATCAATAAAATCTAGCCTAAAGATCTTTATTATAATTATGGATATATGAAAACTAATAGGGGAATTGATTTTCATCTATAGTGGACCTATGTTTAGGATTTGGATTAATGATAAAATAGGGACTATGAAAGGAATGTTAGAAGGGACTAACATTTTTAGGAGTATCAAGATACTCTTATCTGATAAGGCTAGACCCTATCAAAAAATTTATGAAATACCTCTTGAATCAATAAATATTTTTTTTACCTCTCTTGCCTTTGAATTTTATTTATCAAGCTTGTGCATGATGGCATTGTGAAGGAGTTTCTTCCATGTCCATTGTCCTTCTTTCTTGCTTGTTTTTAGGTGTTTTCAAGTTATTTTTAGGTATAAACTCATGATTTTTCTACCATTAATGTAGGCTTGGTGTGAATCTTATAATTTCTCCTTGTTTGCATTTATTACTTGTGAGCCTAGTTTGGGAAACACTTATGCAATCAACTAGTTTATGAAATACCTATGTAATCAGCTAGTTTGTGAGGTTATGTGAGCTATCATTATTTTATGCTTTATTTTTTTCTATTTCATGCTTTTGTGAGATCCCATTTAAGTTTTTTCATCACCTTTTTATCTATCTTAGTAACCCTATATGCCCTCTCTAACCCTTTTCCCATTAATAGCATTAGTCTAGGTGATCCATCAAGAGGAAGCTAGCCTTTTCCAGAGGTTCAAACCCACTACAGGATAACCACAACCTAGGTTTGATTAGTTAGAAATATCCTAAAGAACACCCTACAGGGGTGAAAATTAAGACCACAAAATTTTCTAACATGCCCAGTGGGATGACTACATTGTTCACTAAGTGAAGATTTTTGGTGTTCTCTTCACTCAATTAGCCTATAGAGGCGTGTGTGTAAACATCAATGGTGACTCCAAGTATTTATCAGGTAGTTCAAGTATCCCAAATGCTTTATCATCATCATTCAGTATGTATCATCATTGATTTGATCATAATTCATGTTCTTTCATTCCTTATCCTTCATATCATATTAGAAATGTTTATGGTTTCACCCTAAATGGCTCTCAAGATTTAGTGTAAAATCCTTGTCAGAGTTTGTCTCTCTCTAGTCAACCAAAAAATAACCTTAGGAAGATAAAAATTGATCCCAAAAAATAATTGAGAGATATTGATAGGGTGGAAGAGTGTTATAGGCAATAACAAAATCTTGAATACCAAGATTTTGTTTGGGAGCAGAAGTTGAGGTTTCAGGAGGAGTGCGTGGTTAAGCAAGACCAAGCTAGGAAATAAAATGACTATCAATTGTTATGAATAATGAGATTAGACAACCATAAATCCTAATTGACCTCTCCTACTCCTGTTTATGCTCAAACCTAGCCTCCTATTCTACCTTGCTAAAGCTCATCTTTGTTAAGAGTTAAGTAAATAACTAAAGACCATTTAGCTGAAGAACATGAAGCCATCCCATAATATATCTTCTCCTATGCCAATGACCCAAACCATGTCACACCCTCTCTTATGAAACCACACTCTCCTATACTCATTTGGGAAGAGGAGAAGGTGGATACATCTTACACATTTCCATCATGGAAATTAGTTCATAAAGTCATAAACAAGAAAGAGTAAGTGATAGTTGAGGTAGTCCAAGAACCAGTTCAAGAAAAGGAGGTGTTAGCTTAGCTCAATGATATTTCCATATAAGAGTTCCATGACTCTTTTTCCCTCCCTAAAGAACCACCAAAAATACCATTCAAGGTCCCTAGTTGGAAGGACACTCTCTCAAGATATAAGAAAGGTGAACTTTTACACCCTCCCACTATCTCCCTCATAGAGGAAGAACCTATTTTACAAAGGATAGAGGAGGACCTTGCAATCATAGGTAAGCCACAAGAGGACAATACAAGTGTCTATGATGAGGAGATCATGATAAGTAACCCACTTCATTCAAAGGAGGAAAATTTTGGTTTAGATTAGCCTTCTTAGCATGGCTTTGACACTAATAAATTAGATCTTTAAGGTGGTCCTAATGACTTCATACTTGAAAATATGTGTATTTAGGTTGCAAATGAGAGTGAAAGATATTTTTATGTGTTTGAGGAGCCTCCATTTGGTATGGTTGAGGATGAAGATGAGAAAAAAATAGAGAAAAATGAGGATCAAAATGAAGTATACCTATAAATATACCATGACTTCATAGACTAGGTAGAGGTTCTAACTAACTTATGCTTCCTCCAGAGCATGAAAATGAACTTGAAAATCAGGTTATAGAAGTTGACTAGTCTCAATATGAATTGTCTATTGAAGGTAATACTAATGTCTTCAAGAATAAAGGAGAGTGGTTAAATATAGAACCACAAAAATATGACATTTTGAAATCCTAAATTTGTTGATGAGCTTCCAAGTGGATCCTTTCAAGATAATCAAGACAAGTATGGTTTTAATATTGACATTACCCTAAATGACCAAGAGGAAGCTACCTTTTGGGATGCATTAAAACTTTTTTTCCTAAGCCTAGATAATCAACCTTCATGTTCAAAAGAGCCATCAAGTGAGAAGATTTAAACTGATCATATAGTCCAAAACTAAGCAATATTTAAATACTTGGAACAATATGTCTACATTAGCTACATGTTTATCCCACTTCATCCATCAAGGAGCAAGCCAAAAGAGTCAGCAATCAAGCATTTTAGCTCACCTAACATGAAATATAAAAAACAAGGTATTTTCCATCTTAATCCATCATAAGTGAATGATGTTAAGTGTTTCCCATCTAAGCCAAGAGTAAGACACTTATATATATTAGAGTAAATTTTGTGGTTTCCTTTAAGTACCTTGTATACATTTCTTCTTAGTTTTGTGTTTCCCTTCCATAAGTGCCTTTAGGCATAGTGTTTATTTTGTTTCTTATGGTCCTTGTTGCTTCAAGGGGGTGTTTTAAAGTAAGGTTATCCTTGTATAATATTAATTATTAGTGGGTAATAAATACTTGTGACCCAATATTCCCAATGGATTAGACAAGGTAACTAATCTAGGTTCTAAAGCATAGCAGGCATGCTTACCTATCGAGGCACCAAAAATGTTGGCCAAATTTGACCTACATATAAAAATTTAATTGGTATTAGAGTAAGAAGCTAAGTAGATTCATCATTGAGAGAGTGATCCAATATTAGAATGGGAATATAAACTTCATGAAGACTAAAAGTCACTTATGAGATTTTAAAACACTTTAAGCAAGCTTAAAGTGTGAGTTTGGTGTTTTTAAGGAACCAGACCATCTCAACATGTCATGTAGGAATGAATAGGTCAGTTTGGTTATGAATTTAATAACTATATTTGGAAGCCAAATATAGTTTAAGAATTATATGAAATTGATGAATTTCATGCCAAAGTCATCCCCTAAAAATTTGGTGTCTTAATGAGTTTTTTATCTCAAGATATAAGCCTTCAAAAATGATCTAGCAGTATGGGATGTGCCTGCGGATGTCAACTTAAAGCCACAAGAGAGAATCATTTGGATTTTAAAAAATCCTTAAAAATTTTCAAGTTGAACATCAAGCTACCAAGTGGCATGATCTTAGAGGCTTGGAGCAAATATCAATAGAGCATAGGTAATCTCACAAGGTCAACAAGATCAAATATATATGGTGCACATTTAATCATGCAGTTAAAGAGCAATGGTGATCTCAAAGTCAAAAAATTAGAGGATCCTAAGAGTAAAGATGAAGATTCCAAGTGTCTTAATATTATTAAATCCCTAAGTAGATCAATAATCCACATTTAATCATATTTTTAATATGGAGATCAATGGTTTGCATTTGATCTGGCAAATCAAATATCAATGGAGCATGTTTAATCATACTAAGGAGATTGACGGTGTGCATGAAGTTAAAAAATAAATGAACTTAGATTATGCATAAGGTTTCTACATGTCATAAGTATGCCAACTTGATGAAAATAATATTAATGTCTACAATAATCACATAGGGCTACCAAAAGGCACAATCTATAAACCAGTTAATAAATCAATGATAACAATGAAGGTCAAGGATAAGAGACTCTCGAGGAGATCGATGGAGAAATTTTGATCATTTCCAAGGAACATGAGATGAAGACACATGTTCGAGTGTGAAAATAATATTTTTAAAATATGATAATCAGCCCAAAGGATGTTCCACATATTTGGACACGTTGGATCAAAATATTTTTCCACTCGGGAAAATAAATGCATAAATATGAGATCAAGATATGATCTAGGTTACCAGAAATAAACCTTATAGATTATATAATGCCATTAGAGATTAGCTAGACCTCTCAAAATATTTTAGATGTAAGTTTCATGTCTTTTTTATGATCAATAAATATTATCCTATAGATCTTCATTGTAATTATGGCTATATGATAACTAATAGGGGAATTGGCTTTCATCTATAATTGACCTATGTTTAGGATTTGGAATAATGACAAAATAAGGACTATGAAAGGAATGCCAAAAGGGACTCACATTTTTTTGAGTACCAAGAGACTCTCACTTGATAAGGATATACCCTATCAAAATTTGTATGAAATACCACTTGAAGTAATAAATATTTTTTTACCTATTTATTGTGTCTAAATTATCTTTAACAAGCTTATACATGATGGCATTGTGAAGGAGTTTCTTCCATGTCCACTGTCATTATTTCTTGCCTATTTTTAGGTGTTTTAAAGCTATTTTCACATCTGAATTCATGCTTTTATACCATTAATGTAGGCTTGGTGTGAATCTTATAATTCCTTGTTTTCATTCATTACTTGTGAGCCTAGTTTGTGAAGTACTTATGTAATCAACTAGTTTGTGAGGTTATGTGAGATAGAATTATCCTATGCTTCATCAGTGTTTATTTCATACTTGTGTGATTTTTTATTTAATTTGGTACATCATCATTTTAGCTTTCTTAATGACCCTATACCCCCTCTCTATCCCTTTTTGTAGTATAAGCATTAGTCTAGGTGATCCATCAAGAAGAAGTCAGCCTTCTCTATAGGTTCAACCCCATTACAATATACCCATAGCCTAGGTTTATCTTTATTTTGTGGCTTAGTTAGAAGGATCCTGAAGAGCCCCCTCTAGGGGTTAAAATTAAGACCATAATAAATCCACAATATTAAATGACTCTATTCTTTGATGGATCCAAGTGTGAGTATGGTTCGAGATATGGAATTATCCTAATCCCTCCTAGAGGGACACCTATACCTTAATACTTTAATCTTGAATTTGACTACACCAATAATATGGTAGAGTATGAGGCTTTGATCATAGGTATCCAAACTACTTTAGATTTAGGTATTAAAACACTTAATATCTATGGTCATTCCTAGCTTATTTTGAATTAAATTAAAGGCATATATCAATGTAAAAATGATACCCCTCAAAAGTATAAGACCTTGGTTAATTAGTTACTATCTAATTTTTAGCATTACGTTATCCAAGCCACTCCTTGATCAACTAAAAAAATTGTAGATACCATGGCTTATTTGGCATCATTTATCCCATCTTCATCTGAGGAGTCTATGTTATTTTTCCTCATCCACAAGGTTAATCAAACCTATTTTACCAAAATTGATCTTCCCTCCATCCACAGTGTAGAGTAAAATACATTGGATCCTTGGTATGCATAGATATTTTATTATTTATCAAGAGGGATTATTCCTCCAGATTTATCTAGAAATGGCAAGAGAGCCTTTCAACATCGCATCACACATTTTTTCATACTAGGGGGTGTTCTTTATAAGCATGGTTTTGATAGTATCCTTCTTCGTTGTCTCTAAAATCATGAAATTACCCTCACTATCAAATAACCTCATGATGGGTCATGTGGTGGAAATTTCAGTGGCTACACCATCACTAATAAAATCTTACGATTGGGTTATTATTGGCCCACTTTAAATTAAGATTATTATGAGTACATTAATAAATGTGTAATGTACCAATAACATGTCAACCTATCACATGTCCCTAGTCATTCATTACAATTAGCATAAGACCTTTGTCCATTCTCCTAGTAGGGTCTTTATCTTATAGGTCAGGTCAATCCTAAGTCTTCTTAATGCCACATATTTATCATTATCACCACTAAATATTTCACTAAGTGGGTAGAGATTATCCTCTTATCTCAACCAAATCAGACAAAATTGTGGAGTTTATTAATAAACATATTATTTATTTATTTGGTGTCCTCATAATATCATCATAGATAAAGGAAAATATTTTAAAAATAAAAAGGTTCAAGAGCCCTGTGAGTCTTTTAACATTAAGATGAGTTTCACCTAGCCTTCCTATCCTCAAGCTAACAAACAGGCTAAGGCATATAATAGAAATCTTGTCAAAATCCTAACTAAATTCATTAATGAAGTAGGATAGAATTAACATCTTCATGTTCCCTTTGCCTTATGGGCTTATCAGACTAGTATTTGAACCCATATAGGTGTTATTCCTTTCTCTCTAGTTTATGGTACCAAATATTTACTTCCTCTTGAGGTTCATATTCATTCCCTATGCATCTCCCTTAAAGATATCATTTCTGAGGATGACCTCTATTAGGAATGATTAGCCCAACTTGAGCTCTTTGATAAGCATCAATCTATTTCCCTTGATCATCTCCATCTCTATCAAGAATGAATAAAGTGTGCCTATAATAAACATCTAAAAGAACATGAATTTAATGTTGGTGACATTGTCTTAAAATAAAATCAACATGTCACTAATATGGAAAAGATAAAATGAGAAAAATGTGATCCAAATTAGCTTAGACCAGATATTATCACCCATAAATATGGATTTTGGGCATATCATTTTGCCTCTCTTGGTGGCAAATTAGAATGAGAACCTCTTAATGCATTGAATTTTCATCCTTTCCAATATTAATAAGTCTTAATTGTCTTGGTCAACCTAGTTTATTTTCTATTTGGTTTGATTAAAACCATATCCCTTCCATTCTTATACTAAATAATGATATATAAAGGCATGTGGTTATCCAAAAACATTTTTTATTATAACCTTAAAAATGAATACCCTAGCTTTATTCATAGAATTCTCTAATTGGACAAGCTCCGCCTGTAATGGAAAGGAGATCCAAATCATTATTTCTTGAAGCTCCTCTCTATCACTTCAGTAGTAAGAGTATCATCTTTTACAACAAATCTTTGAGGAACTATTATAGGATGCCTTAAGCTAATCCATAAAGAAATAATAATGTTGGGATCAAAAACTAAGCAAATAAAAGCATGTATAAAATAGGTAAAATAATAGACTAATCCCTTGAAGGAGAGATGTAAAATATATAAGAAACATATATATATAAAGTCTAGACCACTCCCTCAAAGGATAGATGCTTCAAAAATCATCTCTCAAAATATAGACCACTCCCTCAAAAGATGTCTATCATGAATGGAATATTCCAAGAAAACTTCCCACATTGATCATATTTTTTTAAGTTAGTAGACTTCTCATATTGATTATTCTACATGGATTGACATGAAAGGATCATAGGGTTTGATTTAGTTTTGGGTATACAAGGTGAAATCATCTTCTTCTTAAAGAATACACTTTTTATTAAAATCTTGAAGCAAATCCCTAGAAAATTCCATCTCAAACGAATATATTTTGAATGTAATTGACCTAAGGTTGTTATGGGATTTATTAATAGTTAGTTAAGGATGTGTATGCATCTATTATAAGAGGTTTTATTAGGTTATGGTATGAGCCAGTAATGATCAATAAAACCTTTGATTTTCTTTCTCTTATGTAAATCAAAATTGTGCTGATTAATTATCTAAAAATATGCTTGCCACATATATCCTAATCAAAGTATAATAATATCTTAATCTAGTAACCTAAAATCCATAATCTAAATCACATCACATAAATCCATGATCCATAATTTAATATAAGTAATCAAATTCACATTCATAATAACATGATCCATAAACATTTTAATCATAATCACATAACATAAAATATATAATCCATAATCCATCAATAATCTAATCCACATCCATAGTAATGTAATCATGATCCATAAATATTATAAACAAACCATAACATTTAAAAACCATTATAAAACTATGACATAATCTAATTATATAAATCCATAATCACATAATATAAATTAACTCCATCATCCATAACATTTCACGTCCATAATATAATAAACTCCATAGAACATACAACATAAACATCATAACTCATAATCAAAATTAGGTATCTATATATAAATTCTCAAAATGTACATAAATCTCAATATATAGAGTGTATGGCTCTTTGTATAGTATAATAAATATAAATATGGGCTACTCTATAAACTAGAGATGACTCAGATGGATACTCCCAATACCTCTACACCAACTTCTAATCCTATCCCCTCCCCCATCTCCTCCCATATCTCTCCTTTGGTCTCTCTTGTAGGATAGACTCCCCATGCTCACTAAGCCTGTATGCATCCATCTAGAAGATCTACCCTATGTATCCAAATGGGTGACATACCATGGTATATTTGAGTAAAAATATAATACAATCTACTCATAGTATCCCATCTCAATGGATAAATCTTGGTACCTATCTACACTCATAGTACCTACTTACCCTATGTTCAGCCCATGCATCCCTACAACTATCTATCCTAAGGAGCCTTCATCCCCTCATTGCAAGCTATCCCTCTCTGTATAGTATCAACCTTAAGCCTCAAATTCTACATCATGACACATTCGTCATATGTCATACTCCACCTACAGTGCATCTAATATGGTCTAAATACCATCTCACTTCACCTATACAGTAGTGAGTTCCCCTTGCACTATGGCCACCTATCCATACAATGCAATACACTAGGCTCTTAGTGTATACTTCTAAGTAATAATCTCTATAATATCTATCTCCTCTTCCTCTCCTCACTCCTCTCCCCTCTCTCCCTCCTCTCCCCTCTCTCCTTCCTTTACTTTTTCCTCCTCTATTGCATCCTACATCTCCTCATCTTCTCCCTCCTATCGAGTTACACCACCTTATCCTTCTTGACATCCATCTTGCCTATCCACCACACTAAGAATGTTGAAGTATACCATACATCATCTACCTCTAAACCTACTACCTCCTCCTTAGCTCTTGCTAGAATAGCTATAGTATCTAGCTCTAGGAGTCCAAGCTCTGTCTCATCCTATATGTACATGCATGGGTCCCATGGTATATCCTGTATCAACTTGAACTATCTCATAACCCTCTGAAAACAAAAAAAATCCATGTAGTCTATCCTCCTCCATATAACCCACCTCTCCCTTTGAATATCTTCCATATTTACCTCTATCTTAGGTCATGCAGGAAATCTAACATAAGGCCTCCAAATGACATCCCTATCCTATAACCCCTCAAGGACTCCTCAATAGTATACTAGGTCTTAAGTCACACCATCTATATAAGATCATACCAAATCTTCCTTCTATCAAAAGAAGGCAACACTATAGTTAGTCTCATACCATCATATTCATGGAGTGCCAATACATCACACCACCTTGATACGATCATAGGCCCAACACTATGGAACAATGATCACATCTAACCTATATCTCCTCTAGGTCCTCTATCCTATTTCCCTATATACCTACACTAGTAATATTGGGGCCTAGAAAAATATTATCTAATGCTCTAACATATCTACAACAACCCTTATAAG
The DNA here is from genome assembly GCA_037957365.1 of Torreya grandis. NCBI lineage: Eukaryota > Viridiplantae > Streptophyta > Pinopsida > Cupressales > Taxaceae > Torreya > Torreya grandis. Next base: position 440,531 of record JARHVA010008121.1, read on the forward strand.
GCTCTATAAGAACCTTTCTCCTCCTAAATCTAGGAGAGCATATCATGAGATGGATAGCATCACATCATTAATACTCCCCTCCCGTCTAAATTAGCCTCATATAATGGCTTAAATACAAATCATCTTGTAGTGAAATTAATGTCTATAACATCTCTACCATACATCCATGTCATTACTACTACATGACCTCACTCATCCATGGTACAATTATATCCCCCTATAATAGAAGTCATAGTATCATGTAGATATCCTCCTCAATAATAGTCATCTCCCATATAAGCAACCAAAATGTCCCCATGGTCACATCTCATCTCTCTAGTAATGTAACCAATTAGTTCAGGTCTTGATGAATGCAATGGTAGAGGTGTGTTCCTCCTAAGCCAATGACCTCCATGTGCACCCAATCATCATGCCTCAACCAATCATGTAACTACTCCAATAGAGGTGGAACTTAGTCTTACATATACAATAGTATTCTTACCTATTACCAAAATCCTCCTATAAGTCTTAAATCTTCTATGCCTCTACTTAGTTTAACCCTAGATATTATAACCTATATGTTTACCATTTAGTGAATCAACACTGATTTATTATCGATCAGTGATGTTTTTATTGAATTAGTGACATTTCCCTTGAATCATTGATGATTTATGGGAATCAATGTTAATTTAGTGTCATTATACTACCCTAGTACCATACTTATTATCTTAATACAAAAAATAAAAAAAATAAAAGAAACCAAAGAATTTAAATAACAATAGGGCCTACTTCATCCTGAGACTGTCGCTATCACCTTTAACAACTACCATTCTCCTTCATTACACCTCACATCATAATCATCATCTAATTTTTTTCTCTTAGTTTACCATGCATCAATAGAAAATGAGCTCACTCCATGTTAGATTTGATTATATACTCAGCTTTGAATTAGCATTGACTTGTTTTGGATTGGTATCAATTTATTTGATCATCATAAATTTGCTCAAAATCGATGTCAATCTACCTGTTTTATACTACTTGTAGTTTTTCATGCATCTAGTCCTACTTTGTAGCCTCATTTCCTTATTTTGACACACCTACCCTATTATTTATCCTATTCCATTTCAGGTTTGTTGATATAGACCCCCTTTTGGTCCCACGACCTATGTAAGGCATGAACTTTATTGGGCATCTCCCCTCTATATGTCTTGAGAGTGTATTTCCTCTTGAGAATAACTATGTATAGGTAGATCACACATAGTATAGCACACTAAAGTCTTTATTTAGCTAAACCCTATCACTATTCCTCTTACTTATCCTTTGTTTAAACCCACTTATTCATAGTTATGGCATTTTATTATGGGATTTATCTTGAGGTATCTCTTCTTGTATTATCTCCCACCTTGTCTATACAAAATGTATACTTCATGTTATGCATCACACTCTTAGATCTCATTTTTTATCTATCCATCCCATCTATTACTCTATCTTTTCAAGCTTATCACTCGCTCCTCATCCTATGTCAATTCCTAGTTTGAGGGGAGATACCTCCTCACATAAACCTGGGGCATTATACCTCTCTCAGTTTTTATCTTATGACATGTATTACATACCATTTCACAAAAATGGTAAAATGTAGACACTACAATTTTGTATTTCCTATACAATTTATTTGGTGTCTTAGGGAAGTTATTATTATTTTATTATCTTAAATATCCCTATCCTAAAGTTTAAATTATTTACCATTAACCACCTAGTAATTTTTTTTTACAAATTATTGTTTTACCTCCTTAATCACTTAAATCTAATTACAACCCATGAAACCCTAACCCTTTAACCAACCTACCCATGTATAAATCCATTCCTCATAACCCTATGCATATAATCCCAAAATTTCCTACAGTTGGAACAAACCAACACATGTGAGATAACTCCCTACTAAAAAGGTTGAATTATTGCCGATTCTCCTACAATCGATGTTGATTCTCCTGATCAGTGATGATCTATTTATACACAGCCAGTCCTTTGGCATAGGGACCATGAATTTTAAATCTTGAAACACTACTTAGATTCTCTCAAGAGAATAAAGTATAAACTTATCACTACTCTACCAAAATTCCACTAAACCTAATCTACATCTATCATCATGAATCAAGAGGACCACTTACATATATGGGAATAAATCTATTATGCTTTCAATTAGGTTCAAGGTAAGTATTGTCTAGTTATCATTGACAATTATATCAGTAGTGGACTTTTATGAAGTTGAAACATGAGCATGTAATGTTAATAGACCATGTAAAAATTAGAAGATTAAAATAAATTTTTAAAATGTTTTGGGGAAAGTTAGAGAGTATTAGGTATTTTTTGGATATGTCAAAATAGAGTTAACTAGGATTAGTTACATTTTTGGTAGATAATGGGGTTTATGCATGGAGGAATGATGGAAACACTATGAGTTCAATGAAATAGTTAAATGCATTGAATGAAGAGGAAGTTCATTAAAAAAATAATGATAAGGTAGATAGATAAGGGCATGACACAATTTAAGGAGGAGAAGAAAAGAGTGGAGAGAATGAGATTAAAATTATTTAGGTTCAATAAGTTTCATATCGATGAAATTACAAGGTTGGTTATGTATTTAATTATTGTATGAAAATAGGAAAAATCTATGTATATAAATATATATTAGGGTTTTGGTAAATTATTTGTATTTTATTATGATATAGGTTTAGCCCTATGGATGGCTCGACCATCCACAAAACTAAACCTTTATCCCCTAAATATTTAGAAATGAATTTTAGTATTGTGTGTGTAAATAGTTTGGGTTAAATGGATCTATTTATTATGATGTAAAAATGCCCTAGCTAAATACATATACGAATTTGGAAGATGGTTTTAATAAAAATGATGAGTGAGTTTTGTTTTAGAAACTTGTATTATATATAGATATATATATATATATATACTCAGTTAGGTTTATATCATAATTTTGATCATATATATAACAAGCAAGACTGTGTGTATATTATGAATTATCAGGGGTATAAATATGAAGTATGAGTTAATTTGATGAATGAATAGATTGATATAGAAATTTTGTGTGTTACTTGTTATGAATTTTGTTTAGGGTTTATCATATATATATGAACTAAGATCATTTATATTAAAACCCATGAACACACACACACACACACACACACACATTGGGATTGTAAGCTTATTCCTTGAACTTTGAATAGATAAGATAAGTCTTTGTAAAATAGTTTAAAATATCCTAGAAGGGTATAGGAAGTGCTTGAATCCTATCTCAAACATTATTTTTATATTTTAAATCTATTAAGGTGATTGTTATAGCTATGTTGATGTTTAATAGCATATACAAGAATTGAATAATAGTTCAACTTTGATAATAGTATAAATAGAATTTCACATACATATATATGCATGGTTGTATGACTTATATATCATTTATGGGAAAGATTATATGGTGCAAGTTATACTATGAAACTTTTATCATGTTATGTAATCATTAATCATATGAGTTTATAAATATAGAAAAGTTGATAGAGTCAAACTTGTAATGATATATAAGTTAATATATTTGAACTAATGCATAAATTTTACAATGTTTGAATACATATATAAACTATGTAAAGGTTTATTGTTATTGTAGAGAGGATTACAAAGCAAGTAAGTCATGCATTAGTCAATAAATAATGAAACATGCATAAAGAACTAACTAACCAAGCTTATCTATTCCTATGGGAATTGCAAAGATTAACAAGAAACAAATGAAAGAAAGCAATACCATATTACCTTCCCAAATGGATACACCATACCAATGTGGCTCAAAAACATGTTCTCCCTTGATCAAACATCCTTGGCTTTGTCAACAATAGTGGTAAGCTCCTCCAATTCCTCAATAACACTCCATAAAACCTAGGCTCTTGATAGTAAATCACTAAAATAGCCTATCAATGAAGCTTTGTGGAAATAATTTAGCATTATAACTTTACAATATTCAAGATTTGAAGATATTTGATCATAATAACCTTTCACCAAAATAGCTTTGAAGATATTTGAGCATAATAACCTTGCACTAAAATATCTTAGAAATAATGTTCATGGCCTCTTTATTTATAGATTTTTGAGATTGGTCATGATCAACCCAAACCATCCATCTTGAGATGAAGATGTGTGGTTGAGGATAATACCAATATTTGGAATTAAATGCATAAATATCTTCAAGATAAATAAGCATTAAAGAGGCATATGAGGAAATAACTAGGCATGGGTGACCCATAATCTTGATATTTGTGGTATTTATGGCCTAGGGATGTCTTCCCAAGAAATTATGTCACTTGATGATGCAATTAAAATGAATCAATTTTCAAAAATAAATATTTAATAACTCTCATGAAAAATCCACTTAAGATCTTAACTTGGATTAATTAGCCTTAAACAAGGTTAATCAACATTTATGTAAATATTTGAAATTTGGCCCTCAATTAATTAAAATGGTTAGAAAGTCATATTATAGGGTCATAATTTGACTGGAGAGGAATTAGAAGGTGATTTTAGATGTGTTGGAACTATATTCCCATTTAGGATGTTTCCAACACAAAATAACAAAGGTACATGGCATGTACCAATGAATTTAGGAGAAAAGAGTGATCTAGAGCATAAAAGGTAGAATCACCATTTTGACTCAAAATGATCTTATCAAAGTTAGCTAGCCCATAAAATACATTACCCTATTTAGGGATACTTTGACCTAAACTAGCACTTGTAAATGACAAGTTCAAACCATTCAAGGTGTTTTATATATTTTGACCTAAAATGTGCATTTGAGTGAAAATCAAGTAAGATTGACAATTTCAACACAGATGGTGTTAAGAATTGGATGTCTACATTTTTCCATTTTTTGAGAAGGCATAGCAAGGCATTCAGGTGAAGCAACATCTTTTCAAAGAAAAGAGTTGTCAAGAAGAAATTAGAATAGACCCATGATGCCCCCTCAAGAGGATATACTAGGATGAAAGAGAAGGATGAACTCTCAAAAATAGAGAGTAAAGTGAGAGGTCAACCCATGGAATAGATCACATATAGATGAGCTAATGTTTGCATATGTGATTACCATCAATGATAAAAATATAATTAGAAGTATAATAGGCCCTATAGATAGGGGAATGGGAAAGATACAATCTATAAATGTTAGGGGCACACTTTAAATGTACCTAATTTAAGAGTATAAGTTGTATGCTTATGGCATTAATCAATCCTGAGACAAGTTGTACACTTAAATATTTCCATCATGGGCTTCAATGTGGAGAGCTTGGAATTAGAAGAAAATGGAGAACATTCTGCATTAGGAAGGGAATCACCACTAGAATGGGGTCTCCAAAGAGAAGATAATAACTACTCCAGTAGATCATATTTGATCATGATAAAATTGTTTTTCCCCAGTAGGGCAAATCTTGATCATTGATAAAGAATAAATAATTATTTTTCCCCTATAGAGCTGATTTGATTCAGACATGGTTCAGATGTTGGGCCCCAACATGGGAAGTTAGAAATCAAAATAGCTCAAGGATATAACCTAAAAGATAGGTTAATGTGAGTGGTTACAAACATACGTGTGATGGTGTAATGGCTTAGAAAGCCATATAAAACCAATTATATGAGAATGCACAAAGTGATGAGAGAGATGAAAATAAGAATGGAGATAGTTGAGCTAACCTTAAAATAAATTAAGTGCTACCTACATAGTTCTATGGACTCATGTTCCACCATGAACTTTAGGCCAATGTAGTTCACCCAAGTTTGGGAGAAAATGGAATGAGGAATGATGAAAAATTACCAAGAATTGATTAGAATTATAATATATGCAAAGATATGTACATCTAAACATAGATAAAGAAGCCTAAAATGCATGTTACCTAGATGTCTAATTCCATATCATGAGCCTAGGTTTTGCAAAGGGTTCTTGAGAATCATTCATCAGAGATGGTGTTGACATTAAGATGTTGAGACCTAAGCCTAAAGTGCTTGTTATAGAAAAATAAATTAAGCATCATAAGTATGAATAACTTAGAATGATGTAAGATTCCAATTGCATTGAGAAAGTTCAAATGTGAATATCTATAACCAAGGATAAGGGTGAAACAATGACCAAAACCAGAGTTATATTGATTTACACTTATACAAAAAAGTAAAAACAAAGAAAAATACAAACATAAATGAACCTAACATGAAATCAAGATATGATCTATCAAGACTTAAGTAGGAATAAAAATGTTTAAAAGGTGAGAACATATTAATGACATGAGACCAAGATATGAATAATCAAGATTCATGTGGACCATCAAGTCATTCTTGAACACAAAAGAGAAAAGCAAAATTAAACAAAAAACAAGACACCAACAACAATCAAATAAACAAAATGGTCCAAGAACAACATAATAACATAGGATCAAAATATAAACAATCAAGATCCATGTTAATCATCAATATGTTTTGAAATACAAAAGAGAAAATCAAAATAAAATAGAAAAACAAGACACCAATAATAATCAAATAAATAAAATGGTCTAAGAATAACATAATAACATAGGATCAAGATATAAACAATCAATATCCATGTGAATCATCAAGATGTTCTGAAACACAAAAGAGAAAAGCAAAATGAAATAGAAAAACAATCAAGGAAACACAAGACAAAGAATGGAGACAAGAAGTAAGAAAAAGGAGAAGAAATAAAAGGAGAGATGTGAAAACACAAATAAACACACAAATAAAAACCAAGCTAGTAAAATTTAAAGAGAAATGTTCATGTATGTGTGATAGAGGCATTACTTTTCACCACATCATAACAAAGAATAATGACATGATAATTATTCCCTAATTAAAGAGGAATAATGATAGAATAAATGGGGGAAGAGAAGAAAAGGAAGGGATTGGCTAAGCTAACTCTAGATGTATAAGACAAGTAGATGCTACCTACATAGTTCCATGGACTCATGTTCCAACATGAACTTCAGGCCAAATGTAGTTCTCCCAAGAAATGGGATAGAAGAAAAAATGATGATCAGACCAGCATGATTAATTTTATGTAATAAATGGAAGATATGACAAACAAATGAGAATGGTCTGGAAAATAAGAAGCTGATGAGATGAGAAAGGATGATTTTGCAAAATAGCAAGTTTGTGGGACAAGATGAAATGAAATCATGTTTCTATGCTTTCAAAATTCCAAGAGCATTAAAACTTAATATTTACTCAAAAAATGGTGAGATAATTCAAACTTAATAGTTACTTAAAAAATGGTGAGAGCTTTCAAACTTAATAATTGCTCATAAAATGGTGAGAGTGGTCAAACTTAACAATTGCTCACAAAATGGCAAGGCAATAAAACTTAACAGTTGTTCACAAAATGGTGAGAATGTTCAAACTTAATAGTTTCTCACAAAACAACAAGAGAATTTAAACTTAACAGATGCTCACAAAATGGTGAGAGCATGAGATGGTGGAGTGGGAATGTAAAAATGTATAGAAGTGTGAGTTAAGTTAATGTTTTTATTCTTTTAGGGATCATGTTCTAATGTTTTTGGTATTTTCAAAGTATTCCTAATATGTTTGGTGTTTTTGGGATAAAGTATGCACAAAGTGGGACTATCTAGTTAAGGATATGCACATCTTGAGAGTATAGGTTCCAATAAGATAGCTAAGCTGGCTACAATGGCCCATGCTCGCAAATCAATGAGAACAAGGTTTAGGTTGCTCAAAAACTAGTGAGAGTGTATGGAAAGGGTAACTAAGGTGATATAAACATTAATTTAGGATGACCTACATAGTCCTAAAATGACCTCAAGTTATATTAATTCCATCCACATAAAATGTGAATAAAAACCAACTAGGTCCGAATAAGTTTTTAAATTTGATAAATGACTAGTCAAGTGAAAATAGTAATGGAAAGGTGATGTAGTAATGCATGATAAACAAGTTTTTCCCCTAGTTTTACCATAGGTATTTATAACTAATATACAATGTCACATGTCAATCATACTAATTTTCCCATGGGTAGTTATAATTAGTAGCAAGACTAGTGAGATATTGATTTGCCCATAGGCAGTTATAATCAAGCTCACATAAACAAACATGGATATAGGATGAAACATATCTTTCTAGATAAATCATCACACTAATTTCATATACTATCATTATAAACTTTAATTTGATTTATTATTAAAACTTCATCAGAATCCCCCATAAAAGATGTGAGAAGAATCAAAAGAACCAAGATCAAAATAGGATTGGGTAGGATGATTAAAGATAAGCTTTAGTCTAGATAGGAATGGAAATGGTATAATGAAATGATTAAAATAAAATTGGATATACTGGTGACAAAGTTTCCCCCAAACAATGAGTAGATCTATTACTCATAAAATGGTGAGAGCATGGGAAATGGGTGATTGAGTTGAGCTCCATAAAAATTGAGTGTTGCATACATATTCCTGAAGGACCTCAAGTCAATGTAGTTCAAATGGAATGTTTCATGGATCTCAATGGTATAATAATGCCTAAAAAAGGTCTATAATTTTATCCCTAAGAGACTAGGAATGGTAATGGCAAATGGGTGAACGGTAGATGAAAAATGATTTTGTTGCTCTTGCTGCCAGGGAGATGCACATCTTAGTCAATATGTGAGACAAAAATAAATGATCAACTATATAATTTTCTATCCAACACCCTTCTAGAACAATTTTTCTATTAAGAATTTGTTGTTGATTTGGATCTCAATAATATATTCACGATCTTCATTGGTCAATGATTCTAATTCCTTTAAACATCGAGACAAGATATCCTTATAACCTCGATAAAGGAAAGTGCGTCTAGTGATGATAAATAATGGTAGGATAAATGAGATAAGTGGGTAATAGATAGGTGGGTGATAATGGAATGTATAATGGGGGGAACAAATGGAGATTAGTACTTTCAATCACACATAATGTTATTGATGCCAAATTTTGCATAATTTTAGTTATGGTAGGGATGAAGACCTCTGAAGATGCTCTTGATAAGACCATCAAATTGTTCTATTTCTTGATCTTGATAGTAGCTACCATCTATTTATGTTATATATTAGAAGCTATTTTTATTTGATATTTTATATTATCTTAAGTAAATCATGAAGAACTTGTGTGCTTAGCTATTGGTGCCTTGATGAGGTTTTCACCAATGAAGTTGTCTTAATTGTCTCGTAACACCTCTGAGAAAGTTTCACTAAAGAATGTTGACGTTTGACTTTGATTGTCTTCTAGTGCTTCTAAAAAAGTTTCACTAGGAGATTTTTCTTCTTATGAATAAATGTGGTCTTTGTCTCCTTGTTTTTTTTCAACAGTTATGTTACCATGGATGCAGTTTAATAAAGTATGATTCTATTGATCCTAATCGACACTGGTGGGAGGTAGAATGTCAATAATATGTCTATATTGTGTGGTAATAATGGGATGGTGAAAGGTAGCACAATCCTTGTAACAGAAGTAATCATCCTCAAAAACCATAGAATGATCATAAATATATTCAAATTGATCTGTAAGGCAATTGTAACCAATGTTGTAACAACCAATACTATAATCTATTTTTGACTTTGATTTCAAAGCAAGGGACTCTAAATATAATATCACAACTGATTTTCATTCTATTTTTGATGCTAAATCCAATGTCAATTCAAAAATGGAACCTAACTCTAATATTGATTCTTCATCTGATAAGGTTGTTTTGATAATGTTTTATTGAATGCTAAATTTTTGACAAGTAATGGCCTGTGATGACATAATGGGCTCAATAAAAACTGACTCATCTTAGAAGGGTTCAACATAGATTGACTCATTTAAGTAAACCCCTCAAAAAGAGGGAACTACTCAAGAGATGTCTCGATAAAATTATGTCTATCAAAATGAGACTCCTCAATGAGTGAGAAAATATCAAGAGACAACTCTATCGATACTGGCTTGTCAAGGAGATGAGGCTCTTTAAAAATAGGTAACATATGAATAGGTAACTTATCATATTTTATCTTGTTATAAATTGGTGTTTCAATAATAACATGTTGGTTTTGGTTCATAATTGGTTGTAAAAGATCAATTTTAAACACATTTTGGTCCTCATAAGATGGATTTTGAAGAGGTAATGGTTTTTGTTTAGGCTCAAAGATTGGCATAGAATTTATAAAGTGGGGAAATTTTGGTTTAGTGAGAAAAATGGTTTTTGGTTCAATAATGGACTCTCCAAAGATTAGACTATTAAATAAGGGATCAAAAATAATTGATTCCAAAAAAGGAGATCCTAAAATGGTAATGACTAGATGATTCTTAGTTTGGTTGCTCATGCAAACCAAATGAGGAGGTCCTAAAACGGTAATCTTGGTAAATTATAGAGTTTGATTACTTACACAAGCCAAAGCATCCAAGTATTCTTTATAAACCCAATCATTCCAATAATGATTTGGATCATAAGTTGGATCTTGAGTTAGATCTTGATTGTGTTCTCATGATTGATTTTTCTGAGGTGGATAGAAATCAGTCTCACTAACCATATTTTCACCATACGGGTCTTAACTAAAGTCATAGAAGTCATTTTTTGTATCCATTCTATCATAAGTTTATTTACCCATGACTACACCATAAGTGTAGCTAGACATATCTACATTTAATGAAGAAATCTCCAAAAACAAAAAAACTTAGAGTTATGCAAACTCTAAAAAGTGATGTTTAAAAGATAAAAGGTTCAATCTTGGTTGAAAGAGTGAAGCTACATCTCAAAATTAGTTTTTGCCAAGATTTGGCATAAAACAACCTAATGTCAAATATCTAACATCAAATTTTTTTGAAGAAAGGTTGTGTGTTCCTAAACAATGTCACAAAAACTGATGAGGATGGGCATTCAAACAAATAAACATTCAATAGTATTCAAAATTGGATAATCATTTAACCAAAGCTATGCAACCCAAAATAAAAATATCTATGTACCAACCCCATGAATTAAGGCCTAAAAAAATCAATCAATGTTTGGATCCAACCTTAACAAGGCTAATTGAAAACTCAATGTTTAAAACTAAGATTTGACCAAATAATCTAGATAAGATCATATAGCATGACAACACAATAAAAATTTCCAAATGGTATACACAAAATGGTTTGAAACAAGTGGTTTTTGATACACGGTGAAACAAGTCTTAAAATAAATTGAGCAGCCTAATGACTTAAGTATGCTCGAATGATGTGGTCAATTGTTATGTTTCAAAGACTCAAAGGTAAAAAAAATTGGCATGATTTGGGTAGTATAACACTACCCTTGTTAACTCAAATACATGATTTTGACATGTCTTATGAACAAACAAAAAAGTTTTAACCTCAAAGCATACCCAGTAAATAATGACCAAAATGTACTAAGTATAATCATCTAATTCCTAGCAAGGGTATGGAAAATTGGGGTTAACTAAACTAGCAAGGTTTTTATCTTTCTAGAGGAATCAATTGCATAATGAATTTCATGTCAAATGATGGAAAAGACAAGTATGTAAATTGGGTAATCATGGCATTGATTAGTTGTAAAAAGGTCTAGTCCTTTTTACAACCACTACATCTTATTATTCGCTTAGTGTAGTGCGATGTCCAAATGTAGATACGTCCCATATGTAACTCCAAAGGATTCAAATGAAGTCAATACCAAGAGGGGAAACCCCAAGTCAAAGCTTCCCTAAAGAACTTGTGGGAAGTGATGGCATCCCCCTCATAAGCCAAGTTTGCATGAAAATAAAGAAAGCATAAAATAGAAAGACTTTAGGGTCATTTTCAAGATCATCCAAACTTTGGTGAGTTTTTGGGGAGTGCTATAGGTGAAATTATTTCTAAGCCTTGGACTAGGATATTTACAATAGGAATGGTGAATTTTATTCCAAGGGTTCCCTATAGGGAATAAATGGAAGAGCATACACACAACATTCCTCTCTTTTCTATATAAAATCTAACTAAACAACTATTCCAAACAAGAATCGACAAGTGTGTTTAATTTTAAACCCAAATGAAATGTTAGGTGGTGTTCATTTGACCCCTTGGTCTTAGTTACAAACTTTGAAAACATTCACCAAAAACATTTAAAAATTATTTGTTTAAACACTAAAACAAGGTTCATAATCAATTTTTAAGAATGTAAAGGTGATTTAAACATGTTTTGAGCAAATTTTGAACTTGGTCCTGCAACAAAATAGTTAGCATGTCCTTTAGCTTTAAATCCCCTTTGAGTTTGAATTAATAAACTTTGAAAAAGTAGGTCTCGAGTCTATGTTTTTGGAAAAAACATAGTGACTGACGTCAGTTATTACCATTGGCACCGATTATGGCTAACCAAGATCTAGCCGATGTCAGTTTTGTTGATCAATATCAGTTAAGCCAAGTAACAGATGTTGGTATTTTTGTCAATGTCAGTTACTGTGTAAAAATTGTGGCAACCAAAAATGGAAAAATAAAGTCAAAAAATAAATTTTCAAGAGTTTTAAAGTCTTAAATAAATATTTTAGAGTTTCAAAAGTATCTCTTTCAGGTGTGAGATGTGTCTAGTCCCATCAGGTGTGCCAATATGTAGAGAGGATTACAAAGTAAGTTAGTCAAGTATTAGTCCATAAAATAATGAAATATGCATAAAAAATAACTAACTAAGCCTATATATTCCTATGAGAATTATAAAGGATATCAAGAAATAAATTAAAGTAAGTAGCACCATATTACCTTCCCAAATGGATTCACCATACCCATGTGGCTTAAAACATTTTCTCCCTTGATCAAGCATCCTTCTTTTTTTCAATAATGGTGGTAAGCTCCTCCAATGCCTCAAGAACACTCCATAAACCCTAGGCTCTTTATTGTAAATAACTAAACTAGCCTTTCAATGAAGCTTTGTGGAAAAAAATTAGCATTATAACTTTTCAATATTCAAGCTTTGAAGATATTTGAGCATAATAACCTTGCACCAAAATATCTTAGAAATGATGTTCATGGCCTCTCCATTTATAGATTTTTGAGATTGGTTAGGATCAATTTGAACCATCCATATTGAGATGAAGATGTGTGGTTGAGGATAATCCTAATATTTAGAATTAAATCCATAAATATCCTCAAGATAAATAAGCATTAAAGAAGCATGCGAGGCATTAGCTAGGCATGGGTGACCCATAATCCTGATATTTGTGGAATTTATGGCCTAGGGATGTCTTCCCAAGAAATGATGTCACCTGATGATGCAATTAATAGGAATCAATTTTCAAAAATAAATATTCAACAACTCTCATGGAAAATCCAATTAAGCTCTTGATTTGGATTAATTAGCCTTAAATAAGGTTAATCAACATTTGTGTAATTATTTGAAAATTGGCCCTCAATTAATCAAAATGTTCAAAAAGTCATATTATTGGGTTGTAATTTGATTGGAGAGGAATTAGAAGGTGATTTTAGATGAATTGGAGATGTATTCCCATTTAAGATGTTTCCAACACAAAATAACAAAGTTACGTGGTGTGTACCAATGAATTTAGGAGAAAAGAGTGATCTAGAGCATAAAAGGTAGAATCATCATTTTGACTCGAAATGATCTGATCAAAGTTAGTTGGCCCATAAAATTCATTTCCCTATTTAGGGATACTTTGACCTAAATTATCACTTGTAAATGACAAGTTTGAACCATTTAGGGTGTTTTATAGATTTTGACCTAAAATGTGCATTTGAGTCCAATTCGAGTAAGATTGACAATTTCAACACAATGGTGTTAGGAATTGGATGTCTACCGTTATATGGTTCACAATGAATTGAAAATGGATGTTGAATTGATTTATTTGATAATTATGAAACTTTGAAAAGTATGAAACCTAGAGTAAGTAAATAAAGCAAAATATAGATATGAATAGTTTATTGATTATATTACTATATTTATCAAGAATTTGAAAAAGTTATATAGTTTAATGAACCCAATTAGGGAAAAATGGGGTAAAAGACTTGAATGTTTTTTAACATAACTGAATTATGACTTCTAAGTGAAAAATAATAGGGGTTTTGGTAATTTTGAAATACTATGTTTGATCTTGAATGCTATTCTATGAATAGGTAAATATTTATTGTTTTGTTTGAATCATTCATAGAACATAATGGAAATAAAAATGACTATTGATTTAGTACAGACCAATAATTTTATGTATGAAAAAATACATTTACTCAATACATTTTATGTATGTATTTATTATGCAAAATTACATAAATATATGAAATATATTTGTATGAGTAACTTACGTACCCATCCACATATATAGCATATATTTTCACGTAGGAGATGTATGCTTATCATTATGAGTGTTGATGACTGTTAAGTTGAGTCATATAATCCTAAGGGGTAGGACACTATGATTATACGATTGCATCCTCCTAAATTTACAACTGATTATATAAATGTAAGATTATGTTTCATTTTAATTAAGACATTATTTAAGAGGTAATTAATCTCTGAAATTATAATGACTATCTTATTTATTTTTTAGAATGTGTACATGGAAAATAATTTGTGATATTATTATTTGTCATAGATGGTACTACATTTGAATTCATAATGAAAATTAGAAACATGAAGTCTAAATATAAATTATACCTAGTTGGTATAGATTGTATTTATTTATGTTTATTATTTATGTGATAAATAATATAGTTGAGATTCATTGCATACGTTTTGACAAACTAAATGTATGTATTTTTTATTATTCATGTATTTATCATGTTTTATGCTTGCTATTAGGAATTAATTTTTTGAATCTATTGTTTATATATTAGAGTACCCAAATATCACATTGTTGATACTAAATAAGTAGTGAGATGGACTTCATTAGCTTACTTAGCATCACTAATGCTAGATGAAGGTAATCCGATCAAATGGTATGTATGAATATGACTGATTCTAGAGACCATTAACTATTTGAAAACTTTGGCCAAAGTAATGTTTAGTTAGACATTATCAATTCATATGTATGATTTACATGTTTGTGTGATATCATGTTAGAATGTATTTTATTTATGATACACATCATGTATTAGATATCTCATAACACACGAGTACTAGCTTGTCTCTATGGATTCTCACACCATCACTATCTACCCATCCATGATAGGAAGGCCATTAATTTATTAGGGGATTGTGTGGGGGATCGATGGTCTATGGTTATTAGGAAAAGAACTCAAATGATGCTCTCCCTCCCCATAATAGTACTTATTTGGAGACTACACTTTAGATTATCATGGATACTGGAGTTCATGAGACTCATGCTCCATGGTGCCTTGTATCTTTTATTGTATTTATTATTGAAATAATATTACTAATGGAAATGTAATTATCTACTCATTTGTACATTAATATTAGAGGCTATATTATTGTACCAACCATGGATATAAATATGTAGTTACTTTCTATATTTTGCTATGTTTTTTTCATATGATGCTAGTGATCAGTAACTTAAATGTTACATGTTTATTTATGGTTAACATACTTAGTGTTTTAAATTAGTATCACTAATTAGATTGTTTTGGTGAAAAATAATAAAAGAATACATCAAAATTATATGTTTTTGTAATATTACATTAGTCTATTAAATCCCTATGGGGATGTTACATAATTTCTTTCATTAATTGATTGAATTTTTCTAATAGAGGGTACTTTATGTTTAGAATAAGACCTTATACTAAGATTCTAAGGGTAATAAGGATTTAATGGGTTGTGTATAAACATTATAATTATGGGGAGGTATTTTTGTAATGGTGTATGTTTCTTAGAGGAGTATTCCATAATGATGGTTTTTGGCCTTAAAAAGGGATAAGGTGCAAGTATGGATGTTTTAGTTCGAGTTGGTGGCATAACCATTTTCCCTTTTTACATTTGGTAAAAATTAGTAGGGATATCCTCTTTAGGGAGCTCAATTATTATCACTATATATTATAAGGATTTTCTTCTCATCACCCCAAGGCATTTGTTTCCACTTCCTAAAAAAAATTCCCTATTTCCCCTTTTATAGGATTTGGTTCGGTCTAAGGTGTAAGGGAAGCTATTTTTAGAGTTGGTTGATGTAATGTAGTGGACATATTAGGAGGGAGTGAGTATGCTATGTAAAGGTTATGTAGAGACAAAATTAGTAGTGCATGTATGTTCTGGGATATCTAAACATGTATCCTCATTGATATTTTTTTCATCATTTATTTTTGATCGGTTGTCTTGAATAGGCTTAGGTAGTATTTATTCAAGAGGATCCCAAATAATGAGATTAATAAAACTTGGAGTGGGTATTAGGAATATATTTAGCCTATTTAGATGGTTCCAAAATATATCTTATAAGGATATCTAGGATCTTTATTATTTTAAAAGATGGTTTGAAATCATTATCAACTTCACTAGGTAAAATTTGATCATGGATTGTGTTTATTACATGGGTTTCATGATCTGAGGTGCTTCCTACATTTTCTTTCACAAAATTAGATGTATAAGAATGGTTGGGGAAGGGTTGCCTAAATATATAGATGGATTTATTGGGAGGAGAATTAGGATTATCCAATTGTCATTCCCCTTGGTCAATAAGGTTCTGAACTAAATCTTTGAAATACTAATACTTATTGACCCACATGACTAGGTACATGATGATAAGCATAGAAATCACTTTTATTGTACCAACTACAAGGGGTCTGACTGGAGGATGCTCGATAATGGAAGATTTTAGGAACTTATCTTAAATGAAAGTACATGACTTTCCTAAAGGTGTGTATTATCAAGGAGGAAATCATGTTAAGGGTTTTTATGGTTGTGTTTGGGAAGTAGAAGGTTTGGATTGGTTCATTGTTTGTGGAGGTGCCAATTTTAAAATAAAAACATTTGTTATGCCTTTAGTTTTATGATTATTTGTCCCTTTGGAGGGATAAGGTTTGAATTTATTATTTTTTAAATTGATTTTTTCATCTAAGGCTCAAAATTCTAGTTTACAAGCCATGGTAAAGGCTTTGTCAAAAGTTTTAAATGATTATACTTGTAATGTTGATTAGATATGATTAGTACATGATCTTGAAATTAACTCAATTAATTTAGGTTAAGGGAGGTATTTATTTGATTTATAAGGCCTTAGTTAGAAATTTGGCAATAGACTCTTCGTCAAATTATCTAATGGCGTACAGGTTATTTATGGTTACTTTCCTTGTAATATTAATGGAGAAGTGTTATAAGAATATTTGAGCCAAATGACCAAAATAAAATAAGGATTGTTGATGGATAGAGTTGTACCAATCTAAATTTGGTCCAACCAATGACATGAGAAACATCCTTAAAAAGATAGCATCATCATGAGCTATAAGGTAACAAGCATGTCTAAACACCCTAAGGTATTGTTAAGGATCTTCCTCATTTTAAAATTTCATAAATTTAAGAAGTTCCCAATATGAGGGATATGACCTAATTAGGATAGTAGGATTAATAGGTTCATTAAAAAATTCTCATGCATGAACATATTTTTTTGATCAGAGGCAGAAGCTTCTAGATTTTCCATCCTATTCATAAGGATGTTTGTGAAGTCAGGCTGGGTACTATATTAAGGCATGCCCCCTAAGACATTTTGTGTAAAATGTTTATAAGTGGGTAATGGAGTGGAAAATGGTTGTGAAAGGGGATAACCAATAGAATTGGTCCTAATAGGTTGAGACGCAGCCATGTATTATGGGATTATTAAAGGGTATGTTTTATTGCAGGGATGAGTGAAGGTGAGCAAACATAATAGATTGTGATGGGGCTAAGTATTGAGTAGTTAAGGGGGCATATTATTGAAGAGGTTGACTTAGAGGAACCTATTATATAGGTTGCAAAGGTTGGGTTTAAGAATTTGAAGTTATGTTTGTTTGGATAGGTGGGAGAGTCATATGGATTTAGACTACTAAATTTTGGAGTGAATTAATGGGTGATGGAGTAAGCATAAGTTGTCTTATAGTGACATTTTGGGTTTAGGTAATAGTCTAAGAAGGGTTATTAGATACTAATGGTGGTAGATTATCTAAGGGTTACATTACATTGGTATCAGAACCCATTAGAGGTGGATTGCTGGAAGAGGAAACCATGGCCACATCAATCACTTTAGTTTCTTATAGGGGCATGCCATACAAAAACTTGAAATTTTGGGCTCAAGGAGAAATATTAATTCATATGGCTCAAGTTCTAAGATAATGACTAAGGCCAATTAGATTAATATCTAATATACTAGTGAAGTCTAGGTCTCCCTATGTATAAAATTTGGGAATGTATTCCCCTGTAGATTTAGGAGAGGTAGGAGTACTTGGTGTGTTCTCCATGTATGAGTATGAGGTATGAGATTCAATTTGTTTTAGTGATTAGTGTCACATTAGAACCATGTAACACTGAAAAATAAACAAATAATGATATGCAAAGACATACAATTATTTTTTATTATCTCATTTTAGTGAAAGAAAACACACTTTATTACACATAATTATATATTTTTAATTTTTAAGAAACAAAATTTAGAATGTAATAGGGAGATGGGTTAAATAAATTACTAAGAAATAGTAGTCTAAGGTTGGTTTTAGGTTTTTATTTAAATATGGGAACCTCTATATATGTAAAGGTATGTTGAGGCCTAATTCTATGTTGGAAGGAAGTATGTGGCTTGGTATTGGGGCCTATCCCCTCACTTCACACACCATAGCGATAAGGGTGTCGAGTGTTTATCCTTTATACTTTTTTCCAAATTTTTTATACTCAACCAATACACTAAGTCAATTTTCCCCTTGGAAATGAAATCTAAGTAGGTCCACCTAGGTAGGAAATGTTTGTATTCTTGTTTTTAATATTATCATGGTTTGCTTGTGTGTGAGAGAGTGTAACTATCATTATGTATTAATCCTCCTAAATTAATCTATGTGAATTATCTAAACAAGTAGGGTGATGAATGAAATTATTATTTTTACTTTAAAAAGGAAAGAATTTTTTTTTGTATTTTCTCTCTTTTGAATGCAGACACACAATCAAAAAAATACACTAACAGATGATTTCACAATGAAACACAACAATAATCGTGAAACCTAGGGGTCCCACCAAGCATGCCATAATGTTTTAGTATATTTTTATTAATTTTTATTAATAAATAAACTTACTAAAAATAGAAATTATGATACAAGGTTTTAAAGGGATGCCTATGATATAGGTTGCACACCATTGATCTAATGGAGTGTGAACTCCTTTTTTGCTAGGAAGGATTACCTACACACAAGAGACAAATTAGACAAGATTGGATTAATAAGATGGATGAGTGGGATTCTTGGTATTAAACCAGTCCTAAGAAGTGGTATACTTCCTCACAAGGATGCCAACCCATTATTTTATGTAATTAAGCAAAAAATGTAATAACTTATCCTAAAATAAAGCATATGATAATATAGATGTGATATTGAAATGAAATGGATTAATCTATATTATATATTTTATCAAATTATTCACTCCAATAAGCTATAGCTGAATCTTCTTGTTCCTATATTACTTTTAATTATTCAATGATCACTTCTAGAGTAGGGTAAAAAATAATTACACAAAGTCCTAGCTCAAAGGAAATATCACTCTAATCTACAAAAAGAGGGTGAGAGACTATGGGTAAATCATAGATGGAAACCACATCACATATAATGCCTGGTAATGTCATCTACAAATAGAGATTCATGGGTTTAAGATCAAAACTAACTAACTAAAATTAATTTGGATTGCTAAATTAGATTTAGAGTATAGATAGAAAGTCTAAAACACATGGATCGATGTTGATTACTATAGAATAATTATTTATTATAGTAATTGATGATGATTCATGAGAGGAATCATCGATGATCGTGACAGTGGGGAAATAAATTTCAAGATAGGTCCTAAAGGTGGACTTTAGGGATTTGAAATGGCTTAGGAATAATTAATGATAATATGACCAAACTAAGGGTAGTAAACAAAATATAATAAAAGAATATAAGAATAAGAATATATTCAAATGATTAATATACTTACCTCTAAAACACTTCCAATATTTTAGAGAATTATCACTTTGAGGAGGATGTTCTTAGTCTTTGAATGAGTGAGGATGGACTAAGATACATATGTCATTCTTCTACGAGTATTCTACGATAATTTCTCTAGCATTATAGTTTATGAATTTGGAATCCTTCTGCTTGAGGATGGTCTGAGTTTAAATAAATGTCAATCCTAATAGGATTGATGATGATCACAAGGATCAATGTCAATCAATTCTAAGTTTACCAAGTTTGTTCAAACAAATTCAAACCATGAAGTTAAAATTAGTCCTATGTTGTTTTAGACATAGTTCAGTTATTAATAAGTTGTTAAGATGTTAAAAACAACTTACCTATAATACATTTGGGAAGATTTGACTATTTTTAGGGAGGGTTAAGTAGTTACCTAGGTATAAATTAAGTAGTAAGACTAATTATGTGAAGTATGATAGTAATTGGTAAAACTAAATTAACTAACATAAAAAAGGATGGAAAAGTGGTAAGACACATATATTCATACTAATATAATGGTGTAAATGCATAGTGTTTACACCTCCTTACAAAAAATTTATAAAAAATATATAAAAAACTAAAAAATATATAAAAAAATGGATGAAAATTTAAAACCAAAAAATTTAAAATTTTTAAGGAACAAAGCAATAAAATTCATGATTATGTATTTTGTTTGAATTCTCTTTTCAACATATTGATGTGGTCTTTTTCATAGGTCAAATGCAAGACTAAGCAGACAAAGGCAACATCATTGATAATTTGAGGTAATTTTTACTTTATTTTCTATGTATATGATTAAAATTAATTAATTAAAATGTCACATATATCCATTTTTGAAAATAAATTTTTCCAAAATAAAAATATGCCATAAAAAAGGGTATTAGCAGGTCATTTCAAAAAGAAAATATATATTTTCAAAGGAAATGTATGAATTATGATGTCTCCTAAATGAGAAGAGTGACATAATTTCACCATAATGATATGACATACATAATCATGTGAAAAAATATCTTTGAAAAAGAGTAATGATGGGGATTTATCTCAAGACCTATCAAACTTTATTGGAAGAGATGGTGATGCAGGATCGCATGAGGAAAAACATGCACAAGAATTTTATGTGATTCCCAATATATCCACACAAAGTAATTATTACCATATCACCCTCAAATGGTCATGATATATTATTGTTTGGAGATTTATAATATTCCTAAAGCTAAAGGTAATTTAATGCAAGGATTCCTTAAGCATCCCATGCTACTTTTAAAACCACTTCTTAGATCAAGAAGACCTCCTAATTTTTATAGGAATCAATTTCATCTATATAAGGAACTCTTCACAATATTTTCCAAATGCCATAGACCTCTATAAACAATGATCCACAAAATATGGGGGGAAAAAGGAAATTTGATCTAGAATCTACATATTTCTTACTTGAAGATGAAGCAATGGATATCATCTTTGAAGATGTAGGATGGATGGATTTTATGAAGAAATTTTAGGGGAATTATGAATGGATTTTCAAATAATTCATCATCAACCTCAAGAGTGATCATGGAAAGGTGAGAGGGATTAAAATTCTAGTGATCATTTAGGCTATTAGTGAGATTTCAGGGATTCCAAGTGAATGAATTAGAATTGTAGTTAGGTCCACCTTCAAGGAATTGATCTAAATATTTCATTAATAATGGGATCCTATCCTTGAGGTAATTATCATCCCTTATATAATTTATAAGTTAATAAAGATACATTCTTCCAATGTCTTATAAAATAATTACATTTTGGGTGATAAAATATTTTACTTGTGATGGGTAGTATATCTCTCTCAAATGTGATGCAATGAAAATACTTACTCACCTTGGACAAGGACTTCATAAACCTAAGTAGAGGGTAAATTTGTCTAAATTTTTAAATGGTTTTATTTAGGTCATGGCATAAAAATATGTTTAGAGGATTGCTTCCATCCAGCATCATGGGCTTATTCAACTCATTTTCCATGGTCATTTCATGAAGATACAATATGGATAATATTCTTGGGAAGCATTCCTAAAAATAAGTTAAAGATGAAATATGGAATAAAGATAAGACCTCTCTATTCCTCCCTTACACTGAGATCTATCCTAATGGAAGGAACTTATAGTGAATATCTAACTCCAAAGTTTGGGAAGGAGAAAAAATAAAAAATAGGGGAACCTAAACCTAGCTCTGAGGAAACCCTGAAACCATCCACTATATAATCTCTTATCTTTGAGATCTCTAATGAAGATAAATTACTCACAGGAGTATCACAAACTAGGATCCTGAGGAAGAGTTCAAGAAGAAAGACTCCAATGGATAAACCTATGATAATGACACTGCCAAAGAGAAGAAGAAAAAGACTTATATCAAAAGGGGAAGATGATCAAGAGATATATGTTGTGTAAATACTTGGAAGATTAAACTAGGAACACCCTATTGAGTTCCAAATATTGAATTAGTGCCCACATCTAAAAATTAGTGAAGAAAAACCCATGCATGAATAAATAAGAGAAGATCCCTCAATTGAAATTGAGCTAGCCACTATGGTGGAGGTATTTGAAGAAGTTTCAGTATGGTCTCCTCTACCATCTTCATCTTAGCCACCACTTGATGAATGGAAAACCCAAATTGAATAATAAGAGGTCCAATATTCTAGTCATGATGAGGATTCAAAAATATGACAAGCCTTCATCTTCTCAAATGTTGAAGCTACTATAATACAATAAAAGGAAGAAATTAATTTCCTTAAAATTAATCTACAATGTATGGAAGACACTATATCATATTTATAAAATAAATTAGAAGAAACTAATATTCATTATTTGCATAAAGATACTAATATGGTCTCCTTAGAATAAAGTTTGGATAGGAAAAAAACATAAGTAGACCAAACAGTTCATACACAATTGTCTTACCATGAGATTATGACCATTTGAAATAAAAATTGTAAATAATTAAAAAGGATAAAGATATAAAATATGAAATTAATGATAGACCTTGAGGAAGAAAGAAGATAGAAAGAAAAAGTAGAATCTACCCTCCAATTTGTTTATGAGATAAGAGGAAAAAAATTAGCCTACAAGAGACCTACCTCAACCTATAGTATTTTTCTCTATGAACAAATCCTTAGATAGAAACTGATAATAATTTATTATGGACTACCTCATAACTTGGAGGATGAAAACCAATTTATGGAAGTTTATCCAACTAGTACCCCAGATCAACAAAATTTGTTGTGTGAATTTTATCTATGGATTTATCTTGGGTCATATGTCTTCTTTCCTAATCAATATATTTTTTAGAGAGTCTTAGGTTAGATGCTACACCTCCACTCTACAAAACCAATGGAACACAATAAATGATGAATATTTTGATCAGGAAAAAAATGGGCTTTTGTATGAGAGTTGAGTTTCTTAATACAAAAGATAAAATTGTAAAATTTTAAAACCTTATATACCAACCAATGTTTAGGGAACACTATCCTTGAATTTTGTAGTAAATTATCAAAGATTTTGAAGAATTTGTTTAGCATCATTTCAATGAAGGATTGAGTTCTTGTGATAAGATATGGGATACCTTTAATATCCCATTTAAATAAAGAGAGGTGATTTCACCTACCAATCTTAGATAGAGTTTCAAAATAGCTATGGTTTTTGTTGAGATAATTCAACAATTTAGTCAAATGTATGGTTAGGAATGGATAGGCATAAGATTCAAACCTCCACCCATCCTTATTCCTACATCTCCATGGTAGAATGTGGCACATCAGTCCATTAAAAAGTTTAAAAAATGGAAAACATTGGTGTGGAGTCATAAAGGGTTTGTTGATCCACTTGAGAACAATTGGGGCACATATTATGATGTTTATAATTTCGACCACAATTTAAAAATTAAAGTTCTTGAACATGAGCAAGGAAGATAGTATCTTGAAAGAGGACTTACAATAAGTAAAGTGTGGGGGAATGATGATTTCATAGAATGGCTCATTATATCCAAATAATGACTCTATTTATCCCTTATTAATCTCCCTTTTAATGAATTTAAATGTGCATTTTATAACTTATTTTCAATCTAAAGTAGATAATGAGTACATTTACCTTGGTTAATATGTGTGAATCAATTCCATTTATTTTACCACTATGTTCTAACCTTTTATTTATAAAATCCATTAGTTTTGTATGTACAAGTTGCTTAGACATACTATGGTTTTGGTAGATAAACAGACCATTTAAATACCATTAAAAAACACTATGAAATATCTCAAACCATCTCTATAGTCCATCAATATGGTTTAAATGTCTATCAATCTAGCTCTAGAGTCTACCATCCTGGCTCTAAAGTTTGTTAGTTTAGATCCAAAGTGTGTTATTCTAATTCTAAAGTTACTCAAGTCATATACAAATCTCATGGAAAAACATTTAACATTGGTATACTAATGGATACATCATGCATGTTTAATCAATAACTTTTTAATCCTTTTTTAGGACACTTACCAGATATAGTATTCTTATTTATAGACATTATATATATAATAATATTTTTTAAATACATCATTATGAAAATTATGAAAATTGGTTACCATATCATACATGATTGCCACTAGAGACATTAAAACTATCAAATGTTAAAATATCTCTACATGAAAACTTATTCATCTCTTCCACCATCTCATCTTGGAATGTGGAAGGAGGTTATAACTTCTTTTCTATTTTTTAGATAACTTAGATGTAGTTAATAATCCTTTTAAAATATATATATTTTGGTCAATAATTATAACCATATTTTGAAATATAACCAATGTCTCTTTGTTGATTAAAAAATCTAAGAATTCATTAAGTAAGATAGAGAGAAACATTGATATTAAGTAGAGTTATTGAAGTATTTTCCAGATTGTAAACATTTTCTTGAGTTAGTGAAGAATTGATGTTTTTGAAAGACTAAGTGTGATCTAAAATCTATTCCAGGGGAGAGCAAGGTCAAACTAAACCAAGGAACTAGAATTATTTTATGGTATTTTATATTTTATATTTTATATTTTATATTATTGTTAGTTAATCTGTTATATATGTATGATCAACGGTGTGGTTAGATATAGCCTATAGGTCTTTTTATTTGTGTCTATGTGTGTGTGTTTTTATTTTAAGATATTTTTAGTATTTTTAATCTAAAATTCATTTCTAATCATTTCATTCCAAAACATTTTTTCAATTCAACACATACATTAATGTGTGTTTTCCCTTTACCAGCAAGTGTGTTCATTTCTAAACAATTTCCTTATTAAGAAAAGTGTGTTTATTTCGAGAACAAGTATGTTTACTTCTTTAGTCAACATTTCAATTATGTATTAGACTTTTTTTAATATAAGTAATTATATAGATTTCAATTTAATAAATTATATTAAATCTTTAGGATAAATGATCCACAACTCCCCCTAGAAGATAATTGTTAGTTATTATCTTTGACACCTTATACATACTAACATTAGACACTGACCCTATTTTGACATGATATCAACCAAGATGATTTTATTTAAATGAATAAATTGACAAAAATCATCATTGATGCATGAAAGGGTGACACTTATCAACAAACTATGAAATAAACCTTTAGGTAGCTTATATTTTCCCCTATAAATTGTGCAATTACTTGAGCTTAGATGGTGGAGGCATTTATGTTATATCATGTAACATAGGGGGTTCAAATTTAATACCTCATCTAGAAATGATGAAGCCTATTAAATTACCTGATGTCATGTCAAGCACATATTTATTGGGATTAAGGTGCACTTTATATTCTTTAAGTTACTCAAAAAATTTACATATCACTATTATATGCTCTACTCGAGTTTTTGACTTTCTTAGTATGTCATCCATGTTGGATTAATTTCATGATCCAAAAGATATTTTTAATATTTTAGTTTGTTTATTTCATTTTTGGTTGACCAGGCAATTTTACCCATTAGTTGGTTTTTTTAACCAACTCTTCTTTCAATAAGCTTTTTAAGCTTACGTTGTACACAAATAAATGTTGTTTTGATATTGATTTTTTTTAATTTTTCCTCCATTATTCACTTAGTGCTATCAGTGGTATCAGAGCCACAAAAATAAAAGGAGGAAGTTGTGATGTACAACATAACATCTAATGATTTTTAGGAGTTGACCAATGAACATTGGAAACTTGTTATGCATTATAAAGCTATTTCTCTTAGTAGGGCATGGAAAAAAAGTGATTTGTGTGACCTTGACCAATTTAATTACCATGGTATATATAAGTGAAGATGATATAAGGATTGGTTCCACCTGAAATATGACGTGTCAATATATATATATATATATATATATATATATATATCCATTAAGACAAAGGTTGGATTGCATCATCGGTAAAAAGGTTTTACCTGAGACACAAATTTTTCAAACATGTAAGGTGGCCTATTCTGTTATCCAAAAACATGAGCTTGTTTATTGTCAAATGTATCTCTGTCAACTACATCAAAAGTTCAAACTCTTCTAATTCATGGAGTTTCCAACTTGTAAATATCAATTTTAGATATAATAACCATGGTGTTGTAAGATCAAGATGAGTACATTGGGAAGTTTGTATGATGCACAAACTACATATAACAACTACACAATTTATCAAAACCAAATTATTTCTTATTCATTGACATATCTAATCCATATGGCACCCAAAAAAAGACACCAAGTTTGTTTGGCATATCATTGTATAAATATAATGCATTAATATTTCATTTCACTTTATTTACATATCTTGTGGGGTCCATAGGAATCAAATTGTTGTTTCTTTATAAGTGAAATAGTGGTTAATTTTTCCTATGCATATATTTCTTTTTTTCTTTCACATTAAAAACTTGGAGATAAACTAAATACTATCCTATTGTTACTCTAAGTGCTTAAGGGTAAATTGGTTTTTCCATTCACGTATTGGCATAGAGATCAAGGGTTCAAAACCCCTTTATTTTGTATTTTGGTCAAATTTATGTTTTGACCTTATTTAATGAAAGGACAAATTATGAAGCAAGCATATTTTGGAGTAATAAGGGTGTAATTATTTTATATTATTATAGTTTCATAATTTATTTTACTTGGAAGTTATTTGGAAGGTAAAAACAAAAACTCAATATCATTCCCTTTTCTTGACTTTTTTCTTCTTTTAGCATCATAGCTAAAATTGTCAGTCTCATATGTGAAAATGAAAAATTATCACCTAGAAACTACAAAAAATGGAGTAAGAACATCGAGAATACCCTCATATTTAATGATGTGTGGAAAATTACTAATAAAGAGACCACACCAAAAACTAAATCTATAAAACTGGTTGAATATTAGAAACATGTTAAGCATGCACTCACCCTATTGAAATCATCTTGCACTGAACAAGTTATCATTCATATTGAGGAAATTAAAATTGGTGCATGGAAAGCATGGAAAGTATTAAAATATTTGTATGAAAAAAAACCTAAATATAAAAATGTTGACCTTATTATGTATCTTTTGAATAATAAATTGGTAGATAATGAAGACATCTCTGAATATCTTTCTCACATGAAAACATTAAAACAAGAATATTGCACAACTAATGGTAAAATTGATGATGACATGTTGATTTCCATCACATTAAATGGTCTTAAATATATATACACAATTTTTTTTGGAATTATATAGCTTATTGATAAGCTTAATAGTGTCATATTTGACACCATCTATGAGTTATTGACTCAACATGAGAGATAATTTGCAAAGAAGAAAAGTATGCTTATTAAAGAGGCTCACTATGTAAATAATAGGTCCCAGTAAAGAGATCATCACCATGTATAGTGAAAATTTAAAAAAATATTCTCTAAAACACTCTTATCAATATTTTCCACATCATTCTCGATGATCTCCACAACATTCACATTAGCACTCTCCAAGGTCTTCCAAACGCAGACATCATCAAAAGCATTCTTGTCACTCCTATAGTTCTTATAGTGATTCAGAATCTTCTAGATATTGAAGACACAAGAAATATCCCACATGTTTCAAATATGGTAGAATTATACATATTTTAGATGTATGTCCTTCATAATGAGCTTGTTCTCCACATAAAAAGAAAGTTGAAGAAAATTATGTAGATCATTCTATTGGTAGATCTTCTAGATAATCTTGTTATTTTGGTTATTTTGACATTTATTTTGATCATGAGGCATCTTTTATGGCTAATGTCTATGGTCCCAATGGACTTTATACCATCCTTTTAGTGCTCAATGATTTACCCATCTTGTTTGAGCTACTAGGATCAAGAATGGGAATTATTGTAGTAGCATTTTTTTAGCTTGTGCTCTTACTTTTAGTTTCATTTTTGGCTTTCCATACCAGATATTCATGTCATGGAGTAGACATGATTATTTTATTTTATTTCTCTCAATGCATAGCTTCTCACTACTTGCTTGATAGGGGGAGAATATATTTCATTTATTGGTCTTCGATCAGTCATCCATGACAGTATGAATCAACATGGGTTGCTATCACTTTTAGTGTTGATTAACAGTCATTAGAATTTGTTGAAAATCAAAGAGATGTGCCATACATAGTATGGGTTTATCATTTGTATGGGTTCTTATGTGAGACCTTATATGGGTTGATTTAGTTGGACATGCCTAATCATGTTCTACTATAGTATGGTATGATGATCATGAGGGATGATCAGGTTGAACATGAATAGTACAATATGATGATAATCAGGGATGATTAGGCTTTGATAATGTTCATCAACCATTTTTTTCCATAACTCACAAGGGTAGGATTCTTTATGGATTGACATCAATTTTTGGTCAGTGCCAAAGGTACAGTGCACCACTTACAATTATGATAGGGATCCTTTGATGAATTCAAAGTCATTGATCCAATTCATTCATCTATTATACCCCTTTAGATCAAGGGGGAGTTTTTTGGATTAGTTTCATGATCTAAATATATTTTTAATATTTTAGTTGTTTATTGATTTTTTGGTTGACTAGATAGTTTTACCCATTAGTTGGTTTTTATAACCAACTCATCTTTCTACAAGATTTTAAGATTACCTTGTACATAAATAAATCATGTTTTGATATTGAATATATTTTTTATTTTTCCTCCATTATTCACCTAACGTGATCAATCCACATAGTCTTCAATAATTTCATGCATCGGTTCATAGAAAATTATGGTCATGGCTCTTTGATATGTATCACCTATGTTATTTGATCGAAAGGGCATGAATTGATAGAAAAATGTCCTTGGGTGGTGAACATTGTCTTATGTTGGTCTTAAGGTGTGATACAAATTTGATTATGGCCATAAATTACATCCATAAGTGATAAAATATCATGGCCCATTTTAGAATATACTATAATCTCAATATTATGAATAGTATGTCACCTTTGGGGTAAGTTTTGTTGATATTATAAAAAATGTGCAAATATGAATCTCCACTAGATTCTTGCTAACAAGTACAATGTTTTATATCCACTCAAAGTAATTAATTTGTTGTAACCTTTTATGACATAGTGTATGTAAATCCTAAGTTCTTGAGGGGGATAATTATAGTAAATCAAGGTAGAAATGTGTAATACATACAACCATTGATCTATAACAAAATTGACTTAATTTGATATTTTTAAAAATATAAATAAATAATGTAAAAAATTACTTAGCTAGAAAATGATTGAAATGGGAGATATAGAGGATTTAAATTGAGATAGAGGTTGCTCTAAGTGTCACAAAAAGGATGTAAATGTCAAAACCCTTTTTAGATAGTAGCACCCTAATTGGACAGTAGTGCCATGTGGTTCTAGTGTTATTATTTTGGTGGTAATGTCCTCTATATAGAACTATTATGAGATTTTAGGAGCACCTATGTTTGGGTCTGTCAAGCTAGTTCCTATGTGCATGAGTTTTGAATCTCTATAGATGACCTATTTTGACTAAATTTATGTGTAAACCCTAATCTTCCATTTTACTAGGGCATCTAGTTAATACAACTAGTAAAGTGAGTTTTTAGTGGGGTAGGCTCAACATCCTCAACCCCCCATTATTATGAGAGTTGCCTACATACCAATACTCTAAAGAGGCATCAAGTTGGATGTATTTCTCCCCATCTAAGTGCTAGTGCAAGTGTAAGTGAGGCTAGTATGAATGTTGACTTGAGTGATTTGAATATGCTTGAGACTATAAACCTAAGTAATTTGATCTTAGGAATGTTGTATATGGTTGTATGTATAAGTAGGGTAGAATAGGGATTGATAAACTTGATTGTCCACTAATATTTATGATTTTGTATGTGTAATTTGCATTTGATTTCCATCTAGTGGTTAGAAGGCTAAAGTCTTGTATATATACTATTATGGTGCTTGTGTAGGTCTTAAAAGAGGTTTAGGCAAACCATACATGGTATTATATTTAAAAAGATATCCATTAGTATAAAAATGAGGGAAATGACAATAGCACTAGAATTAGGACACTAGCATCATGTGCCACTACTATGCCTATTATGGCAGTAGTATCCAGGTGGTAGAACTTAAGGCACTAAGGGCCAAGATATCAAGATGAGGGTTTGGGACTACTTTAGGGATGTCTAGGGATGCTTATAGCCTACATGAAGGCTAGATAAGTGTTTAAGTAGGCCCTAAAATAGGTCTAGGGATAGGATAGGGATAGGTGGTCTCAAGTACCTCTCTTAGCACTCAAATGTCATTTTTAGGTGATTACACTTCCCCCCCAACTTTAATCTCAAAATGCAGTAAAGTGAAATGACTAGGATAAAATAAAAAAGAATCATACCTAGACTTATCTAAGAGGTAAATCCCATGAATCTAGATCTAATTATATGAATCATATTTCATTATGTGTCCTAAAAATTAAATGTGAATTGATTAGTCCTTACTTAAGAGATGTCTAAAGTAAAGAAACAACTAATTAAAGAGATAAAATTGAGTAAATAGATAAGAGAGATGAAAGGAATGAATACACCTCACTGGGTACATGAACCAATGCATAAACTTGGTGACAACATATGTGTGTGTATACAAGGATCAATTAGTGAATAGATTGGACTGGGTTGATAGCTTGCTCAATCTCCATGCGTGTTTGGTTCAAGACATCAATCTAGTTTTGACTCCATCATTACCCATCCATGCTTGGTGGATCATGACCTATGAATAGCTTAGATTGGATTGATGGTGTGTCTAACCCTTTAATGTAGGTGGATCAATAACTCAAGTAGATTATGATTCCATCTTTGCCTACCCATCTATAGTAGATGCATCTAAAACTAAAACTACACCATGTAATTGGAAATTATGTAATTGAAGATGTTGGTTCTATGGTCACTCAAGAATATTAGGCAGCTTTGGGCCACTCTTGAATGCCAACCACTGTAGATGGATAAATTTTCATGAATCTAGTGTCTAAATTAGAACATGGTATCTAATGTGTATAATGTATATAATTACATGTATTTTTTCATTCCATCTGATGAACTAGTGTATAAGTGAGAATATGGAAATAAAGTGTTTTGCACATGCCCCAAATTTTGATATTTGATCATATAAATTCTAGACTAAGTTATAATAGTATGTATTTGAGTATCTGAATTGAAATGGGAATGATCATGCTACACATGATGCCCCTAATATAAGAAAATTGGTATGAATCTGAGCTAAACTAAGCCAAAACTGGTAATTTATAACTAAACATGTGCATACCTAAACTTTACCTACTATACTTTTTTAGACAATCTAGAATTTTCTAAAACTAAGGCTACTAGATAATAGGCCATATCTTGGAAAGTAATACCATGTGGTGTTATTATCCCAATTTGGGTGCTAATTTCCAACTATTCTAAGTTATGTACAACTATAACTGATCTTTATGTCACTATTTCCCATTATGTTTTCATGAATCTAGTTTCTATATTTTGTGCCTATGTGATAAAAATTATACTCTGAATGCATTTAGATATCCTGATCTCTGTGATAAACCCCTGTGAATTACACCTCTTTTGATGGAAGTTATTAAACATGTGCAAAAACCATCTTTGAAATTAAAAAATCTACAAAATGTGTGTTAGCTAGAGCACATATGATATATGTATAATAAAATAGTATAATGTGCATGCATAACATTAGAATGTAAGATAATCTAAGAATAAGTGTGTAATGTGTGTTGTATATTAGGTCTAGGATCCACAAGGCTATCAAGATAGATATAAAAATGTATATGAACAACAAATCTAAGTATTAACTAAGTAGCTACCTAGGGAGATGGGGCATGATGTCTATCACAACACCTAAGAAAGAAGGGGATATCCATGAGGTCCCTCATGGCATAATGATATAAATAAATTAGATAATGTACAATTTAAGTCTAATTTCTCTATATACCCAAGATCACATCCATGAGATGTGGATAATTAAATGGTGGATTGGGTAGGAGGTCATCTAATATTAGATATTAGATCTATCCAAACCCAAATAAGTTTTCATCATCATGATCATCATAACATGTATTTATCAATGTAACCCTATCCTTCATGTTAGTCTAGATTTTATGAATCTAAATAGTATGTTTTTATACTATGTACAATGCCTCCCATGTGATCCTAGGGTAAACCACATTAGACCACAAAGTATCTATATGAAAGCAATTATTCTCATCTATGCCATCATGTATAATGTGTATTGTGTGTCCCCCATGATTGAATGTCAAACATTTGTATGATCGATCAACTATGGCATCCATTGCCTATAACCATGTACTTCTAAGTGTAACACATATATGAGTTCCCTTACTCATGATAAATATTAATGTGTTGGCCATCTTGTGCCCAAGTGAAATTGGTAGTGTGATATATCCTATGAATCATTGATAATGTATGGCATGATGTAGTTCATTTTCCTTATTTGTTTTTAAAATGTTAAATTTCAAGTATTAGGATCAAAATACTCATTTATAGAAATGAGGGAAACGTATCTATCCACAACAAAAAATTTGATAGTCAATGGATAATTATGTGAGTATGTATGCCAATGATGATTATTTCATGGTGTATGTACCTATTTAGGTGGAGGTTGTATAATCTAAATAGTGCCCTGAGCCTTGAACTTATTCAACCTATGTTATAATGTTGGGCTCGTATCTATATCATGTCTTGTAAGCCTATGAAAATTACAAAAGGGTTGACCTTCTTATTGTGATAATCTACTAATAGATCTATGATGAATTATGGGTAATGTCATCAATCCTATATCAAGTAATATCTGTAGAATATGGTGTGGTCTATCATATGAACTACCTACCTGAATCCATATAAATGGGTATGTATCCATATATTTAACCATATACACTATGTGAATGGAGGGATATTCATCTAACTGTAACTGAGTAAGTGAGCCTATATCTATAAGACTATGAACTAGTAGTGTTGTCATTGTATAAAAAGGCATGAGTGTCTTGGAATCATTTTTTTACTCTCTAGGGCACACAAGTGTGAAACTCAATCCACATAAATAATCATCAATGTAAATAGGTGTTGGATTATCCTCTGTAGTGGCTTGAGAATATGTATTAGACTTATGGATGTATAATTATTCTAAATTAATAAGTAATGGTAATTGTACTATGAGAATCCCTAAATCTACCTTGGGTGGAGATAGTTATACTAGGGGAGGATCCTCCTCTATTATGGGTGAAGTTGATTATGTTGTATAAGGATCTATAATAGGTGTAGGAATAATTTTGTTAGATTTCCCAACCTCATAGGTATGCATCTACTCAATTGGAATCTTGTGAGGTACGGACTTTATAAGAACATGGGGTTTTCCATCTAGAGATGTACTTAGGGTGGTAGGCTCAATGACTCTAAAATATCTAAATGGTTTATTATACATTAGACAAGTGTATAAGTATATATCATGTAAAAACTTGATGCATCTATGAAAAATAGAGGGTATGGCCTCCATATCATGTATCCAAGGTCTCCCCAGAAATAGGTTGTAGTGAAAATGATTAGGCATCATCTAAAACTATGTAAGTAGGGTTCTTAGCCCAACTATAATATCCAATGTAATAGAACCTAATTTTTGTCTAGGAATGTCATCAAAACCTTTGATATTCTTATATGTCTTTTGAATGGATTTTATATCAACCCCCATAGTTTGTATAAATGTGATATTTCATATGTTAAGTATTAAATCACTTTCAGTTATAACTCATTTAATAAAATTGATATTAATTTGTGCTTGAAATAAGAGTGGTAAATTATAATAAATAACTAACTATGATGGCAAATCCTCATTGGAAAAATATATAACATCCTCAATGTCCTTGATAGTGTTCATGATAGATGTAAAGTAAGTTGGCTCTATATCATGAGGCAAAGATGTATGATTGAATGTTTGAAAAATAATATCTATGAAAATTATTTCTTGTTGAAGTAATTCCACAATAGAGATCTTACATTGTGTGTTTCTCAACTAATCCACGATATCAAATGATCTATGTTAATCTCTAGGTTTCATTGTGGTGTTTTGGGGATAAAGGGGAATGGTGGGATTACATTATTATTGTATAGGTTGATGAGGCATACTTTTCTAAATAGTAATAAATCAAACCATAGGATCTACAATTTGCCAAGGGCGATTAGTAGAGGTGGAATGTGAGCAGATGTAATCAACTAGTTTAGCTGGAGGTGGAATAAAAGGAGTCCTCTAAGCTCTCTTCCATTGAGTAGTAATTGGAGGTAACACAAAGTGAGCCATATAAAAATGATCCTCATAATAAGGGGACTCAAAATATGGAGGACCAATGTGTAAAATAATTTCATCTCTAACATGATCCTAAGAAGAGTGACATAAATGTGCATTTTTATATAAATGTCAGGTAATAAGTATGCTAGACAAACCACAAGAATTTATGCCAAAAATTAAAAAATGGAATTTATTATGATAATAGGATAAAAAATTAAAACTAAGTATATTATATAAATAAAAAGGGAAACCCTAATGGTACACTAAGATTTTGAAATAATGTGCTCAAAGTAAGTCAGGTTCACCAATTCTTTTATCTTTTTAAAGATAGTATATGTAAATCATAAGTTGTTAAGGGAGTTGAGCATAGTAAATTAGGGTAGAAATATGAAATAAATATGGGCACTAATCTATAATAGAGTTTACTTAATTTAAATTTTATAAAAATAGCAAT
This sequence comes from Torreya grandis, assembly GCA_037957365.1. Taxonomy (NCBI): domain Eukaryota; kingdom Viridiplantae; phylum Streptophyta; class Pinopsida; order Cupressales; family Taxaceae; genus Torreya; species Torreya grandis. The sequence continues at coordinate 475,899 of JARHVA010008121.1, forward strand.
AAATAATGTAAACAAGTAGTTAGTTAGAAATTGATTGAAAAGGGAGATCTAGAGGTTGCAAATTGAGATAAAGGTTGGTCTGAGTCTTTAATCAAGATCCAAGTGTCAAAACCCTTCCTAGATAGTATCACCCTAATTTTAAATTATCATCATGTGGTGCTAATGTCCTTGTTTTGGTGGTAGTGTCCTCTATGTAGAATTGTTTCAAGCTTTTGGGTGCCCCTATATTTGGGTATATCAAGCTTGTTCTTATGCGTATGAGTTATGAATATTTGTATATGAAATATTTTGATTGATTTTATGTACAAAACCTAATATTCCATGTTTATATGGCATATATTTGATAAAATTAGTAAATTTTGGTGTTAGTGGGGTAGGCTAGACGTCCTCAACACCCTATTGTGGTGAGATTTGCCTACATACCAATATTCTGAAAAGGGATAAAGACCAATGTAGTTATCCCCACCTAAGAGTTTGTGAAAGTATAAGTGAAGATATTATGAATGTTAAATTGATTTTTTTGAATTTTATTGAGACTATAAACTTGTGTAATATGAGCTTAGTAATGTTATAGATGGTTGTATCTAGAAGTAGGGCAAAATAGGGATTGATAAACTTGATTGTGCACAACTTCTAAGTTTTTATGTGTAATTTATGTTATCAATTGGATTTTCACCCTTTGAGGAGATTAAAATATCTCCTCATCCAAGTGGCACAATGGGATCACCTATAGACTTGTGGGAATCTTAAGGAATGAGGTGAGTCTCTAGATAGGGCTAGCTTCCTTGATGTGCCACTTAGGATTGAACCTACTACTAATTTTTGGGGGTGAAAAGGGAGAGAGAGATCTAAAATCAAATATAAACTAAATAGGTGATACACCAAATCAATTTTATGACTTCCAACTAATTTCTTTCTAAACTTGAGGCCAAGAAACAAACTAAAACATGCACTTCTTCAATATTCATCTTCTTACATCAATGCTACATTATGAGGTCATGGATGAATATGCAAAGCTAGGAGGGATAGACAAGAGAAATTGAATGGAAATAATGAAAATAATAACTTACTAAACATTTTTCATCCCCTAAAACACGTCACATGCCCTGCAAGAATAAGTTTTATAACTGCAAACAAGGTGAAAGAATGAGACCACATGTTAGGAATCAATAGTCTTCACTAAACAAAATTCATCATTCAAGTGGAACACACTTTTAATATTAATGAAGAGGAAAAAATTATTCATTTTATTTATCAAAATTTATAAAAATTATTAGGTCTTCACCATACTCAGGTGGATCATCTAATACAATTCCAAAATGGCCAACTCTTATAGAGTTTGAGAGAGAGAGAGAGAGAGAGAGAGAGAAGTCTAAGGGTCATAAGGAAACTTTTAAAGATAATAAAATTATTTATCCATGCATGAGAAGAGTATATGGGTCAAATAATGCAAGGTTGTGAGAAACAAGAGTCAATCCAAGTCATCAAAGTTATACCAGGTGGCCTAAAACTCCTTTTTCTTGCATAGAAACCTTCATGATTAGGCCTATTTGACTGACTTGTAACTAATCAAGGTTAGGTCCAATTATTTTAATGGAAAGGAAGGATATTAAACATTCCTCTCTATTAATTTTTTTCATTCTTGGTCTTCTATAATCATTTGAAAGAGAACCATCATCACCTATACTCTAGGAAACCTCATTCTCATGCACCTAGCACACTTGTCTTAAAATTTGGTGACATAATTTTATAATTAAAATACATGGGATAGGTTTAGTTAAAATTTTAAATATCTTCCATAGCCTTGGAAGCATTATAGGCACCTTAAAATCACTTTATTTGAAGATTTCCTCCCTTCTCTCTAGCTTGCCCAATATACAAAATTTGACTAGTTGAGTTGAAACACCTAGTTAGGGACCTAGAATATTTTTCATGGAATTAAATCAATATAAGGAGTTATTTTAAGTGTCAATATTTATCCCAAACTTTTTTTCATCTCCTAACTCCTAATATAGCCTACACAACACACAAAATAGTGAGAAAAACCCTATTTCTGCCCTAATCCATACAACTCATCATGTTGTGAAGTAGCCTAGGGGATTCCTATAAAACCTCCAATCATAATTATATACAAACTATTTCATTTTGGTAGCTATCCAACTCCATTTTCCAAGACTAGTCCTTAGCAAGGGTTTAATAGGGTTTTAGGGCAATTTTAGGTCGTAATGATTGTTCATAAAGTTGGGACGTCCAACTTGAGAAAAAATTGCACAAATATGGAATATAATACCCTCTATAACACCCCATAACTCTTATATACCCCATTAATACCTTCATGAAAGATATGAACAATCAAACCTACCTATTTGAGCTTGTTTTCATGTTTCTTGTATGCTCGAGTTGCTTTTAGGCCCAAAAATGGTTTCTTTGATGTCTCATATAAAATATGTAGGATTAAACACATTTTTAGTGGCATAATAATCATTTCCAAACATGTTTTGAATCTCACTTAATTTTATAATTATGAGTGACCCCTCATTTGACCTTAGGTTTACACCTTGTCCAATGGGCATGTTTGCATTCTAGACCCAAAAATGACTCTTTTATTATCTTCTATATGTCTCAATATTTCCAAAACATATAAAACTACCTCCTAAACAATTATCCATTCATTGGAATTCTCATTTTATGCTAGGATTGAAAATGGTCCTCCATTTGGAAATTGGGCTTCACCATGCCTAGCAATATCTGACTGTATCTTATGGTGTCTAGACCTTTTTGCTAGCACTCCTCTTTTTTTTATTTATCATTTACATTTTATTAGGTATTTTATGTATTCTCAAACCTTCCTTAAAGTTTATCCTTATCCCTTAGATCATCCTATGATTGTTTCTTAACAAAACCATCAAGGTTTGTATGAGGGGAAGTACCCCCATCTAAGACAAAATATGGGGTACTTCCCCTATTTTATAAAACAAAATTAAAATATAATGGTCTTCCTATAGTTTTTATTACCTTCCACATAAAATTTGAGGCCTAATTCATATCATTAGACCTTCCAAAACTTGCAGAACCAAGACTACATTTTAGGCCAAATATTGTATGCATGAGATGACAAGGTGGATTGTGTATTGCATCCTTTTTGAATTAATATTTTGATTTAATCTTAAATATTATGGTTATTTTATATTTTTTTAATAATTATAATAATTTTACAAATACTTAACAAATTATATGATAAATGATAACCCTTAAAACCCTTTGGAAATCACAAGACTGTGTTCCATCAATCTCTGACTATATTATCTTCCTTTGACTATTTTTGTGTCTTAGAGATAATACATGTATTTATTTGATAGTTTTAGGTTTTAAATACATTTAAAAAACTCCTTCCAATTATTCCAAGATCATTTTATAGGTGTCTGACTTCACTTGTATCCTCTTTCGAGCATCTTAGCCTCCAAACTGAGTTCCCTACCTATGACTGAGAAACCCTATCTGTACTAACCCCTGAAGGTGTGTATGAGATCATTTAGACTTGAAAACATGCATATAACTTACTCCTAAAATTTATCATGGTGATAAAATCCTAACCTAGGTCCACTTGCTCTAAGTATATGTCTTATTCATGTCAAGAATGCTAAGTATGTCGTATTCATGTCAAGAATGCTAATTCTCTACCCACTATTATTTGCTCAGTTGTAGGTGTATTTAAGGCTCAAAGAGGATTATGAAAGATATTTCATACTTTTAGGTGATTTTTTAGGTTTTCATTTCCATGCTAGATGGGTTCCAATCTTCATCCTTAATACTCTGACCCCTTAGGGACTCTCCATACTCATGAATTTACCAAACTAAACTTCTCCTTGAGACTATGAACCCCTTGAAATGACATATCTATGGGTGAATATGATTTTTTTAGGTTTTTAAACTAATTATAAACCTCCACTCATTCCTTTTTAATCACTCTATATTTTCTTGAACTTTTACTTCTTCATTTTGTTCTAAAACACTACTTTGGGCCTCAAAATGGGTTACAAGCTACAAAGAGGTACTCTACCTTTTTAGATTCTACTTATAGGTGGTTTTTATTTTATTTAGGCCTTAAATATAAGTTAAACCCTTAATTTAATCCTTACATATCATATATCATCTTGAATACTCAAAATTTCACCTTGTGTGGCCCATATATCATCACCTAGGCAAATTCTCATAACCTTATTCACTATTTAACTGAGCCTATCAACTAAGATAGATTTTTGTAGGTGTATACAAGCTTCATTTGAGCTCATCATGGTATTAAATGTCTCTAAATATTTCCCTTTGGGTCACAAGGTTCATATATATACCTTTACTCATCTTTAATGCCCTTAAACTATCACTAAAACATTAAAATTAGCTCACTAATATGTACTCTATCTGTAGGTATATGTTTTCCTATACAAGGGAGTGTACTTAGGTGCTAAGAAACTCAAAAATGAAATATAAAATTTCCATAATTTTCTCCATGTTCATCTATACATCATTTATCTATTTGGCTATTTCAAACATGAAGATGTGATCCATTTGTCCTTTAGGGTTTCAAAAAACCATCCACCTCTTTGCAAACCTGTAGATGCTACTTTAGGTTTTCAGTGTGTTTAGAGGCCACTTGCTTACCTCCAACAACCCTTCCATCCTTATAATATACCCATCTCACTTTTTTAACTCCTTTTTTATGCTAAATATAACAAGATCTGATCATTTATAAGTATTAGGATTCCTTGAAACCATGCTACAAGATATCATCTAAATCCTTGGGAACTCTGTGTTACACCTTTAGGGCAGACAGTCCTAAACATAATAAAATTGTTTTTGAGCATGGTTTTCAAATTCAAATATAAATCTATGCCTCCCAAAAAATTATTCCATGCTCCTATACTACATCAAGACAATGAAGAATGTTTATCATATATTTCAAACTTCCATATGACTTCTAGACACTCTGCTCAGGCCACCCAAAGATGCACATTTCCTATATATATAGTGAGAAGAAAAGGTTGGTATATTATGTATCTTATGAGGTCTAAATATTTTTTAGTTCTTTCATGGTTCCAAGTTGATTCCATTTAAGGATTATAACCTTGTCTAAGCTTACAAGCTACTTATCAACATGATTAGTCCTATGGAGACACCACCTATAGGTGAGTATTTTGATTTGCATATGGGGATCAACCATAAGAAATTCAATACACTTAAAATATATACTTTTATAACTATAAAATATTCCCCCATGGTTTTCTAATGACACATAAAAAATTTATAAGTGCTGAAACCATATTTTATATTCCATCCCAACATTTTTACTCTTTTCTTTCATGGCAACTAGCTAATTTTCTATGATAGTCAGTGTAAATTGGATGTATGGAATTTAAAGAATAAAAATTTATGGATATTTATTGAATAATAAATCTTGAGGTGATATATGAACATTAACCATATTTGAAACATAAGGAATGTCCTATCACAACCCCTGGAAGACACTTGCAAAGAATGAAAATTAGAAAGTAATGGAAAACTAACAATCAACACAAAATAGACCAATCTACAAACTTAAGGTGAAATGATTATCAAATAAATATTAAACATGAAAAAAATAATGGGAGGCATAAGTGGGAGTAGCTAACATCCTATGTTAATAATATTAGCAACTAGTTTGTATGGATATGCTCAGAATAAAGGAAAACTTGTAGGGTTCACAAATTTGTAAGTAGATTTGGAGGCTCTATTTGTCAAAGATGGTTTATAAATCACACTTTTCCATTTCTAAAAATTATTATATTTATTTTAAGGTCTCCAATTTTATAACCATCTCCCAAAATAATTTTGTTTGAAACTACATGTGATTCTTGTATTGAGCAAAAACCTAAAGTTAACTTTTGTATACCAAGAAGGACAAAGATGTAACATAATATTTTTAGATTAGAAATGGAACTTTTAGATCATAAAAATCATGTATATGAGTATATGGGAGATTAATAGTCACATTTACATGTTTTTCAAGTGGCACACTTCCCAAGGAGGCTATATAATTGCCAAATTCACTCTTTCCTTCAAGAAAACTACCTTTTTCTAAGTAATTTAACAATTTTTAGTTAGTGACAGTTACCAAAAAACTCCTAGGACACATGGAACATGATACAACTCTTTCATGCTTGTACATTTTCTAATAAACCCATACAAATCATTAAATGCACTATTTTGACCCCTCAAATGACCCAAAAATGATAAATAGACCTAGGAAACAAATGATCAAATCTATTACAACATTAATTGACATCAAATAACATATAATTCACCTTATGACAACACATTACACCCCCTTATAGGATTAAAAAATCAATTTTTTTACTAAGGGTGCCCCAATTTGACCCAAAAGTCAAATTTGGTCAACAATTTGCATCTAATTTCCATTTAGTGGTTAGAGGCTAAATTTCATGTATATATAATGTCCTCATTCTTATGTGGGTCTTAAAATAGGTCTAGGCCTATCTCAGGTAGTCTTAGATTTTAAAATATATCCATTGGTATAAAAATGATGGAAATGATAATAGCAAAAAAATTAGGACACTAGTTCTATGTGGTACTAATGTCCCTATTATGGTGTTAGTGTTTAGGTGGCATAGCCTGATGCACTAAAGGCCAGTATGTCAAGATGAGGGTCTGGGACTACTTTAGGTATGTCTAAGGATGCCTCTGACCTATACAAATGGTATATAAGTGTCTAAGTATGCCCTAAGATAGATCTAGGGCTAAACTAGGGATAGGTGGTCTCAAGTAGCACTCTTAGCACTCAAGTGTCATCTTTAGGTGATTACATAATTAGTCTCATAAAACCTGCCTCAAAAATTTTCTCTAGTTCCTCTTTGATAAGGAGAGATATCCTAAGATGCACACCTAAATTTCAATTTTATGGGCTTTGCATCATGGTGAAAAATAAGATGATGGACCTCCAAAGATGGATTTGACATAGGCATATCAGTGTATGACCAGGTGAAGATGTAAATGAAATCATTTAAAATTAAAATTATAGTTTTGTACTCTTATAAATTTAATGAATCCCCAAGCTTTATTATCATCTATTCTAATAGCAACATCAATGGTTTCCTCAATGAGTAGTTCATAACCTTCTTGTAGTTGTTATGGCATAGGGTGGAAGTAAGGCTCTTCATATTTATAATGATTGTAGGCTCATCTTATTCTCCCATAAATTATGAGTGTAACACAAACATATAAGATAGTATCCATGTGAACGTGTCTATAAATTCTCTCACCAATTCATCATAGGCTTCTTATTCAAGTGGACTAAGACCATATCTAATTTTAATGGTATTAGGGTCATTTTGATGTTGTCATGACTCATGGGAAGATTCAAGTACCATATACATTGGAACATTATAAATATTTTCACAAATAAACACATTTTTTATTTTTTTCTGATAACACCTTAGAGAGGTTTTTTTAGGGGACATTAATTTTTTATTTTTTATTCTTATGACTAGGGAACTCTTATTTTGTCCTAAAGTAGGTGATTGCATTGATATTTATTTCAACCCATTTTTAATGATCACTTGATTTAAATCCATCCCAAAGTCTAATAAATTTTATAATGTCTTTACCATTTTAAAAGACCTATAAGTCTTGTTGGTGTCATTTTATGAGGTCGGGGTATTAGAGGTCCAAGTGGATAGTGAAGATGGTTATCACCAAAAATATTAGTGTCAGTGAACTAATTATAGAGGATATAAAATGACTCTTTTTAGTCATTGAAATAGTCATCAGTGGACATTGTAGTACTATCACTAACAATATCATATGGGTTAGCCCCAGGTGGTTTGTATCCAATACCATGATATTCTAAATGCTCAAAATAAGGAATAGGCTATATGATCCCTTGTTCATGGAAACCCATGCCTTTTAAATTATATTCCATTACTTAACATATATTTTTTATGATGGGTTATTTATTTCTTTGATAACATGGGGTAAAAACATCATCATATAACCATAAGTCTCTAAAATTCTTAACATGTTCATTATCAAGGAAGCCATTTTTGAAAAAGGAGAGGGGACCAACCTTAAATGGGTTTGATTCCTTACATTGATAAATGGTATGCCTATCATGGATATTAGTGTAATTTTTAAGTGATTCAACATGTAAGGCATCATAAATCTCATATTCCCCACAACCTTCATCTATGTTTTTAACATGTGATGCAGATTAGGGAGGTGGATTGTTTGATGTAGACATTATGTCATCTAGATGGATATATGAGGATGAATTAGGAGATTTAGGTTCCATAATATTATCATTATTAGATGAAAATTATATAATAGGACAATAATTGATTTTATAGTACCTTCCTTCCAAAATCTTGTAATATTAGTATGGTTGCAAGTCATTATAGATAATCAATTATGTACCAAAGTATGGGAACTTTATAAATTGATGTAAAGTTGAATAAACAACATGTATTGTGTGAATTAATTGGCATCCTTAGAGGATGATATATGTAAATTTAGTGTCGATGAAGTGGATGAGGGTCTAGTGTGTGACAAGTCCAACCATGATGTACAAGTGAATATTACCATTTAATTATCACTCTACATTATTGTACATTTTGATGGTGATGATTATGGATTACAATTATAAATACCTAAGGTGTTTAATTAACTTTATTGTATATATATTTAGTCCTAACCCATTATCTATGATTACCTTCTTGACCTTGTGCTTGGCAATGATGGCTTCACTATAGAGAGGCAAATTGTGGGATGGTCTTGCTGATGGAAGGTCATTATGGTCAAATGTGAGTTTTTTACTCAAGGGTGAATTTATTATGAGTTATAGGAATTATGAATGATCAATTTTAGTAGGAACCTTTGACTATTTAAGGAATTTATATAATACATCTTTATGAATAATGAATGTTTTAAGGAGATCCAAGATATATATTTGAGTTGGAATATTTTATGCTATTCAATAATCCCATATTTTCCTCAGGGGTGGATGTGGAAGCTTATTTAATAAAGTTACCTTTTATGGTGACCTTGGATCATATATTAGTGAAAACAAAATCTAAGTATTTGATTTTGATGGTGGAAATGTGATGATCGGTGATCTGACCAATGATAGTGTCACAGTTGTATGGGGTTCTATGATAATTAAGATTGTTGGCATGAGTTTTTTTAACCTAGTTTTGACCTCAATTTTTCTATTGATTTTATTGTGTATTATTCTAATAATTATTAGGGAATGGATCCTTTAATATCTATAGATGTTAATTCTTGGATGATGAATCTCATTATATTTTTATATCTTACCATGATATAGAAAGTCATGAACATAGTTTTTAAGCTTCATGCACATATTCATGCAATGACGTTTGATATTATGAAAATTACTGAACATTCTCTTTGTACCATTTTAGCTTAGGTTAATTTTCATCAAATGGTTTTGTGTAGGGATATATTACCATGTTTATTTCAACAATTTTGTGGAAAATAACTTCCAAATATTTTTTGAGGGAATTGAAGGTCCTTCATTGGTATTCATGTTAGGGTTGATCCTGATGAAGAGTAATGGTCAGATTTTTTTGAACATTCTTAACATATTTGGACTCGTTCACTCCATTTCCATCTATATTATTTTTTAATTAAAAAACTTGGGCTTCACAGCTTTTATTTGATTTTGATTTTGATTCATTGGAAAATAATTTCACTAAGCCCTTTACAACAAGTGTCTTATCTATTTGGACACTCTTCTCAAAGATTTCATGAAAAGTTGTGGTTCATTGAATCTATAAATAGAAGGCCATTTCCTAATTTAGGTTTTCCATAAATATTTTAACCAATTTCTTTTTAGTAATCATGTAAGGGGATCTCTTAGGTAGACCCCACCATATTTGTAAGAAATATGAGAAGATTTCCCCATTTCATTATTTAGAGTTGAAATTGTCCATCATTGCTAATTAATACTTCACATTGTAAGATAAATTTATCACAAACTACTCTGATAAATCTAATAATGTGGTTATAGATCCATTTTTAAGGTGAAAAACCATTCTAGGGCTTTGTTTCCCAAACTCTTAGGGAACAATCATAGTAGATAAGTGTCATTGTAGGATACCTCTTGATATGCCATAAATATTTCCTTGACATTTTCCTATGGGTTTTATTTTCCTTTATTATTTTCAAATTTAGGTGGCATAAAATGAGAGCCAAGGGGACATTTTGCATGTTCTTATCAAATGGATAATCAAATGGATAGGTAAAAATCTCTTCAAACTTATACATCTTGATTTGGCTTCCTACTTCTAGTCATTTAAGAGTGTCCTTATATTTAAACCTAAAATGGTTTAGATTTGGTAATATATATTTAAAGGAGATATATATATATATATATATATATGTATATATATATGTCCTAGGGCAAAAGGGTGAAAATATCTCTATAGCAGGCCAATCAGGTGTTTAACTCAGATATAACATATGTTGAATTATAAAACTAAGAATAGGATAAATATAGAAACTAAATCTAAGTTATGTATGGAAATGACACATAAGTACTTATTTGGTTCTGATGCTATAAATATGATAGATCTATAACATGTAGAAATCAAACTAGAAGATGATTCTTCAATAGTTTCTTGATTCTATATTAAGTTCTTATGGAGTTATAAACATTTGCATCAGCTTCGGATGGTTACATTAATGATAATGCCAAAGTTAGATACAAGTATCTTGTATGGAATACCTTATATAAAATTATTTTACCACATAGATGCTTATGGGTTTTATTTCACCTTCACTCTAGTGAAATTAGATCTAGGTCATGGACTATTACTCCTCATGAAATGTCAAAACCCTAGTTCTTCATATTTATGATGACCTTGGGTGAAAATGGGGAGTGGGCACATGGTATGGAGATGACCCCAAGGACCCATTTTTTATTTAATGATACCTACATATCTGATTATATGAAGATAGACTCATATTGATGTATTTTTCCCTTACATTTCATATTTTATGTGAATCATGCAATATGTGGAAATTAAGTACAAAAGTGACCTAGCTTGTAACTTGGAAAATATATCTCTTGGGTTATGCCTTAAATAATTCAGAACTATGTATGTTTTTTCCTTATAAATGGTATGTAAATATGGAATATTTACTCAATTGAATGCTTGACAGAATGCTTTTGATAAGTTACCTTAGTCTCTTTTGGTCTTTTCTAGGTTTGTGTAGGTTCTTCCCAAGAGAGGAATAAATGAGGGTTGGTATTTTATTTATATCAATCCATTTGGAGAAGTAACTCACACAAAATCACTTAGGATTACCATTATACATTTTAATTAAAAAATAGTATGACTTTATGTCATTAGACAATTGTGTCAGGTCAAGACACCAACATCGATGTAGGTGTTTGTCCTAAACATTACTATTTAGGGAGAAATAAAGTAGGTATGTGATCATAAATTATAGAGGTAGAAAATAAGTAAATTTTAAACATTTTTTACAATATATGATTCTTGGGTCATAAAAACTAATATATAGCCTAAGGGGCATAAAATAGAGTACATGTGATACTTGTGGGAGTGGGAAATGTCCAAAACTAAGAGGAATAACCAGGGTCTAAGTTTACCAATTTTATAAGATTTAGGTGATATATAATACATAAATATCATATAATTTTACCCCTCCCCCCTTAATTTAGTAATGAAATTCATATTTTAGAGGAAAGGAATGTGTACCTAGGTGTCTATAACACACCTTATCTTTGTGTGTGTGCAACATGATGGATTTCATGGTGACTGACTTGAAATAAAGAGAATGTTATACTATATAATTAGTTCATATAATATGTAATTTAAATTAATTTAAAATATTAAAATTAAAATATCAAGGTTTAGGAGTACACTTGTGTGTCGATTAAACTACCTTTTCTATTGGCAAGTTGACTTGAAAAATATGTATCATTATAAGGCTCTAAAACTAATATTAGTACAAATTTAGATAAATATATAAAGGTCATATATCTAAGGATATATATATTGGAATGCACATGCCCCCAACCTTGGATCAAAGGTGAGTTTCCACCTAGTAGTTGAGATTATCCCAACCATGCAACCTAATGATACTTATAACTTGGTGAGGCTAGATGACACAATCAAGTCCAACCTAAAACCTTGGAAATATTTAGTGATTTATTCACCTCAACCATACCAAAAATTTAACCAATTACTACATTATATTAGCTTAATAAAGTCCTTAAAAGTCTGATCATGGTATTAATTCGTAAAAAGTCCATGATATGGTACTAGTCCATAAAAGAGTTTTAGAATCTAAAATTAATTTATATTTTGAGATATTAGGAACAAATTTCATAGCATGTGTACCTTAGATGTGTCTCATATTTAAATTATGTATAACAATGGTACCAATGTATAAAAATTTTCCATTACTATGAATTTGAATCATATAACTATGTGTTTTAGCCAATTCAAAAATTATGTGTGGAAAACATTCTTCATAAGCATGCCCACACTATATATGGATAAATTTTAAAATTTATATAAGTAATAATTTGGATAACATGTTTCCAAAACATGACCCCACTATAATTGGAGATGTTTAATACTAAATAAGCGTGGAGAACATGCTTCCAAAGAATGCCCCCACTGAACCTAAAAAATTATGCCTAGTGTGGAGAGAATTCCTATATGGCATGCCCCCACTAATATTACACTTCTTTAAGTTTATTTAAAGATATTAATTGGCATTTACCTCACCTTAAATGATAACACAACTATATAATATTCGAATGGAACCCTGTATCATAAGGAAGGAACATGTCTAGGTATATATAACATTAAAGCGTATAGACCTAATGTGATCACATGAATGCCTAAGATGCATGATAAGTATCATGGAAATATATAGATAGTAAAATTAAAATCTTAACAAGAAAATAATAATACACATAATATCACTCAAAATAAATTTGAAAGGCACTGGTCTAAGGAGACCACAAACAAGGGGCATGTTCAAATGCCACATAATTTAAGGGACATGACTTAGTCAAAAGTCCATAAAATCAAGAAATAAATATTCAAATGTCCATTTAAAAAATAATGACATATATAAATTCCAAATAAATCATAAATGGGAATTTGTGCCACAATAAAATGATCATATTAAAATTCTTGAACAAGTAATAAAATAGCAAGGTAAGATACTCAAGGAAGTGCATAAAGTAAAGCATAAGCAACCAGCATTAACATGTCATAGTATCCCATGGATCAAACATGTTAGGAAAAAAACCAAGTGTATAAAATATCAAGTATCATGTGTAATATATAATCATGTACAAATTCATGTGCAAGTACATATAGGATCTCAAAACATGATAATGAAATGTGATCATCAAACCATATAACTTGTGTATATCAAGATCAAATAAGAAGATGCCCCCAATGTTTGCATGACATGAGTAGAGGGAAATACCAACATCTAAAATAGGAATAGATCATGTATTTTTATATTCATGTATCGCACTCAAGTAAAATTTTGTAACATGTGTATGTAGGAGTAACTAAATATACCATCCATTAAGATGAAACTAACACATAGATTTTAAAGATCCAATAGAACATATAGGTGCTGAAATTATTTTTGGATTTTTTAAGTTTTTTTTATTTTTTAAATATTTTTGGAAATATTTGAAGAGACTAATTGATGATCTCATCTAATGGATGGTCATATTTATCTCCCCACTTGGTTCCTAACAACCTTAAGTTATATCTTTTACATAATTTACATCATGATTGGATGGGTTGAAAAGGTGCATAGCATGTTCCTTCTCACATTTTTCATGTGTAGTAGAGGAATTAATGATATCATTTGGAATATGTATTAATTTTAATTAATAAGTAAATTAAATACCTTGTTAATTTTGATTAATTAATTTAATTTGGTATAAACAAATAGTTCTTAGGGTAAATGCATATGGGGATGTAGTAAGCATAGCCCAAACTCATGTTTGAAATAATTTAGGACCAAAAGCAATTGGTATTCTTATGTTTCAAAAGGACTATTTCTAAATTCATTTATTTTATAAGTTTTTTAGATCAAAACCAATTTTTTATAATCATATTACATTAAAATTAGTTTTTGCTTTTGTTGGATCAATATGGTTATGCCAAAAATAAACACCACCCATGTATAAGGTAATTTTTAAATCGTGTTCGTGTGGATGATTTTTTTTTTCACTTTGATATTCTTGAATTAAACATGGACTTTGGATTGGCCCCATGTTAAGTAAATTTTACAAGTTGTTCATATAAAGATTAGTAATACCACATTTGTTTTCACAATGCTCCTTAGATAATTTATCTCCTTCCTTTGTGTGATGGATAAAACTTTTATATTTGGAGTGAGATATGTTAAGTTCCTTTGAATGGTTAATTATGAAGGAAGCATATATGTTCAAATTATTATTTGAATGGGTAAATGACTCATATTTTTTAAGCAATGTTCTTTCCTTTAATAGGAAATGAGGCCTATACTAAAGATAAATTGAAATTCCAAATTTAAGGGTCTAAATGCTAGATCATATGATGTACTTTTGAATCAAATAAGATAATCTTGAAGTGATTCATAAGAATGTTATTTGAAATTATGAAAATTTTATAATGTAATTTTTGGCATCTTGTGGATATTTAAATCCATGAAGAATGAATCTTCCAATTTTAAAAAAGTGGTTAAGGAACCCTTTGGTAAACTATAGTAACAATTATGAACCTCATCTAAAGTTCTCATATGGAAAAACTTTAGTAAAATCTTGTCATATTTTAACCATTGAACAAAAGAATTTACATAGCATATTATGTGTTAAAATGGATCTTTATTTGTTTCAAAGATAGGTAAATATGGTATCTCAAAACCTTGTGGATAAGGATATTCAAGTATACATTTGGAAATAGGTTTATTATTGAATGAGGCTACATGTGAATTACTATTATAGAAAGCCATTTAAATATGAAGTATGGAAACCTATTTTTTGAATATCATGGGAATAATGGTGTTTTTCATAGGTTTTATCATTTATTCCAGCCCGCCACCTTTTTTGAATCTAGGCATATGAGTAGGATCGTCCTCATGTATAAAAAGTGCAAGTTCACAACCACTAAATTTAGGGTAGTTTAGTAGTGGTATGAGATCTTTGAACTTTGGTACTTTTGGTATATCATTTGAATAAATTTGACCATTGTAAGAATATATTTCATTTACTTTTGGTATAACAATTTGAGCTTGAATAATCTTTGGTAAAGGTCCCTTTTTTGGTATAGCATTTGTTTATAATGAAGGTATGAGGGAATCATCACCTTTGTTAAGGGGGGATATTATTTTGTAATGTATTAATTATGGGGGTGTGAATAAATTTTATTTAAGGCATTCCCCTATTATAATTTATTTGTAAATCATTCATAACTTCTTTATGTATTTGTCTAAATTTTTGACGAACAAATGAAGGAGCCTCTTGATCATATATACCCACTTGTGTGGTAAAATTTGCATGAATGGTATGATAATATGACTTTATATGTTGGCAAATCATGTATTTTTATAAAATTCCTAAGCCTTTTTATGTATATTATTTTTAGGAACAATAGGTTGAGTTATACCATGCTCATGTTTGCCCAGTCCTTGGCATTTTTATCCATATTTTTACAAATATCCAATACCAAAATCATATGATGGGGGTGTAATAGGTATGGGTAAAGGATATTTATCTTACTTAATATATCCCAAATCATCTCTTGAAATTGTGGGAGTATGAACTTGATTAAAGGGATAACAACTATTTCCATTCAAGCCTTTGAGATTAGATGCTTTAACAGTTGAAAGGATACAAGAGTAATCAATTTTTACCCCTTATTTGATATAAATTTAGATATTTTCACAATAATAGTCATAAAATTAATCAATATCATCCAATATAAGATATATGAAGTACATAAATATTAGGATAAAATAGGTAATAAGCATCCTACAAAGTATACTTAAGCATAAATGATGTTCAAAGATTAAGTTGACCAAATGTTTAAACCTAAAATGGTTTAGAATGGGTAATCTAGGGTTAAAGGGGATATAAATATCCAAGGGGACAAGGGTGATAAAATATCTTTATAGAATGCCAATTATGTTCTAAACTTAGATATGACATATGCTAAATTTATAAAACTTTTAATAGGTTAAATATAGAAAGTATAACTAATCTATGTATGGAAATGACAAATAAGTAATGTACTTAGTTTGTTATGATGTTAACATAATGTTGGATCTAGAATAGGTATAAAGTAGACTCGAAGATGATTCTAGAATAGTCACCTAATTATAGATTAAGTGTCTCTAAAGCTCTAGATACTTATGGCATCTTGGGATGGTTACATTGACACTATTGTCTAAGTTTGACACAATAATCCTATATAAAATACCTATTAGAAAAGGATGTGATCACCTGGATGCTTTTGGGTTTGACTTCACCTTAAATATAGTTTATTTAGATCTACGTAATGGATCATCACTCATCATGAAATGTCAAAACCCTAGTTCTTCATTTTCATAGTGACCTTGGGGGAAAATGGGTTAGTAATCACATGGTGTCAAGCTGACCACAAAGACCCTTTTGTTAGTGAGAATTTATTACATATCCAATACTCTAAAGAGGGACTCAGAATCATGTATTTTTCCCCTACATGTTGACTTGTGTGTGAATCATGCAATATGTGTAAATAAAGTACAATAGTGACTTAACTTGTAACTTGGTAAAAATAGCTCTTATTTTTTTCCTTCAGTACTTTAGACATGTGTATGTGTTATATCTATAACTGGTATGGAAATAGGTTAGATTTTCTCATTTGAATGCTTTATAGAATGCTTTTTATAAGTTATATTGGTCTCTTTTGGTTTATTCTAGGTTTGTGTAGGATCTTCCTAGGTGAGGAATGAATGGGGGTTGATATTTTATTTATATCAATCCCTTTGGATAAGTAACTCACACAAAATCACTTAGGTTGACCATTAGGATACATTTCATTTATAAAATAAGATGACTTTAGGTCATTAGACACTTGTGTCAAGTTAGGACACTAGCATTGATGTAGGTGTCTATCTTAGATGTTAATGTCCAAGGAGAAATAAAGTAGGGATAGGGTCAAAACTTATAGAGGAGGAAGATAAGTAAATTTTAAGCATTAGAGATAATATAAAATCTCTAGGTCATCAAATAAGACTAGTGGTACTAAGAGATAGGCCAAGGGCATAAGATAGAGTATATGTAAGACTTATGGGAGTGGGAAAGGTCTAGAACTAAGAGGAATAACCATGATCTAAATTTTCCAAGTGTACAAGATAGATGTGTTATATAATACATAAATATCATCTATAATTTCATAGATTTCCATTCATATGTGGATTGCATAATTTGATTTGGTTTTGATGGATTTTGGTTTATATTTGTGTCTTTTTAATTGTTTGATATTTGATTGATTAATTTTTGATGATGTTGATTGGATAGTTGATTTTGATTAGATTATTTTTGTTAAATATGGGTAACTAGACCTACAAACTTTTAGTTGAGATGATAAATTTCATCAAGGACATAACTATTTTTATCTTGGTTAACTTGCCCTACTATATTTAGTTTTCCTTTTCCAGGATCAATATAGACAACCTTAGGATTCAAAAGTTAAGAGGTAGAATCAACACTAGGTTGGTTTTGTTCTACTTGATGGCTACAGGTAGCTTATTATTTCTTAGGGATGTCTTATTTATTATTTCTTAAGATTTTATACAAGTCCTTTGGAGTGTAATTTGTAGGAAGTCACATGCCTATCTCTACAAGGTGTATGATAAATTCATCTTTTTATATAAATAGGTATTGGTCCATTTAGTATTTTTATTGACCAATATTGAACAAGTCATTATTTCCTCATGATATTCACTATGATCAACTAAAATATCATTATCATCATTAATAACATGATCTTAATGGAATTGAAATGTATTTTGACTAAAATTATTCTTAGGTTTTTTATTTTGATTTCATTTGAATTTATACTTTGTTGTAGGTGTCATGTTTTTTATTCAAATTTGATTTGGATTTGGATTTGATTTAGATTTATACCAATAATTTATGTGAATTAAATAATTTGAATTAATTAATTGGATATTATGATTTTATTTGGATGGTGTCTATTGGAATTAACTTGGTTGTAAGTTGGATTAGTTTGATAATCGAATTTGATTTGACTTGAAAATTTTGGATTGGTTTGATTGGATTAAACTGATTATTTGGACTTATATTGATTTTTGGATTAGGTTTTGAATAAAATTATTCTTTATTTATTTATTTTTATTTCAATTGAACTTTTATGATGCAGATGGAGAGAGTTAACAAAAACACAATGCAAGTTATCACAAGTTGCCTTCTTTCCTTGTAGCCCTCCTAAATCACTTTTCTAGTTGGTTTGATAAGTACATAAAGGTTCAATACAAAAAAATTAGATACCAACTAATGTATTATAGCTATATTAAAAAAACTATGATCCAAATCTTAAGGTACACACACTTTTTCAACTTGACCTTCCTCAAATTAGGCCTCAATTAGGTCTCTTTGGGTGCAAAACTAAGTTTGGGATCCTAAATCCTTCATAAATTCCAAGAATATAAAAACATATATTATTCACTTTAAGTACATTAAAATCAATATAAAATTCAAATTTTAAGCTCTAAAATAATGTCTAGATACATAAACCAAGAAATGGTCAAAACCCCTAAACTAGGTTTCTACACAGGCTGAGAGGTGTAAGTTTGATGTTTTAAAGAACACAAGTGTGTTTCAAGGACTAAAAAATCTTGTAATATTTTATTTTTCACCTAATACACATTTTTTAAATGGAATAAAAATCAAATCACTCATAAATAGACTCAGAAATCTCAATTTCCAATCTGACTCTTTACAATGAAAATAGGGTACAAGACTGTAGGTAAGAAATTTGATGATTGGATGACAATTTTGTATTATAAAGTTGTTTTTAGTGTTAAAAAAACTTAAATAAACCTATTCACTACTTTATAACACCATTTAAATTATTAAAATTCTTTAAACCAATCAAAGAAACCTTTCTTAAGATTGGACACTTGACTATGTCATACACAAAATTATTAAGAACTGAGTATCTCTCTCACACCTTTAGATCAATGATATAGTTAAAATAACACTAATAAATAAATATATATAGTTATACAAACTTAAAAATAATCTAAAATTCGTTCCAATAGTATTTCAAAGCTTCTTTCATTCATGACATTCTTGGTTTCAAATAGTCATACAAAAAAACTGAGATGTACAACCTTCCTTTAAAAATTTGACCTTCTCTCTATTTCTTAGAGCTAACACCATATTATCACTTTCCATAATGACTCATTATATCCTCTCCATTCCATTTAATTTCCCAAAAAAAAATTAACTAATTCTTGTTTTTCCTCCAATGTAGGCTTATGAATTAAAAAGTAATCCTCATGGGTGTTACATCAAGGTTTAAACATAGCTTAAATGACCACAAAGGTGGTAAAAATAAATAATCATCCCAAAACCTTTAATACACATTAAAAAATCAATATCAAACATTTTAACCAACCAAAAATCATGATTTAGACCTCAAAATTAAATAAAAACATTCAAAAATTTGGATTTGGCATTTTGGTGGGAAAATGCCTAAAAGGTTCAAATTCAAATTTTATGAACAAATAAGACATAAAAATTAATTTTTCATGATCTTGGATACTAATAATACCCTCATAATACTAAAAAACAATGAAAACACACCAAAATTTAGCATATGGAGTTATTCTCTTGCATCATACTCCCTGGGAACAAGAAATTGACTCATGAAGTCTTGTTCATGAGGTCTTCAAGAGTATCTCCATTATTGATGATCTCTCTTATTGTCATCCAAGTGGAATAATATAAAATATGATGTTTCCACATTCCTAATTATTTATATTACTATTTTCCTCTTGTTCTCTTTACAACTTTCTTATCTAAGATTATCTCAAGTTATTCTTGATTTACTTGTGGTAGTTGATTTGCCCACACTTAGAATGCTATGTCTTGACTTTCAGCTAGTTGATCTTGTATATCTCCTTCATTTTATGGATACATTTCTACAACATTGAATATAGCATATATCCCTATGCCACTAGGTAACTCTATATCATAGGCATTCTTTTAAAAAAATTATATGACCTTTCATTGGCCAATCTTCTTCATCTTCAGTTTGTTGTACTCACATTTTAGAAATATTTTATTCCTCAAGTAATCTAATACCATATCTCCAATATATAAACTAAACTCTCTCCTCTTCAAATTAGCATGTCGATTTTACTTTTTCACACTCAATTCTAACTATTTCTTCACTTTCTCATGCACCTCTTAGATGGAAATGATAAACTCCCTCCCTCAACATTTCTTTTCTCCATTTTGCCTAAGTCTCTAAACTCAAAGAATCCCCTTGGGTGAATACCATACACCAATTGAAATGATATCTTTAAAATTATCCTATTTGGTGAGTCATTATAATAAATCTCTATTTTAGGCAATTCCAAGTCCCTTGTTTAGGACTATCCTTTATTAAACATCTTAAGAAGTTACCCATACTTCTATTGATAACCTCAGTTTGGTAATAAGTTTTATGGTGGTAAGTTGAGATAAAGTTCAATTTAGCTCATATATTCTTCCACAAGGTTCTACAAAAGGGTCCTAAAAACTTGGTATATCTATCTGAGATAATGCTTAATGGTATACCATGTAATCTAACCACCTCCTTGAAGAAAAAATTGGCCACATGAGTAGCATTAATGGTTATATTACAAGGTATGAAATGGGAAATCTTGGAAAAGGTTTCCACAAAAAAAAATATATAATCATGCCCTCTTTTATTTATTGGTAATCCCATGACAAAATTCATGCTTATGAGGTCCCAAGGCCTATTTGGTATTAGTAAGGTCTAGTATAGGCCTACATTAGTATTCTTTCCCTTTGTATATTGAAAAATGTTACATCTTTACACAAAATTTATCACACTTATTTGCATCCTAGGCCAATATTAGTGATTACTAAGATTATTTAAGATTTTATCAAGACTAAAGTGACCTAATAAACTTCCCTGATGCTTCTCCTTAATAAAATAATCTCACATAGAGCTTCTAGGCACACATAGTTGAAATCCTTTGAACAACAAACCATATTAAATAATATATTCCATCTAAGGTGTTGAAAAATCTAAGTGTAATATAGGGGTTCTTAATGTTTGGAGAACACTTCTCATTTTAGAATTATATGAATCTAGAACATGAGTAGCAGGTTGTGGCAACTTGATGTTACCTATGGTGGAGTAATAGTAGAATAATGTATGAGTGTTCCATAAAATTTATAATAAGTGATGTTTGGGAGCCATCATGGTATATTCTTTGTGAATTATGAAATATCTATGCTAATTCTCAGTGAATCATGGTCCAATTTAAGTTATAGACTAATATATATGGATATTGACAATGAAATCTAAACTGCAGTGATCTGGTGTAAAAAAGGATCAAAGAGAAGGGTAAAGCAAGAAAGAGGCAAGTGATTGTTAATCTCTAACTCAAATATCATGACAAAGTTTATATTACAACCAAACCTACATTTAACTAGTGTATGATACAAAATAGCAAAGCTCAAATTTCACCACACACTAGGCATATTCCTAAGGATGATATGAAATTATACAAGAACTAGATTTTGCTTTAAAGGTTGGTTACCAGACTCAAATAACATTAGCACATCTGAATATGTAACAAATAAAATAAATCAAATTTAAGTTCTTTTAACTAATTTAGCACAATCACAAATTAGAAACCCTGTATCATAGATGCAAATTTAGAATTCAAAGAAACTATTCAAACTTAAGAATTAAAATCAACAATTGAGAGAAGAAGCTATGTTAACAATTGACACATTAAATCTATATAATATTTATAAAACTCCTTGATTACATTAATTTTTCAAAGTATAAAAATTTTCTCAAAATTTATCTCTCTTTACAAATGGTAATACATGCCTTTTATACAAAGATAAGGCAATCAATCAGTTATAAGATACAATTGTACAAAAGATAAGGACAACTATCCTTCTTAAGAAAGCTCTAGAATACACTTGTTTTTCAAAATTGGATTGACCTAAGGGAAATATTCTAACAAACTAGCATATGCCTTACAAAATAATATTCCCTATTTTAAATATTACAATGGTTTACACAAAGTAATATTAACTACTAGGTGGGCTCATTATTAAAGGGTCCCCTCAATGTTCTTAGAAGAATTCCATTACCTTCTGATGTTGATATTTGATAAGCTCAAGGTCCACATCTAGCTTCATGAGGTAGACTTCTTATTAATTAGCTAGGTCATCCAAATCTCTATCATCTCTAGTCATAGCTTCTTTTATGCTCTTATCTTCTGTAATATTTTCCTCTGCCATGAACATCATGCCTAGAATTCTACTATTATCACTACCAAACTAGCCTTGGCTTTTGCTTTTGACTGAATGCATTACTAAAGTGACCATGTGTTTATATTTTTTATCATCAATGATCTCTAGGGTTGTAGTCTTGGTAGGATTTTCTAACATACTGCCTAGGAGTTGTTCAATCCTAGTGATCAAACCCTTATCATCAACTAGGATTCTATCCAAATTTGTTGTCCATGCACTTAAACTCTAGACCTTGTCTACTATTATTCCCAATATGGCACTCATATGAGCCAAGCTAATATATTTGAACTTACGAATCTTATTCCTAACCAAAATGCTAATAAGGTCCCTTATTTGGGCCTCTACCTCTTACCATTATATTATTAACCCCTTAGCTACATCACCTTGTTTTCTCAAGGCATCCTGCATTAGCTTCATTGATTTCAAAAAATTAAACATATCAAAGAATGAACCTTCAAACATGTCAATAATATCATCAAGAACTAATAAAATGGCATATGTCTCCAAGTTTTCCTTCTCCTTTTCCAAATTATGGATCCTTTACTTCATTCCTTTAATCCCAACCTTTGCTTGGGTTGATTGGGCCTTGATTAATATCTCAACATCATTTGCATGGATGGGATGTTCTCCTGGTTATTATCCTTCCATTGGGGTCATTCCTACAAAAGGTTTAACCTTCTAGAACGTAAACTCCTTAGCTCCCATCATGGCCTTCCTAGTGGTGACCCTTTCTAATCCAGCTATCTCTAGATTGAATTACATGATGGTGATTGGCTCTATGAAATTTAGAGGTTTTGAGACCTCAATTCTTATGTTGTTGGATGCTCCTAAATCATCTATTTTATTTCTCCCTAGCCTTGTAGTGACCACACGTATTCTTTCTTCATCTTCCTTCATTGTATCCCTAATTTATGGCTTATGTCATCATGTAAATCTATGTTGATCACTCTTATTAATGCCCATGAGTGGGATAATGATGGGATATTCTTTAATTTATCATAGATAAACCAATAAAGGATGATTGGTCCATGAATGGGTAATTCTTCACTAAATAGATTGACCTCACTGATAGGGTGAGTGAGAGTCAATCTAGGCCTTTTTGATTAATAGGGACCAATGTTATCTATGCCTTCCTCTTTTCCTTGGGAGCTACTAGGACTATATCGAGAGTAACCTCTTTTCCTTTGTCCTCCCTAGGTACCCCTACTTGGACTTGTTCTTCTTCAATCTTCCCCTCTTCCTCATCAGTGTTATATGCCTTAGTAAGATCTCTAAAGAACCCCTCAATTATTTCATCTGGTTTTAGGGCACTCATTTCAAAATTCTCAACTATAGATGGAGGCCTTTGGGGTAGTGATGAAGATGAGGGTCCCTATACAGGTCTCTTTTATAACTTTTCCTTTCCATGTCCTTATTCAATTTGTCTCTAGGGTGGTGGTTACTCCACTTGAGGCTATTATTAAGGTTGCCTAGAAGGTCTAGGTAGTAAATGATATTGGAGAGGATGCATTTGACATACCTCTCCTACTAGTTTATCATCACTTGTTAACCTAGATTATAGCTAATGTTTTACCATTTAAACCTATCCAAAACTTCTTCAAATTTATTTTTCATGATGAAAATGGTGTCATGGACTCTAAGCTAATGCACATATACTAGCTTGGGGAGTTGTTTCACCTTCAAATGATCACCCACTATATTTTTGGGATCCCACATTTTGATCTCATCTAATTGGAATCCAAATGAGTCCCTATGCTTGGACATGATCTTCACCTACTTCCAATCCTATAGAATTAATCCTTATAATGATTATAGGAAAGGGATGAAGAAGGCCTTTCCTCTTTTATTTACAAACCCCATCAACACCATTGATGAGTTGGGAGGTAATTTCTTATTCTACTAACTTATTAAGAATATACATAAGTAATCTGTAAGGTTGGGACATGATTCCCTAAATTTAGATTACTATGTAATTTAGATAAAACTAGATATCCCTCATCATCTCTACATATTTCTTTATCAATGGGTGAACCCTAGGCATGGGATAACCTATGATGGCCTCCACCAGAGCAGAATAGACATAGTCATAGATGAATTGTATGTGGTTATTGTATTTGAAGATGTGAAATTCTGAATAGTGGTGGGATATAGTGGTTTTTCCCTTAGGAGACCAATTTATAATGCCTAGGAAGCTAATGGAAACAAGTAGGAATCTAACAAGTATGACATCATATAAAATTACTTGGTTGTCTTCCTTTTGATATCTATGAATTTTTCTCCTAGGAAGACACTAATCAAGTCTCTAATTAGAAGGGTGAGTTTCTCTTCTACCATGAAATATACATAAGGGACATAGGTCTTGTTACATATGTGGTTGAGGGGGCTCTTGATGCTCTATTTAATAGGGTCATGATTACCCTAATCCCTTCCCTAAATAGGATAATTATGATCCTCCCCTCAAATTCTCTAAATATATGGTTCCTTTAGTGCAACCATGGTTTGAAGATGGTATCTAGTCATGCTTGTTAGTCCACTCCTTAGTTTTGGATAAGTCTATATGGGGTTTTGGGAAATTATAGTTCTTTTCAAAGGCTAAGGGTGAAATTTAGGCTACCTTCTTATAAGTTCCTTCATGGATGATCCTATCATTATCTATCTTATAGTTTATAAAAATTAGAGCAAGCGCATCAATACAATGAAGTACCTCTAGTTTTATAATAGCATAATGAAGTCTAACCATCTGAACCATGACCAACTCATAGTGCTTCATGCTAACCATGGCAATTATCTACTCCTTAGTGATGGGTTTCAACTTTTCTACAGTGAAGAAGAGTTTAAACCAATTATTATTTCCATTGTTTAGGGATATAACATCTAATTCAATATCCCTAACGACTCTTCCTTCATTATCTATGGATAGGTAGAGCTTTGTATCCTTCTTCAACTATTACTTGCAAGCTATCATGGCTTTTTATTGAAAATTATTCACTAGTGGATAGAAATTGATCTCTATCATGGCTCGTTTGTGCTTAATAAAGCAATTAAGCTTCTCTCAAATAGAATTTTAACCAAATGAATCCACTTAGGGTCTCTTTTATGTAGGTTTTAGGGTTTTAGAACTTTAATGGTAAGATGTATCTAGGCTTCTACTCATACATGCCTTAGATTTTATTTAGACCTTTACATTTATACTTTTGCATTTTTGATCCCATAAGATCTCCTTTTTTATCTTTTTTTCCTTTCATGGTGCCTATATGGCATTGATATGATCCTTTCATGAAATTTTTCATAAATGCCTTTGAGCACTAGCCATTGTCATATAAAATTCCTTCTTTTATTTTGCATTGTTAGATGAAGATCCTATGATTTACCATGAGCTATTGATCATGATTCAAGTCCTTATTTATCATTGATTCTTTTGGTGTTAAGCCTCATAGTTGTGCCACTTGGCATCTTTATATGCCTTATCAAGCTTTGTATCTTGCATCAATATTTTTTTAAATGGGCATTGGCCACATAGTGAAATCATGGGCCTTTGAAAAGTCTTTTATTCCTTCTCACCATTGGATCACTCTTCCACGATGAAGTGTAGATCATTGGATGCAAGTTAGCCTCACATCATTTGATCATCCTCCCATGATGAAGCGTGGGTCGTTGGATCCTTCAAGATACATGGTATTAAGTTAGTACATTATTAAGACATTGACTTAGGGTAAAACATCTTAGGTTAAGGTTTATTTCATGTTTCTTAAACAAAAAATAAACTTTAGGCTAAAGTTTTTATGCCTAAGTTTTTTGATATTTATACAAATGGGGCCTTGGATAAATATTAAGACATTGAATATGTCTAAATGGGTCAAAATGATATAGTGATAAAATGCCTAATATATTTTTATTATATTAATAAGCACACTAAAACCTTTGGTTAAAAGCATTTGGCCTAAGTTTTATGTCACAAAGACCCATTTAAGACCAAAATTAGTATAAGTCTCTAGCCTAAGGTTTACAATATTTAAACAAATGTAATGGGGACCTTAAGATATAAACTTAGACTACATCAAATTTTGCATATATTCAGATCATAAGACCATTTCAATATTTGTAATTCAAATATTTCCAATTTTTGAGCATCCTTCGAAGGCTTCCATTAGTTTTCAAGGAAATTTATGAGCTCCCTAGCAACATCTTGCAATCTATGTTAGTTCTGAGCAAAATAATTCCTTAGATTAAATTTTATGGTCATATGACATCAAATATGTCCTTGAAAACATCTAATGATGGTCATGAAAATTTCAAATTTAAACCTGTGAAGCTTTTGGTTTGATGGCTTGAAGTTGAAAGTCATGCAAACATCAAATATGTCCTTGTAGATGTCAAATTATGGTCACACAAATATCAAATTTAAGATCATAAAACTTCTTATGTTCTAATATAAGGGTACCATGTGGTGGCCTCATGGCATTCCCTGGATCTTTGGAATCATCTTGCTTCATCTCATCAAAGATCGTGATGAAGCAAGAGTCATCTGATCATGATCCAAGTAGCTACGTGTTATTAGTTCAATTTAATGTGTGGGACCCATTTGCTTTTAATCCTTGAATCTAAGGATGTTGTATGTCGATCATGTGGGCCTTCCATGATATTTTGACCTTTCAACTATGGTTCACTCCATCTAATTGGATTTTCATGATGAAGTGAGAACCATTATATGTAGGCTAAGGGCTTAGCTTTGTTGAGGCCCTCGCACTATTAGATATCCTTTTTTTTATGAAGCATGGGTTTTTGGATCTTATGAGATGCATTCATTTTAATTTAAAGCTCAAGTCTTCCTCACTCTATTTGATCAAGCCCCATGATGAATCATAGGCTATTGGATCTATAAAAAGAAAGGAAATTAATTTAGGACCCAAGGTGACATAAAAGATAGGCTAAGGTGTTAAGGCTCTCATTCATATTAATAAATATGATGGGGCCTTAGGATTAAAACTTTAAGCTAAGCTATGAATTAAAGGGACCAAGTTAGGAAATATTAAAAGGGACCCTATAAAACTGACATTAGACAAAGTTAGAAATATAAAGAACTAAAAAGGGGAAATAATAAATGGGACCAAGTATTTTTAGGCTAAGTTTGAGTTGTGTTAAGAAACATGACTTAAAGCTTTAAACATGAAAATTATGCTTAAGTCCAAAATAGGTTTTAAAAGGTTCTTTCCAATTTAGTTCCTGTTAGTATTCAAATTTGAACTAAGGGTTTACCAGGGTTTTGGAACATGAAATTCTCAAGAAGAACACCATATAACCTACAAATAAAAGCCATAAAGACCATTTATTAGCAATGTTAGACGAAAATAAATTAAAAAATAATTAGTAATATTTCCTTTGATAAAGTGGATGGTCTTCAAATTCTACAAATGATCCTAAAATGCCATATTTTCATGTTTTATCTTTAGGGTTTCTCAAGGGTCCCTAATTTTTAAAAAACTAGGGTATGTTGGCCTCAATAAATAACAACTTCTAGGGGAAACATAGAAATATGTTAGAACCTAGAGAATTTAATTTAGACAAATAATTGGGTCATCCACTCCACTTGATCGATATCATTATCTTAATCAAATTATGGTTGAAACAAACCTTGTACTTATATAACTAGGGTCAAACATCAAGATCTAGCCATATTGTGTGTGTGCTTTGATTCCACTTACTATCTACCATGGGGTTCAAGAAATAAATTCTAGGTTTCATGTCCTTAATCATTAACATTGACTTGGAGTATGTTTAGATATCCATTTAAAACCATGTTTTTTGCTCAGGGAAGGCTTAGGCATTGCTCTGCTACTAGCCAAGTATCCATAGCCCTAATAGAGATGCCTTTGGCTCTACTTAAAGCCTTCTTCCATTGCTAGCCAGGTATCTATGTCCCTAGTGGAGATTAATAGAATCACTTATGCTCAAAAATCTTTGATTTTGCATTGAATCTTTCATTTATGTATTTTATTTAGACCTTTATGCTTTCAGCAAGGTTGAGAACTAAGGTAGCTAGGTTTTAGGATTTGGTCGAGTGTTTGATTTTCAAAGAATCACCTATGGCTATATCTCTTATCCTAGGAAAGGATGTTGATTAAGTGTAGTATGTCTATACCATGATAGTTTGAGCTCTCATCCTACAAGTGCAAATCTTCTTAAAACTAATTTGAGGTCTAGATAATGTCTAAAGTTCTTATAAAATAGTTGGCTTATTCTATTGGTCTTTACTAGTTTCTTCACATTACAACTTTAGGCTTATATTTTAGAACCATAGTCATCATATGTATGAGGTATACACCTATATTTCTAAACTTTAGGAATTTTCAAGCAAATTACCTAACTTTGAGCTCAAGATTGTCCAAGAGGACTTATTTTAAAATAAAGAACCAAGAAACAAGAAACAAATAAGAAATATAAAGCAACAAAAATATGGAAATGGAAATAAATAAATACACTATCTTATATATAAAAAATGGAAAGGAAGGAAAGATCTTTAAAAAAACAAGCTAGCTTACCTATGCTAAGTCTAAACATCTTACAGAGTTTATTCCATGAAGACCCTAGGTGGATCAATAGTAAAGTAGTACTTGAGATATTACCCATTGGTGAGAAATGTGAACTCTACCCCTTGAATGTCTCTCCACTTGAAGGTGTTATTCCTAAGTGTCTCTATTATTTTATAAGGACTAATCCATAGGGGTGTGAATTTTCCATGATTCCCCTTTGGTTTAGATGCTTTGTCCCATAAGAAGTCCAAGTCACATTTTTTGAATACCTTTACCTTTGACCTTTTGTCAAACCACCTTTTTACTATGGTTTGATGTCTACTAAAATCAACAAAGGCTTATTTCCTTGCATCTTTCATCTGAATGATGTCTAGCAATCTAGAGTTGGCAAGCTCTTAGCTTTCTTCCATATATTCTTACATGAATATGTATTTAGGTGGCTTAAGAGTGATAGGAAAGATAGGTTATTTTCCATATACCAATATAAATGGTGAGGCATTTAATTCTTAACCTATCATCCCATAGTGCAAAATTAAGGAGATTATGCCAAGTCTTAGGCTTGTCTGTAGAATATTTTTTTATTGCCTTTATTAGGTTTTTGTTTATATACTCAAAAAATCCATTTCCTTGGGGATAATGGTTGGATGAAAACTTGAGATTAATGACATTATCATAGTCCCATTCAATCATTTTTATTGATATAAATGTAAATCCATTATCACATACTAGAGAGACTGAGATACAAATTTCTACTCCAAGAAGTTGATCACTTCCTCAGTCTTGTAGTATTTGGTGGTTGTAGATTTAGTCCACCTTATGCAATAATCTATGGTATTCAGGACATAATTATGACCTTTAGATGAATTGGAGTTGATGAACCCAACAAAGTCTAATCCCCATTGAGCAAAGGGTTTATCAACTATGACTAGTTGTAGAGGCATTATTGCCTTTGGCTCCTTGGTGATAAAAATATAACATGAATGACATTCCCTCACATGTTTTTGAGCATTCTTAAAGATTTTTTGATAATAATAGCTAGCTTTGAGAATATTATGGGTCGTGGCTCTCCCAGATAGATATTTATTACCCAATTTTTCATGAAAGGTGCTCATGATTTGGGTGGATTCTTCTTATGAGACACATCTCAAGTAAATTATTTCAAAACCTATTCTATACAAGACCCCATCCTTGATCAAATAATGTAATAAATTCAATCTTAGGGACCTCTTTTACTCTTTGGATAATCCTATAGGACAAGTACCATTAATAATTAAATGTATAATTGAATCATACCACTCACTAGCTTGAAAGTCCTACTAATCTACTTACATAATACTTAGCCTAGGGTTAGTATTAGAAATCATCCAGATCAGACCTTAGAACCTTAATAATTTTTCTATGTTCATCTCCAAGTCATAATCCTAAAAAATTGACATCCACTTACCTCTAGATTCTCTTATCTCATTCTGACTTTACATAAGCTTTGTAGTAGGGTTAGGTAAGATAGCATACACCTTATTTTAAAGGATATAATGCCTAAATTTCTTCACTACCTTGACTAGTGTATATGCTTACTTATCAATCAATTAATAATTTAACTCATCACTCTTAAAATTAGTGCTCATAAAAGCTATTGGGTGATCACACCCATCAATCTTCTAAGCTAATAATACAACCATAATATGGTCAGATGCAAAGGAGTAGAGATATAAGTCCTTTGAAAATTCAAGACTTATAAGGACTAGAGATTGGCTAATGGCTTATTTGATATCATTAAATGCCTTTCTAGATTCATCATTCCATGTGGCCTTGGCATCCTTCTTGATCATGTCATTTAGTGACTTGAAAATCTTTGTAAATCCAAAAATAAACTTTCTTACAAAGTTTATCTTACCAAAAAATGACTTTACATCATTTATACTATTTGGAGGTTATATTCTAGATATGGACTCCACTCTTTTAGGATCTATAGAGATCCCATCCTTGGTTATGACATGACCCAATAATATTCCTTTTATAAGAAAAAATATACTCTTTTTAGGGTTTATGTAAATCTCATACCTTCTGCATCTCTCAAAAACTTGTTGTAAGTGAATAAAGTAAACTTCCCTATTTTTAGAAAAAATTGTTAGATCATCCATATATATAATAATACACATACCAATCTATCCCTAAAAGGCATGGTCCATATCCCTTTAAAAATTAGATCTGACATTGATTAGCCCAAAGGGCATTCTCTTGTAAGCAAAGGTTCCTCACTTGGATTTGAAGGTTGTTTTCATCTTGTCCTCTCTATCAACCAACACCTGGTTGTGACCTAAAAATCCATCAAGAAAATACATCATAGATGAACCTAAAATAACTTGAATTACCTAGTCAAGAAAAGGAAGAGGATAGTTATCCTTTTTAGATGCTTTTTTTAAGTCTCTAAACTCAATATAGAGACTAATCTCACCATTATTCTTCCTTAGTAGCACCAAATTAGCCACCTAAGTAGAATCCCTAATGGGGAAGACTATCCTAACATCTAATAGTCTCTTAAGCTCCTTAAATATCATTATTTCTAGGACAAGATTCATTGGTCTTTATTTTTATTTGAATGGCTTAAAACTTTATTTAAGGGGTATAGTATGGGTAATGACTCTTAGGTCAAAGATATTTTAAGTCATCATAAGACCAGGCTATGACATCCATATACTTAGTAGCTCTTTGGCCCTTTTGTTTTCATTATTGGTATAGGATTTTCCTATGTTTACTAGTTGGGGTTGATCTTGGTGGCCAAGATCCATTGCATTATAGTCCTTACTCACCTTGGGTATATTAGGTACCTCAACCAAGTTATCCTAATCAAATATCCTTTCTAAGGCAATCATGCCTTTAGGGATTTTGTTTTCATTAAATTGAATGACCTTTCCATCAAACTTGCCTTCTTGGATTATATTTTCATTAGTCTCATCAATGATGTGAGCCTCAAATGCTCCAAAATTGGTCATGAAATCTAGTATTTGTTTATCATTGTTAAATACTTGAAAATGGTTAACATTATCAAGGACTGAAGGACAAGGTATCATCTCAATGCTGAAATTAAGTGAGTCATGGTTAGGCATGAGTTTGGCTATAGAAGATGTCAAATCATTAGTAGATTGGTTCTCTTCCCTAAGGATGGAGACAATGTTAAAGGCATAAAACGAATCAATGAAATCCTAAACCCTAAACGTATACCTCTTAAGGTATGAAATCTTGCATTGGTATTTGCTTCTTACCTGGTAACTAATAGTTCAAAGTCATCATAAACTAGCAATTTTTTGACTTTGTTCTTCACAAAAAATTATAAGCCTAGGATAAGGGCCTCATATTCAGTAAGATTATTAGTGTAAGGGAATTGGAGTCTATAATAATCATGGTAATTTATATTATTAGGATCAGTTAAGACAATACCAACACTTGAACACCTAGCACCATCAAAATGTAACTTCCATAGTCTAGGAACAATATGAGTATTTATTGGATGACATACCTTGGTAGTCTCTAGGGTGAAAACCCCTAAGTCTAATTCAATAATGTTCACCATTTCACTCACATATTTGTACTCAGTGATCATGTGATTCATCCTTATCTCTCTTTCAACCCTAATTTGATTTGGTACTCCCTTCCAAGGTAGTCACAAATGTGAGCAATCTGTGGGCATGTATCTATTCAAAGCCTTGGTCTATTCCCTAATTAACAAGATTCCATACACATTAGGAATGTCAAAAACCTAGATATCATTAAAATATTGAACCCTAGGTTTAGAGGCTAGTTACATATGAACATTTGAAATTTCCCTAATTACCTTGACTCTAGATTTGTCTAACTAAGTTACAACTCTATCAAACTTAATAGGGGTCAAGCCAAGTTGTTTGCATATACCTAATATCATGATGTTAGTAGATGCACTTGAATCTAAAAAAAAATTATGAAAAATTCTTATAGACGTCCTAATAGTGAGCAAGAAAGGAGGAGATTTAGCTTTGGTTTTGTGCACAGTCACATTGGCATGGTCATCCTTAGGTGGCTTGTTAGACTTCTTTGATAATGACCCTAGTAAAAGGTCCCTTTGCTCTGTGATCTATGTTATTTAATGTATTGTAATATTAACCTTTATATTATTCATTTACTTAACTATATTATATCTAGTTTTATTAGAAGAATTAGGGATTTTAATATTAGGTTTAGGAGTACTCCCTTAAGGTGGCTTAGGGTTGTTGCTTGAAGAAGTATCTGAAGGAGTTACAAAGTTATTTAGAGGCATTGAGGTAGTCAAGGGATGCCTCTACTCTCTATTCCTCAAGGGATAGGTCTTCTTCAATAATTTTTGGAAGGCCTAGATCTCTTCAAGGATCTCATCAGGTTCATTCTCCTCTTGAAAAAGAAAGTCAAAAGTTTTCACCATGAAGGCTTGATCAGATGATTTGGATCTAGAAGCACGTACACCATTATCCTTGTTAAGGACTACTTCAAATGTATCTAATTCTTTCTATAAAGACTCAAAATTCTTTCAAAATTTAATATAATCAATCTCTCCATGCTTGGTTATGCAATGTACTCTACAATAATTAGGTAATGCAATATCAGTAAGGTTAATGTCCATAGTATTTTTGCTAGAATATGGTTCCTTATTCTTATTATTATGAAAGATATCATTATAAAATCTATTATTTGGTCTATTAAACCTTTGAAATGAGAAATTCCTACCAGATTTTTCTCCAATATTGCCTACTTATTTTTTTAACTAACAGAAATCAGTGCTTAATTTTTGGACCATTTTCAAGATAAACTCATTCTCATTATTGGGAGTTTTATAATTGTGTACCTAGTTACTATTAGTATATGTTATTAAATCCATTTGATCATTTGCACTGAATCCATCAATGGTAGGATGAGTCAAGAATCCTAGGTTTTGATTAGGAGCTACATGACTCAATGGTAATTGATTGATATTTGGGAGTTGATTGGTGGTTGGGAAATTTTGGTTGTTTTTGAGGAATGAGTATAACATGGGTATATATGGTTTGATGTTAGGAATAGAGTTGGCCATTTTTCCCCAGGGTTGCATTTGATCATTGATGGTCACTACCTCAGAATAAGCAATGGATAATGAAGTTATATATAGCATAGATCTCTTTAAAAATATAGAGGTCATGAGATCTACTACATCCTTGTAAATTTATATAGCTAAAACATCATCAGCCTTTTAGGTTTTTATGGTCCTGCTATACATTTTCTAAAATTTAGCATTAAAGGACCTTATATGCTCACTTTCATCTCTTCTAATGGTGGTGAAATGATGATAAATAACAATGGGACTGACAATCTTACCAAATTGATCTATGAACACATTGGTGAAACCATCCCAACTTATGATATAATTATTAGGTAAGTTTAAAAACCATTCATAAACAACATATTTAAAGGTGAATGGAAATAACCTACAAGCCACTCTTTGTACACAACATTTAGTAACCTTAAAGTAGCCTTAAAAGAATTAATGTGTTCCTCTATCATTATTATGCCAGTTGGACTAAATGTAGGCAAATATTTCTTAGGGTTGCATGGAAGATCATGTACCACACCTAGCACATTGATTAAAGACTCTCACAACCAAGACATACCTAGATGAAGGTTGAAAGTAAAGGTACATTAAAGAGGTGAAGTTGGAAAATATTTGGATCTCCTATGTCTACCTTTATCATGCCTAGCCTTTCTATGAACCTCAAGTTCAAGCAAAGGTTCCCTTGTCTCTGAGTGTGATATTTTTTATATCCTTGACAATTTCAGCTTAAATATTGGAGATCCTATTTTAAATACAATGTATCATTCTAATGTTTATAGGGAATAAGGACTAAACCTACACATTAATCTTATTTTGCAAAGATTATGTAAATAACAGTAAAGAACATTGATCTTTAACAAGATAGCATAATATATGTGTCAAAATTATGATAATATGATCTATCTTTATAATTATTACCTCAAATCAACTTATATCTATGAAAGATATGCCAAAATTTGATCAAAACAAGCCTTCCTAACCTCAAATACTATGGACTCTCGAAGCTTAATCTAAATTTACCAAAACCAAGCATCAAGCCTCAAAAAACTCTAACCTTTGTCAAAAGGAAGCACAAAGATATGTCACAAATTGAAAATTTTAATGATATTTACACTTATAATCAAGGAATTATTCCAAATCACAAATATATCATTAATCTTAGATAAAACACACCAAAATGGACAAAGATCCAACCACTTTACAAAGGTGGCCCTCCTTCTAGTGCTAGTAGAATGCTTCCTATTGATGCCTCTAAGTGTACCATAAGGATCCTTAGTGTTCAAAAAACACTTCTCATTTTAAAATTATAGGAATTCAGAGCATGAGTAGTAAGTTGTGACAACTTGATGTTGCTTGTGGTGGAATAGTGGCAAAATAATGTATGAGTGTTCCATAAAATTTATAATAAGTGGTGGTTATTAGCCATCGTGGTCTATTCTTTGTGAATTATGAAATATCTATGCTAATTCTTAGTGAATCATGGTCGAATTTAAGGTACAAACTAATCTATATGGATATTGACAATGAAATATAAGCTATAGTGATTTGGTGTAAAAAAAAGGAGAAAATAGAAGGGTAAGGTGAGAAATAAATAAGTGATTACTAATCTTGAACTCAAATATCATGACAAAGTTTCAATTACAATTAAACTTACATTTAAATAGTATATGATCCAAAATATCAAAGATTAAATTTCACCACACACCACACATACTCCTAAGGATGATATGAAATTATACAAATAAGAACTAGATTTCAATTTAAAGGTTTGTTACCATACTCAAATAGCATTAGCACATCTGAATATGGAACAAATAAAACAAATAAAATATAAGGTCCTTTAACTAATTTATCTCAATCACAAATTATAAACCCGTTACCACAAATTTATATTCAAAAATTCAAAGAAACTATTCAAACTTAACATTAGAATCAATAATTGAGAGAGAAAGCTATGTTAACAATTGACACATTCAATCTGGACAATCTTTGTAGAATTTCTTGATTGAATTAATTGATTGAAGTAAAAAAAAATTCTCAAAATTTCTCTCTTTATAA
Source organism: Torreya grandis (assembly GCA_037957365.1). Taxonomy (NCBI): domain Eukaryota; kingdom Viridiplantae; phylum Streptophyta; class Pinopsida; order Cupressales; family Taxaceae; genus Torreya; species Torreya grandis. The sequence continues at coordinate 512,215 of JARHVA010008121.1, forward strand.
ATGGTAATACATGCCTTTTATATAAATACAAGGTAGTCAGTTGGTTATAAGATACAATTGTATAAAAGATAAGGATAGTTGTCCTTTAGAAATCTCTAGAATACACTTGTTTTTCAAAATTGGATTGACCCAGGGGAAATATACTAACAAACTAGCATATGCCTTAAAAAATAATATTCCATATTTTAAATGTTAAAATGGTTTACAAAAAGGAATATTAACTACCAAGTGGGCCCATTACTGAAGGATCCCCTTGTTATTCCTATAGGAATTCCATTACCTTCTAATGTTGCTCTTTTATAATCTCAAGGTCCATAGTTGGGTTCATGAGGTAGAATTCTTCTTGATCATCTAGTTCATCCAAATCTATGTCATCTTTAGACATAGCTTCTTTTATACTCCTAGCTTCTATAATATTTTCCTTTGCTATGAAGATCATGCCTAGAAATTTTTTATTGTCACTACTAGGCTGACCTTAGCTTTTGCTTTTGACTAATTACATTACCAAAGTGACCCTATGTTTACACTCTACATCATCAATTATCCCCAGGGTTATAGTCTTGGTAGGATTTGCCAACATAGTGCCTAAGAGCTACTCAATATTAATGATTAGACCCTTATCATCAACTAAGAGTCTATCAAAATTCCTTATCCATGTACTAAGACTCTGGACCTTGTCTACTATTGTTCCCAATATGGCATTCAGATGAGCCAAGCTAATATATTTAAACTTAGGAATCTTATTCCTAATGAAAATTCTAATGATTTCCCTTATTTGGACCTCTACCTCCTACCATTTTGTTATTAATCCCTTAGCTACATCACCTTATTGGCTAAAGGCATCCTGGCTTAACTTCATTGATTTTAAATAATTAAACATATCAAAAAATGAAGCTTCAAACATGTCAATAATAACATCAATCACTGATAAAATGGCATGTGTCTCCATGTTTTCTTTATTCTTTTCTAAATTATGGATACTTTGCTTCATTCCTCTAATCTCATCCTTTGCTTGGGTTGACTGAGCCTCGATTAAGCTGTCAACATCTTCTACATGGATTGGATGTTCTCGTAGTTTTTGTCCTTCCACTAGGGTTAGTCCTAAAAAAGGTTCAACCTTCTATAAGCTGAAATCCTTATCTCCCAACATAACCTTCCAAGTGGTGACCCTTTCTCAACTAGTTGTCTCTAGATTTAATTGCATTATGGTAACTATCTATGTGAACTTTAGAGGTTCTAGAACCTCAATTACTATGTTACTAGATGTTCCCAGAGCATCTATTTTCTTTCTCTTTGGCCCTATAGTGGCCACAATTCTTCTTCCTACTTCATTAGATCATTGATACATGTCTTGATGTCATCATGTACATCTATGTTGATAGCTCTTGTTAATGTCCATGAGTGGGACAAAGAGGGTTTCTTCTATAATTTTTCAGAGATAAACCAATAAGTGATGATTGGTCCATGATTATGGAATTCTTCACTAAATAGATTGACCTCATTAGTGGGGTGAGTGAGAGTCAATCTGGGCCTTTTTGGTCCAATAGAGACTAATGACATCTTTGCCTTCATCTTTTCTTTGGGATCTACTAGGACTATATCAAGATCAACCTCTTTTCATTCATCCTCCCTAGGATCCCATACTTGGACTCGTGCTTCTTCAATATTCCCCTCTTCCTCATTAGTGCCATGTGCCTCAGTAAGATATCTAAAGGCACCCTCAACTATTTCATATAGGTCTAGGGCAATCATGTCTAAATTCTCAACTGGAGATGGAGGCCTTTAGGGTAGTGATGAGGATGAGGGTCCCTCTCCAGGTCTCTCTTTAAACTTTTACTTTCCATGTACTTGATAAATTTATCTTTGGGTGGTGGTTTCTCTACTTTAGGCTATTCTTGAGGTGGCCTAAAAGGTCTACATAGTAAATGATACTGGAGAGGATGCATCTGCCATACCTCTCCTATTGGTTTATCATCACTTGTTAACTTATGTTCTAGCATAATGTTATAACCTTTGAACCTAGCCAATACTTCTTCAAATTTATTTTCCTTGATGTAAATGGTGTCATGGACATCGATCTGATTCACATATACTAGCTTGGGGAGTTATTTCACCTTCAAATGATCACCCACTATATTTTTGGGATCCCACATTTTAAGCTCATCTAATTAGAATCAAAATGAGTCCCTATGCTTGGACATGATCTCCACCTGGTTCCAATCCTATAGTATGGTCCTTCCAATGATTAGAGGAAAGGGATGAAGAAGGCCCTTCCTCTTTTATTTACAAACTCCATTAAGACCATTGATGAGTTGGGAAGCAATTTATTGTTCTATGAACTTACTATGAACATACATAGGTAATCTATAGGGTTGGGACATGATTCCCTCAACTCAGATTACTATGCAATCTAGATAAAAACCAAATATCCCCCATCATCTCTACAAATTTCTTTATCAATGGGTGAACCCTAGGCTTAGGATAACCTATGATGGCCTCCACTAGAGCAAGATAGATAGTCACAAATGAATTTTATGTGGTTCCTATATTTAGACATGTGAAATTTTGAATAGTGGTGGGATATGGTGGTTATGCCCTTAGGAGACCAATTTCTAATGCTTGGGAAGCTAATGGAAGTAAGTAGGGCATCTAACAAGTATGACATCATATAAAATTTCTTGGTTGTCTTCCTTTTGATAGCGATGAATTGCTTTCCTAGGAAGACATTGATCAAGTATCCAATTGGAGTGGTAAGCTTCTCTTCTACCATGAAATATACATAGGGGTCCTAGGTCTTGTTTACATATGTGGTTGAGGGGGATCCTAATGCTCTATTTAATAGGGTCATGATTACCCTAATCCCTTCCCTAAACTTGATAATTGGGATCCTACCCTCAAATTCTTTGAAGACATGGTTCCCTTGGTGCAATCATGGTTTGAGGATGGTATCTAGGTCATGTTTATTGGTCCACTCCTTAATTTTAGACAAGTCTACATGGGGTTTTGGGAGATTATATTAATTTTTGAAGGCCAAAGGGGAAATTTAGTATATCTTCTTATAAGTTCCTTCATATATTATCCAATCATTATCTATCTTATAGCCTATAAAAATTGGAGCAAACACATCAATACAATGAAGTACTTCTAGTTTTGCAGTATCATAATGAAGGCCAACCATCTAAACCACAACCAGGTCATAGTGTTTCTTACTAACTATGGAAATTCTATGTTCCTCCTTAGTGATGGGTTTCATCTCTTCTATGGTGAAGAAGAGTTCAGACCAATTCTTGTTTCCATTGTTTAGGGATGCAATGTCCAATTTAGTATCCTTAAAGACTCTTCCTTTATAATCTATAGATAGATAAAGATCTATATCCTCCTTTAACTATTACTTATAACATTTCATGGCTTTTACTTGTAAATTTTTCACTAGTGGATAGAAATCGATCTTTATGATGGATTTTTTGTACTTAAAAATGCAATTAAGATACTCTAAAATCAATTAGTAACCTAATGAATCTACTTAAGGTCTTTTTTATTTAAGGTTTAGTGTTCTGGAGATTTAATGGTAGGATGTATTTAGACTTTAGCTCATACGTGCCTTATATTTTATTTGAACCTTTACCTTTATACTTTTGCATTTTCAAGCCCATAAGATCTCTTATTTTGTCATTTTCTACTTATGTGGTTCCTATGTAGCATCGATATGGTCCTTTTGCAACATTTTTTATAAATTCCTTTGAGCAGTAGCTACTGGCATTTAAAATTCCTTCTTTTATTTTGCATTATCAAATGAAGATCTTGTGATTAATTGTGAGTCATTGATCATGATTTGGGTCCTTATTTATCATTGGTTATTTTGGTACCAAACCTTGTAGTTGTGCCACTTCGCATCTCTACATGCCTTTTCAAGCTCTGTATCTCATGTTAGTATTTTTTTAAATGGACATTGGCCACATGGTGAACCCATATACCTTTGAAAAGTCTTTGATGCCTTCATGCCATTTGATTGCTCTTATATGATAAAGCACAAATCATTTGATCATCTTCCCAAAATTAATCATGGGTCATTGGATCATGCAAGATACATGAGATTTAAGTTATCACATTATTAAGGTATGGACTTAGGTAAAAATCTTAGGGTAAGGTCTATTTTTTGCTTATTGAACACAAAATAAGCTTTAGGCTAAAGTGTTTATGCCTAAGTTTTTTTATATTTATGGCCCTGGGGGCCCTGGCTAGATATTAATCCATTAAATATGTCTAAAGGTCAAAATGTTATAGTGATCAAGTGCCCAATATATTTTGCTTATAAACACACTAAAAACTTCAATTAAAAGCATTTGGCCAAAATTTTATGTCACAAAGACCCTTTGAAGAAAATAATTAGTATAATTCTCTAACCTAAGGTTTACAACATTTAAACAAATTTAATGGGGACCTTAATATTTAGACTTATACTATGTCCTCTTTTTCATATATTCAAAGCATAAGACCATTTCAATATTTGTAGTTTAAATATTTATAGTGTTCGAGCATCCTCTAAGGGCTCATTAGTCTAAAAGGAAATTTATGAGATCCCTAGTAACATCTTGGATTTTATTTTAGTTATGATCAAAATAATTCCTTAGCTTAAATTTGATGCTCACATGGACGTCAAATACATCCTTGCAAACTTTGAATGATGGTCACATGAATGTCAAATTTAAGCTAGTGAATATTTTGGTTTGATAAGCTTAAAGTTGATAATCACATTGGCATTAAATACATCCTCATGGATGTCAAATGATGATCATGAGAATTTCAAATTTAGTCTCATAAAACTTCTTATGTTCTAATATGAGGGTTGGGGGCCTCATGGTGTTCTCTAGGTCTTTAGAATCATCTCGTTTCATTTGATCGATGATAGCAATGAATCAAGATCCATCTGATCATAATCCAATTAGATCCATGTTATTGGTTTAATTTAATGTGTAAGACCCTTTTGCTCTCAATCCTCAAATGTGAGGATGTTACGTGTCGATCATGCAGGCCTTTTGTGATCTTTTGACATTTCAATTGTGATTCACTTTGTCTAATTAGGTCTTCATGATGAAGTGAGAATCATTGGATATAGGCTAAAGACTCAACTTTTTTGGGGACCTCATGTCATTGGGTCACCTTTCCATGATGAAACATGGGTTATTGGATATTAAGAAATGCATGCTTTTTTAAGTTAAAGATCGGGTCTTCCTCACTTTGTTGGATTAAGCCCCATGATGAAGCACAAGCATTTACATATATGAAAAGTAAGGAAATTAAGTTAGAAACCAAGTTGACATAAAATACTTAGGCTAAGGTGTTAATTCTAAGGTCTCATTCATATTAATAAATATGATGGGGCCTTAGGACTCAAAATTTAGGCTAAGCTATGAATTAAAGGGACCAAGTTAGGAAATATGAAAAGGGACCTTGCAAAATTGACATTAGACAAAGTTATAATTATAAAAAAATAAAAGGGGGAAATAATAAAGGGGACCAAGAATTTTTAGGCTAAGTTTGACTTGTGTTAAGAAACATGACTTAAATTTTTAAACATGACAATTGTGCTTAAGTCCAAAATAGGTTTTAAAATGTTCCTATCAATTTAGTTCTTGTTAGTATTTAAATTTGAACTAAGGCTTGGCCGGGGTTTTGGAACTTTAACTTCTCAATAATAACACCATGAAACCTACAACTAAAATCCATAAAGACCATTTATTATCTTTTTAAGATAAAATTAAAGCAAAATGTAATAATTAATCTTGCCTTTGATAAATTGGATGATCTTCAAATTCTATAAATGATCTTAACATGCCATATTTTCAAGTTTAATCTTTAGGGTTTCTCAATGGTCCCTAATTTTTAAAAAATTGGGGTATGTTGGCCTCAAAAAAAGGTACCCTATTTCTTGTAGTATGATTATTTTAAGTTTAATATGCATATTAAAACACTAAATCAGTTTCATATAATTATTTAAGTAAATATATTCCTCCACTCTCACGATGAATTTCACTAAAAATCAAAGTTTTCCTACTTACAACATCTATTACCTTTTTTGTCTTTTATTATGCTTGATGCCAAATTTGAAGTTAGATTATTACTCCACCCACCTCATGTGCCTTTGATTTATCTTGGGTTGGTTGGTTATGAAATGAAGAGCATGGTTGTCCATGAAGATAATAAACTCCTTTAGCATTAATTAGTGTCTCCACTTCCTTAAAGATTTAACCATGGCATATAAATAAATATCATAATTTGAATACCATTTCTTGGCCTCATTTAACTTCTCACTAAATTTGGCTATAGGTCTTCCCTCTTAAATTAGGATATCTCCAATAGCCACTCCACTTGCATCACACTCAAATTGAAACGCCTTGTTTAAATCAAGAAGTGCCAACACTAGTTTTTTTTTTTTTGCTTCAAAAACTAAAAATTTATCTCATATATATCAATCCATACAAACTTATTTGTATCCCATCTAATAGTATCAATAATGGATACACAAATCCCACTAAATTTTTTGATAACTTCCTATAGAAGTTGGCTAAGCCATTAAAGTTTCTTACCTTATAGGCTATTCTTGGAGTTGTCCACTAAATGATGGCCTTAACCTTGTCTTTATCCATATTAAAAAAACCTTTAGAGATCATAAAACCAAGGTAAACAATATATGTTTTCATGAAAAAACATTTCTTGAGGTTAATCAATGACCTTTCCTTATGCAACCTTTGCATAACCATTCTCAAATGTTGATTATGATCCTCTATGCTAGGGATCTAAATCAAAATGTCATCTAGATATACAATCACAAACTTACCAATTAATGGAATAAATACCTCATTCATGAGTCTCATGAATGTTCTTAGGAAATTAGTAAGACCAAATGGCATGACAAGCCATTCATACAATCCCTCATTTGTCTTAAAGGCAGTCATCCATTCATATCCTTCTCTTATTATTATTTGGTGATAACCACTATTAATATCTATCTTATGAAATTATTTAGAACCACTAAAACAATCCATAAAATCCTCAATCCTTTTAAGGGTAAATACATAACTTATGGTTATCTTGTTGATTGTTCTTAAATCTATACACATCTTCTGGTCTCCTTTCTTGGGAACTAAAATAGCTAGTATTTCACATGGTTTGAGGCTTTCCTTGATCAATCTATTTTCCAATAGGTCTTATATTTTCTTCTTTATTTCATAATTCTCTTATGGAGTCATTTAATATGCATCTTTATTAGGTAAACTAGCACTTATCACAAAATCAATGTGATAATTGATTATCCTAATAGGTGGTAGCTCATTGGACAATTCATCCACCACTATATCAACATACTCCTCAAAAATATATTACACCTCTTGAGTTAATTCATTCATATTTTTGGTCGTTACAATTATCCTTGGTTTTATCACAATTCTAAAGCCCAATTATTTTTCCTTCATAGTGTACAAGAACTTTTTCTCACTTACCATCATGACACTTACATCGGTCTTTTGTCCATGATCTTCTTCTTTCAGAGGCAAAAATGTATGGCTTATTCCATTATTATCCAAGGTATATACATTATTTCTACCATCATGTGTAATTTTCTTGTCATATTTCCAAGGCCTCCCTAGAATCACACGCCACACATCCATTGGCATTATGTCATATAATACCTTATCCTTGTATCCTCTAATTTAAAAGTCTACCCACCATTTCTCATTTACAAAAACTTGTTTCCCCTTTTGAAACTATGAAACCTTGTAGGGATTTTTTTTTGGTATCCTCTTCAAGTCAAGTTTTTCTACCATTTCAATTGCCACTATATTGTCTATGCTATTATAATCAATGACCAATTTTTAACACTTATCTTGACATTTATATTTTATCTTAAATAGATTTTTCCTTTAGGCAGACTCCTCCTCCTTAGGTGGTTTGATCAACACTCTTCTCATCAACAAAGCTTCACCTACTTCTAGTTCCTCAACATGAGATGAAAAATCCGCAATCTCTTCATCTCCTTTAACTATTTTATTTCAATTTCTAATTCTTGATCCACTAGCTTGAGCATTCTCTAGAAATTTACAGAACCTATGGCCATCAAACTTATTACATTCAAAATACTTACCAATGAATCCATTTAAGTCTCTACCTCATTGTGTGTATCCTCCTCTAAAGTATGGTCTCATTCCTTTGAATCCACCTCTTGAATTATATTCATGTTCTTGAGATGTACTAGGTTCTGAATTAGTTCTTTCTATTATGCTCCTTCCTCATTGTTGACCTCTACCTCTATAATTCCTTCCCCTACCCCTATTTTTTTGTGTTTGTCTTTTATTTAGCTTATCTTTTGCTTTCAAGGCATATTGGTAACACTCTTCAAGTGTTATTTGACTTACCAAATTAAGTTCATATTGAAGGTTGTATCTTAATCCATTGAGGTACCTATCTATCTTCTCCAAGTATTCTTACATATGACATAATCTGATGGTCAACTTGTAAAATTATTCAATATATTCCTTAACATCTATCTCCTTTTGCTTCAAATTATGTAAATTATTGAACAAGTTAGTGTAATAATCACTAAGAAATAATTTTTCCTTCAATTTAGATACCATCCTATCCCAATATTTTATCTTTGTCTTAGCTTTCTTTCTCCTTTCATCCTACACATAGTCTCACCAAAGGGTTACATGTTCTTTTAGCTTAGTGCAATCAAACTTCACCTTTTTCTCATCTAGTACACTCTCATAATCAAAATACTTATCCAATTATGTAACCCAATAAATAATATATTATCTATCAAGGCTTAATTCATATTTGGGAAGTTAATTTTGGGTTTAGACCCCTATCCCATGACTCCCTTAAGTATCCTATCTATTCCTTCTTCCTCTCACTCTACTTTTTCTTCTTCCTCTTCTGGTGTCTATGGTTATTTTTTCCTATCACTAAAATCCTATATTACCACTCCTCTTATTTTATTTTCCTATAATAATATCAATATTTCATTAAAAATAAATGTTAGGTTTCTTAACTCTTCCATGATTTCATCTCCCATTTGGATACCTGCTCTTCCACCTCCTCTTGGGTTCCTCCTAGGTGGCATTTTAACTTCTTCACTATAATTGTCCAACAAAAGGAATTAACTATTATAGTAAATAATTTTAACATCATTTAATACTATTTAAATTACCCGAAATTCTCTAATATTAATCTTATGCAGAGGGAGAGAGTTAACCAAAACATAATGCAAGTTATCACAAGTTGTCTTCTTTCTTTATATCCCTCTTAAAGGACTTCTATAGTTGGTTTAAAAATTAAAAAAATGTTCGAGACAAAAAAATTATATTTTAAAATATCCATTAAGGAATTTTAATTCCATAAATTATTTTATGATTTAACTCTTTAGGTAAACACACTTATTCAATTTGACCTTCCTCAAACTAGGCCCCAATTAGGTCTCTTGGGATGCAAAACTAAGTTTTGGATTCTAAATCCTTCACACATGAAAATAATCCAATAATTTTTTTTATTAACTTTAATTACATTAACTTAATCTCTAGGTCAAATTTAAATATCTGAAATAATGTATAGATACCTAAACCAAGAAATGGTCAAAAACCCTAGACTAGGTTTCTACACATGCTAATAGGAGTAAGTTTGATGATTTCAAGAACAAATATGTTTTTAAATGAATAAAAACTATTTTAAAATGTATATTAAAACCTAATAAACCTTTTTTAAATTTAATAACAATAAAATAACTCATAAATAGACTCAAAAATCTCAATTTCCAATCTGACTATTTATAATGAAAATACGGTACAGGACTATAGGTAGGAACTTTGATGATTGGATGACACGTTTATCTTATCCAAGTGTTTTTAGTGTTAAAAAAAAATACATGCACCTATTCACAAATTTAAAACACCATTTCACTCATAAAAATTCTTGAAACCAATCAAAGAAACATTACTCAAGATTGGACACTTGACTATGTCATACACATAAGTCTTAGGAATTGAGTATCTCTCTCACACACTTGTAGATCAATGATCTAGTTAAAATAAAAATAATAAATAAATTTATAAAATTATAAAAAATTAAAAATAATATCAAATTCATTCCAATATTATTTCAAATATTCTTTCATTCATGAACATTCTTGGTTTTAAAATAGTCATACATAAAAAAACTGAGATGTACAACCTTCCTTTGCAAATTTGATCTTATATTTGTTTCTTAGAGATAGAACCCTCTTCTAAAATTACATATATACTAATTAAATACTCTAAATTATATATTTTTTCCTAAAAAATCTTTAATTGAATCTTATTTTACCTCCAGTGTAGGCTTATGCATGAACAAGTAGTCTTCATGGATGTTAAATCAAGGTTTAAACATAGCTTAAATGACCACAAAGGTGGTAAAACATAAATAATCATCATAAAAAATTTAATACACATAAAAAAATAATATTAAACATTTAAAAACACCAAAAATCATGATTTATACCTCAAAACTAAAGAAACACATTCAAAATTTTGAATTTGGCATTTTGTAGGGAAAATGCCTAAAAGGCTCAAATTCAAATTTTATGAAAATTTAAGACCTAGAATTGACTCCTGAATGATCTTATATAATAATAAGACCCTCCTAAGACTCAACAAAAATGAAAAAAAAAATTATAATATGGAGTGATGATCCTACATCATTGTACCTTTTTGTGGGTGTTGTGTTTTTTATTCAAATTTGATTTGGATTTGGATTTCAATTTGATTCAGATTTGTACCAATAATTGATGTGACTTAACTAAGTTTAAATGATTGGTTGTATGTTATGATTTGATTTATATGTTGGATATTGGGTTAACTTGGTTATAATTTGGATTAGTTTCATAACAATATTTATTTTGACTTGAAGATTTTGAATTGGTTTGATTGGATTAAACTGATTAGTTGGATTTATATTACATTTTAGATTTATCTTGATTTTGGTTGGATTTTGATTAACTTGGTTTTATCAATTTGATTCATGATTTTCCTTAACTAATTTTTATTTGATTATGTTTTAATCTTTATCTTATGTGATTGGTTTTTTTTTGGATTAGGTATAATACTAATTTAACACATGGGGATCAATCAATGCAAATAAATACAACCTAGCTAGTCATGTAGGATTACATCTATCTAGTAGCCCATTAATAGTACATCGAAGGGTATGCTTTGAGACCCCTATTTTCATAGTCATCACCATTATATATTTTTTTTCATAAGCTTATTTAGATTTATCCTATGTATATTTGAGACATGAGATGATATTGTGTCTTCGAGACTGAGATAATGATTCTATGTTTTGAGATGTGTATGTATTTTTTACACAATAATAGTTGTATGTTTAGATTAAATGATTATTTTATGAACTGATATAAATTTAATTATGTTTTTTATTTATTGATTATGATGTGTATTGATGCATAATCACCAGAGTTATTATCCTTTAGCTTGTATTTTCGCACACATATGGTATATGTTTGATATTAGTTTATCATCATGGATATGTGATGCCTTAGATATGTTGTTTTCTTATTTTTTGGATTGATATCCTTTATATGGATTATATTATGTGGCTTTAGCTTCTAGGGTAGCTCATTTTATGTGTGCAATTTTGTATAGGTGATAGGGAAGGCCAGTGAGGAAACTAGGACTATATCAGGCATAAACCCATCATGGGTAGAGTGGCAACACATATTTTTGAGCTTATGATGATCCTAACCACCCCTTATACCTTATTTTTGACCTACTTATATGCATAGGTGTTCTTAAATTATTGTACACTATTCAACCCCTCTTGGACACGATTCACACTTTTTTATTAACCTTATCTTTAAAAATTGTAATTCATTATTTAAGTAATTGTAAGCCCCTTAAGTGGCCCCCTTTGACTCAAACTCGTATGGGTTAAGTGATCCAACTTTTTGGAATGCCTTAAAGTAGATTTTAGATAGTTTGGGTTGATATTTTTTCCCTTGAACCAATAAGAAGGTGGGAGGGTCTTTAAAGTAGCCGTAGATGACTTTAAGGGCAGCCCATGTGCAATTTATGGATTGGGATAGTGAGTCCATTTATGAAGCATGGACATTCTTACTTTCCAACATGGGCTTCTAAGTGGATTTAAGGAGGAAATTTTTTACCATAAGACAAAATGGGAAGGGACACATATGACCTTCCAATTAGATTGTAGAGAGGGGAGTTGGTCCTATTTGAGGAAGGTGGGCCTTACTTGATACAATTTTTGTCTTAGTTATATAAAATTAGAAATTTAAATGGGATAATAAGGAGAAAGAGAAGGATGAAGTAGAGGAAGTAATTTGCTAAGGAGGATTCAACCATTACCCAAGCTTGTATAAGGTGTCTTAAGAGGATTCCAAGTGTACTAATGTAGTATTTTATGCTAATTCTTTAGTTTATTTTTTTATCACAATTTTCTCCTATTTTCCTTTGGTTGTTCAATATTTCAAGAGGAGTAAGGCTACTTTCCTTACCCTCTCTTTCAAATTTGTCTTACATGGTTGTGTCTTTGGACACCATGTGGTTTTTATGCCCATTTTTTGGCTACGTAGATGTCATATCCCTCCTTTTTTTTGGTTGTTTTTTAGCCATTTTATTTTTTTTAAATGGTAGATTCATGTTGTTGAAAATTATGTAATTATGTGCTTATATTGTGTACCCTATCATAGTGGAAGTGGTGGAATAATTGGGTTCCCATGCCCTCCTACATGGTTTTATTAGAATGTAGTGGAAGTGAAAAGTGGGATAATAACCCAAATGTCATCATATGTGTTATTGTCATGGTGGAAGGTGCTTATGCCCTCCCATAACCAAGAGATAGCAACACAAGGGTGAAGAGTTATCATTGTCTTTCTTCTCAATAGGTGGGTCTAAGTGTGTTGGAACTTATATGGATGCCTTTTATATTTTTTTTTACTTTTCATGGTATATTAATTGTATCTTTGTTTATTTTTTGGAAATAGAATCATCCTTATATAGTGATTTTGTATCCCTATATGTGTTTTCCTAGTGATTAACCTCTACCTAGTCTTGAATCACCTAAACCTCCTTTGTATCAATATGGTTAATTTGACCAATGATGTGGAAATGCTTAAATCTAGGAGTATTAGGCTTGGGGTGCCTAGGTTAGCCTCTTAATTATGGAAAATGGATGGGAGGTGAGCCCTCCTTTGATTGGCCTTACGATTGCATATGGAACCTTGTGAAGACAACTTGTTTGATAGTTTTATTTTTTATTGAAAAGAGACTTATTGGCCATTTTTGAGATATGCATGTTGTAATTAATTTAGTCTTAAATATTATTCTAATGTAATGGAAAATTGTATTAAGTTCTTAAAATTGTATGATGTTATTTAGTACTTGTGTGTTCCTTCTAAAGAATGTCCCAGTTGTAACAGAAATGGAAATTACTATTTTTTATTTAAATCCATTTGTAAATTCTATTATGGGAATTTTATAGTTCTATAATTTTATACTTAGATGAAAATAATAGTTTTTTCTTTTAATTACAAAATGCTTTGGTTAGCGGGAAGTCATACAAGGATAGTAATGTTTGATTAATTTTTAATCATTTAAATTGTTCCTAATTATTCATAATCTCTTATGTATTATGAATTAATATAGATTTATGAATCTATGTAATAGATGACATATTTTTAGGAGTTACAGATTAATTTTTGTTAATTTTTTATGTTTTTGGTCTAAAAACCATGTTATCTCCTTTGTAAATTATGATCATGTTGCCTAATTATTTGGCACACAAAATTGTGCATTAAATGGTAAAAAATATCTTTAACATAGAATAGTCTTTTCTAATTCCATTGAAACTAGTTTTATATTTTTTTAATGTCTAATTTATTATATGTGATTTTTTTTAAATTATGCCTTTATAGGGTTATTCTTTTTACCACATGCCCTATGGAAGGGAAGTGTACCCATTTTTTAGGTCACTTTCATGGCTTAAGTGAGGTTCCCCCATGGGACCATGCATCATTATATTTAATCCCCTAAGGGACTGGGTCAACTTTGGGAAGTGGCTTAAGTCTTTTGTTTTGTGTTACTGCAACATGTAAATGATTCCAATGGTCTACGGCTAAACCATGTGGCTTTATAGCCATAACACTAACATATCCACTAGCCAAAAATATTAACCACAATGGTTAGTAAACTAACCACCACACTTTATAAATAATTTAAAACAATTTTTATATTTTAAAATTAAAACTAGCTACTATAAAGTTAAAACCTACAATTTTTTTTTTAAAATAGATTTTTTACCTTTCTAGAAGAACTAGTTTTGTCCCTCTAGTATAAGAGCCTAGTAACTTGAATGTGGGTGACCCCAAAAGGGAACCACCCTCCATTTTTATTTTTATTCTATATGAAATTAGTTTTGAGACCTATAGATGCATACTTTTCATGTTTTGACCATATTCTCTCTAGTGTTCTTAGACCTTCATTACAATCTAGTATCCATGTTTTGAAACCATGATTGTAAACACTCGAAGGCTCAGAGGTGGTGGAACTCAAAATGGGACCCCCACTCACCAAATTTTTTTCCACTTCTATTTTTAAGTGTTTACATGAATTTAAACCTTATATTTTCAATTATGTGTTGGTTTTGTCTTAGGGAGACATGTTTGGGCCTTATTAGCTATCACAGGATCCTAAGAGCCCCAAATCGAGTTGAACAAAAAGGGGACACCTAATTTTTTTAGTCCCTCTTATCTTGGGAAAACATTTTAAATATTAATTTTTTTACATTTTACTTTGTGGTGGCCACTAATGGTCGTGGAAGATCTTGAAGCTCCCATGACCTATTTAACAATTGTAGGAGACTAAGACCTTATGGAAGATTTTTTTTCAAATTGGGAACTTGTAAAAATCACACACATATATTCCTATCATGTTATAAATTATAAATTTTTTAAACCTAAAAATATATATGTGGGGGATCTAGGGTTAAAAATATAGAAATGAATAAACACAAGGGTAATAAATAGATCTATAGCAGGCTAATTAATTACAAAACTTAAATAAAACATATATTGAATTTATTATACTAAAATATGATAAAAATGGAAAGTATAGTGATGATATATATGTAAATGAAAAATAAATAAGATACTTAGTTGGTTATGATGTTAATACTGACCTAGATTTAGAATGGGTAGGAAACAAACTAGAATAATATTCTAGAATAGTCACCAAATTATGGATTTAGTGCCTTTGTATCCTTGGATACTTGAATCAACCTTGGTCAGTTATGTTTATGCTAGTGTCTAGGTTGAATGAAAGTGTCCTATATGAAATACCTACTAGAATAGGATGTAACCACCTAGGTGTTTCTAGGTTTTTTATCACCTTCACTCTAGTGAATTCAAATTTAAGTCATGGAATATTGTTCCTTGTCAAATAGAAAAACCCTAGTTCTTATTACTCATAGTGGATGTGGTAAAAATTATTTATTGGGCACATGGTATCAAGATTCCCCAAATACCCCTCTATCAATGAATTCCTCCTATATATCCAAAACTTAAAAGAGGACCATAGACTTATGTAGTTATCCCATACATGTTGGCTTATGGGTGAATCATGTAATATGTGGAAATCAAATATAACTGTGACCTAGATTTTAACTTATAAAATATATCTCTTGGGATTCTCCTTCAATACTTATAATATATGTATGTCTTGTCCATATGACTGATATGGAAATAGGATAAAATAGGGATGCTTTTCTCACTTGAGTTCTCTATTGAATGCCTTTTGTAAGTTATATGGTGAGTAGTTAATAAGTTTGTATTTGAGGAATGAATGAGGCTTGATTTTTTATTTATACCAATCCTTTGTAAATATAACTCACTTTAAATCACTTAGGTTGACTACTAGGATATGTTTCATTTGTAAATTAGATAATTTTAGGATGATGAAAAATTGTGTCAGAGCATGACACCTATATTAACATAGGTGTTTATCCTAGATGTAAGTGTATAGGGAATATAAAAATAGGTACATGCTCATAACTTGTAGACATGGAATATAAGTAGGTTTTAATAATTTTGGTCAAGATAGAAGACATGGCTCATCAACATAATATTGTTCAGACTAAGAGATAATTTAGGAGGCATAAGAGAGATTAGATGCAAGACTTATAGAAATAGGAAAGGTCTATAACTAAGAGGAATAACTAGGTTTGAATTATAAGTTTACAAGAATAAGGTGATATATAATTTAAAAAATAGTGTCTACATTCCCCCTTAATATAGTAATGAAATTAATAGTATAAAGGAAAGGAATCCATACTTTCATGTGTATAACACACCATATCTTTTCTTGAATCTAACTTGAGTGCCTTACTAGTGAATAACATAAAACGAAGAGTATGTTATAGTTCATAATCAATGTATATAATGTTAAATTTTAATTATTAAAATAGAAAGGTTTAGGAGAACAAATGTGTATCAATATAACTGCCTTACCTATTGGAAATTTGATTTGCAATATATATCATTATGAATCACTAAAATTGTGATTAAGACAAATATATAAAGTGCATATATCTCAGGAGATAAAGAGATATGGAGAGATAAATATATATGAGGACACATGCCCCCAACCTTGGAACAAATATGAATTACCACTTGGTAATTGAGACTAGCTCAACTATTCAACCCAATCGTACTTATAACCTAGTGAGTGTGAGTGAACCAACTCAAATCACACTATCATACTAGTGAGGATAGATGATACAATCAATTCTAACTTTAAAAAATTGGAAATATTGAATGATTTAATCATCTCAAACATACCAAAAAGTTAACCAAATATTATAATAAATTGGCTCAATATAGCTCATAAAAGTCCAACCTTGTAGGTGGTCATAGTCCCTCAGAATGTTTTAAATCTAAAAGTGATTTGTATTTTTCAATATTAGGAACACATTACATATCATATTCACCCTAGATATGTTTCATGTTGAAACTATGTATAACAATAGTACCAATGTATAGACTTGTGCCACAAATGTGTATTTGAATCATAAAACTTTGTGTTTCGATTAATTCAAAAACTATGTGTGGAGAATATGCTTCCAAATAATTCCACCACTATATATGGATAAATATAAAAACTAATATAAGTTCCAATGTTGAGAACATGTTTCTTAAATACTAAATAAGTGTGGAGAACATGTTTACAAAACATGCCCCTACTATATATCTAAAACTATGAATGTGTAGAATTCATCCCTATATGGCATGCCCCCACTAATATGACCCCTCCCTTTGAGTTAAGGGAATAATATGAACTGGTAGTTACCTCATCTCAAAGGGATAAGATAACCATATAACTATGAGTGAACCATGTAGCATATAGAAGATTATGTCTAGGTAAATGTATCATTGAAGTAAATAGAATTTTATCACGTTAAGATATAAGATTAATGATAAATATAATGGTAAAATATATATAATAGTAGTACAATCTCAAAAATAGAGTCAAGTGCACACACAATATCACTCAAAATCAAATCAAAAGATAATTGTTCAAGGAGATAACAAACAAGAGGCATGTTTAAATGTCATAAAATCAAATGGATGTGACTTAATAAAATGTTCATAAAATCAATAATGACATATTCAAATATTCATACAATAAGAAATGACATATTAAATTTCAAAGAATTAAAGAAGGACATAGGGGTTGCAAGCAATGGAGCATATTCAAATGCTCAACTAATAAGACAATAAAAATTCAAGACACTTAAGGAAGTGCATAAATGAAATCACAAGAAACTATCATAAACATATCATAATAACCCATGGATCCAATGTGTTAGCAAAAAACTTCAAGTAAATAACATATCCAATACACTGTATAAGATATAAGCATGGATAAAGGCATGTGTAAGTACATATATGAAATCACAACATGATAATGCAAATTTACCATAGAATGATATAACCTAGAATTATCATGATCATAGAGGTGGATTCCCCTCACATCTTGGTAACATGATTAGAGTGAAATACCAACATACATAAGTTCATAAATCATGTATCTACATATACCTATATAACACTCGAATAGAATCATGAAACACATGTGTATGTAGAAATAAAATATATGTTATCCATAAACATAGAACTAACACATGATGCCAAGGAGAAAATAGATTATGTAGGTGCTGAAAATAATTTTGGATATTTGAATGTCTTTGATTTTTTGGTATTTATATAATATGTGAAGCTTTGAAACCTTAAGTTGGATCTTTGACATTGTTTACATAATGATTATATAATTTTAAATGGTACATATCATATTTCTCCTCACATTTTACATGTGTATTAGAAGAAATGATGCTATCATTTGGAATATGTATTAATTTTCCTCCATGATAAAAATAAATACCTTTCTATTTAAGATCAATTTTATCTTCCTTTGCATATAAATAAAATATGTCCAATGTAAATGATTTTAACAAAGTATGGGGTAAGACTCATACTTTTTTAAGGACAACATAGGTCCCACAAGCAATAGGAATAATAAAGAAACCAAATAAATCTTTTTATTTCCCCTTATCATGTAGATATTTAGCATGGTACCCAAGTTGTGAAAAATCCCTTTCACTACAATAGTTTTTTGATTTCATAGTATCAATGTGGTTATGCAAAAATTAAGCACCACTCGTGAATAAGTTAATTATTAAATCTTGGTGATGTGAATTTTTTTTGTGTTGTTCCCCTTAAGATTCTTGCATAGGATGTGGACCTCAGATTCACCCCATTGTAAGTAACATTTTCAAACTAGTCATATAAATATTAGGAACACCACATTTTTGTTTTTAGTGCTCCTTAGGTATTTTATCTCCTTTATGTGAGGGATAAAAATTTTGTATTTGGAGGGAGGTATATTAAGTTCATTTGGATGAGTAATTATGAATGAAGCATATCTATGCACATCATTAAATAAATGGGTAAATGACTCATATTATTTATTAAATTCCCTTTCCTTGAATGGGGAAATAAAACCTCTACTAAACATAAATTTCAATTCCAAATCCTAGGGTTTAAATGCCATCTCATATGATGCACTTTTGAATCAAATATGATAATCTTGAAGGGATTCATAATCACATTGATTGTAATTGTGTAAATTTTCTAATTTAGTTTTTTTTTTTTAAATACATAAATAAAGCATATTCTAATTATAAAAAAATGGTTAAGAAACCTTTTGGTAGGCTATAGAACCAATTTTGAAACTAATTGGAAATGCTCATGTGGAATACTTTTAGAAATAGTTTTTCATATTTTTCTGATTGACCAAATTAATAAACATAGTTAATCATGAATTTGAATGGGTCTTTGTGACTCAAAAAGAGAGATAAATATGGTAGTTAAAAATATTTTGGATAAATATATTCAAGTATACATTGTGCAAGAGGTCAATTTTTGAATAAAGTCAAATTTGCATTAGTATTATGGAAAACCATTTGTATTTGAATTATAAAAACCTATTTTTTAAGATCCCCAATAGTGGTCATAATATAAATAAGATATTCCATGGTAATAATGGTGTTTTTCATAGGTATTATCATTGGTTCCAACCCACCACTTTTTTTTAATCTAGGCATATGAGTATCATCATCCTCATGGATAACAAGTGCAAGTTCATGATCATAAATTTAGGATATTTTGGTAGTGGTATTGGATATTTGAATTTTAGTACATTTGGTATATCATTTAAATAACTTAAATAATTTTAATATTTTGTTTCATTCACTTTTGTTAATTATATAACAATTGGAGCTTGAGGAACCTTTGGTAAAGACAATTTTTTTGTTGTATAGTAGTAACTTTTGGTGTAAGTGCATTCTTTGGAAGGTAAAGATCCTTTAATTTAAATTCCTTGGTTGATTTTTGTAATATTTCCATATTTTCAACATGAGGAGACCTTTGAAATTTAGGTTTATAATTCTTTCTTATTCTTGATGACTTAATGTGACTTGGTAAAGATGACATGATCTCTTAGTTAACCTTTTAAAAAAATCAATATTAAATGAAGGTAGGAAAAAATCATTACTTTTGACAAGGGCATATTGTTTAAAAATGTTGGAATAGGATGGGTTTTAATCAATGATCTTGAAGTAACGTCCCATTTATAAGTAATTTCCAAATCCTCCATGATTTCCTTATGGAATTTGATAAAATCATCACTATTAAATGAAGGGACACTTTTTTCATGTGAAACCAATTTTTGTGTAGAATTTAAAGGCAAATGCCTTTAATATTCATTAATATGGATCAAATTATTTTTTGATATGGTGGTAACATGGACATAATTAGAGGGATAGTAGCTACCACTATTCAAAACTTTTATATTATATGCTTTAGCACTTGGAGAAATGTAATAGTAATCAATTTTAATTCTTTCCTTGAGGGAGAATTAGATAGTTTCATAATCATAGTCATCAAATAAATCTATATAATCCATGATGAGAGAGATAAAGAACACAAAAAATAGGACAAAATAGGAGATAAGCATCTAAAATATTATGCTTATGCAATAATTATGCTCAAAGATCAAGTTCACCAAATGTTTAACCCAAAAAATCTATATGTGGGGATCTAGGGTTAAGAATATAGAAATGAATAAACACAAGGGTGATAAAAATGGAAATTAAAACTATACTAGATATGGCAATGATAAATAAATAAGATATTTAACTATTTTTAGATATTTATCTAGTTTTGATGCTAATATTGATATGACTATAGAACATGCATGAATCATATTGGGAGAATATTCTAGAATAGTTTCCAAATTCTAGATTTAGTGCATTTATAGCCTCAGACACTTTCATTAGCCTTGGATGATTTCATCGATGCTAATGTTTGGGTTGGATGCAAGTGTCTTAAATGGAATACCTACTATAAAAGGATGTGACCACCTAGATGTTTTTGGTTTTTATTTACCTTTGCTCTAGTGCATTCATATATATGTCATGGACTATCACTCCTTGTTAAATAATAAAACCTTAGTTCTTCCTCATGGTGGCTATGGGAAAAATGGGTTAGTGGGAACATAGTGTTGAGATACCCTAAATATCCATTTATCAATGAGTGTTACTTACATAGACAATACTCTGAAGAGGGCCTCAGACTTATGTAGTTCTCCCCTATGTTTTGGCTTGTGTGTGAATCTTGCAATATGTGGAAATCAATTATTACGGTGACCTATCTTGTAACTTGGAAAATATAGCCCTTGGGATACTCCTTCAGTAATTTAGACCTATGTATGTGATATCCCTATGATTGATATGGAAATAGGATAAAATAGGGAATCATTGCTCACTTGAGTGCTTCATTAATGCCTTTTGTAAGTTTCTTGGTGAGTAGGTAATAATTTTCTAGGTGAGGAATGAATGAGGGATGATCTTGTATTTATACCAATCCTTTGGATAAATAAATCACATTAAAGCACTTAGGATAACTAATATGATATGTTTCATTTGTAAATTAGATGACTTTAGATAAATATACACTTTCATCAATGTAGGATACCTATGTCAATATAGGTGTTTTTCCTGGTTAGAAGTGTCCAAAGAGTAGGAAAATAAGTGTAGGATCAAAACTTTTAGAAATGAAAGATAAACATATTTTAAGCATTCTATGCAAGATAGAAGGCTTGGGTCATCAAGATAAAATTGGTCAGACTAATAGAAAGGCCAAGGGTCACAAGAGAGAGTAGATATGAGACTTACAAAAGTAATGAAGGTATATAACTAAGATTAATAACCAAGTTTTGAGTTTACCTAGTGTACAAGACTGAGGTGCTATATAATTCAAAAATAGTGTCTATAAAAAGTGGTTTTTTGGACAAAATCTAAGAGACTCCATTAATGGAAGAATTTTAAGACTGAGGAAGGTGGGGATGGATGATAATGTAAAAATTCACCCTCCAACACCTCCTTCCTCAAAAATCTAAGATTTTATAAACAATGTCTAATTTGGAGACTTTATGGCATCCATGAGGATTTTGGTCACCTTTTTACTTTCACCACATTTGACGGTTGATACCAGATAGATCTGATGGTGGAGATTGGGTGCACCAATATAAAATAGCTTAAGCAATATATTTTAGGCACTTTTTAAGGTCCTATGATGTCTATTTGATATTTTTCTTAGCATTTTTCCTGAAGTCAAGTTAACACAAATTAGAACTTCACTTGTGACTTAAATGAAAACAAAGCCATGTGATTGGTTGAAATCACTCAAAATGCTCTTTGAACTTTGGTATGAGTTAGTACATCTCATTTGATCAAGTGGTTTCTTGAATCCACATCCATTTATTTGTGTGTACCTTTTTATTCTTATGGTTGTGTGGCCCACTAGGACTAGTTAATGAGCTATAGGCTTATGTGAGACCCTGTATGCTAATTAAATCAAGCAAGACTTGTATGGTTACATGGTGACCATGAATCCACATGTGTATTTCCTCCTTACCACTTAGGAAATGAAGTTGAGCATAATGTTCATTAGAAATCCTATTAAAAAAATGTTTTATGTGTGTTTCATTGTATTAGTTTTTGGGCATGCCATATATGGTAGGTGATCTTGGGGAATGTTGTGTTCCTTACACCACTATCCATTTGAAACAAATAGGATCATAGTATAATCTTAACAAGGCTATCTAATGGCATCCTCTTTATACATTTTGGGATGTTAAATCCCAAATCTATACAATAAAGGTGTTATCTAGGGCCTGGGTATTGGTGGATGAAACCACCTTACTTCACAATGTTAGTAAAATGGATGACCACTTAGCTAAAAATTATAACTCCCTAATAATTTTTATACCCTACTATGATACAAGTTTTTTTTAATCTCCATTGGGTGATGAAATCCATGGCGTAAGACCCTAAAAAGGTGAAATAAATTAGGTGTGTGTTATTTCTGATTCCTAAGGTCACCTTTTGGAATGAGGGAAGAACATATGCAATATGTCATAAGGATAACATAATTGATCTATTCCACTTTTTATTCCCAATTTTTCCTTGTGTTGCAAGGGAATAACATGCATGGTGTAAATATCATGCACATATACAAACAAATCTAGTAAAAATATCCACAAACAAAATTGATTGATTAATATTAAACACTTAAATGTGTGTATGTTTGGTTGATAAAATGTATTTATCTAGAATAAAATTTCAATAAATTAGTTTCTAGTGTGATTAAAATGTCTTCTACAAATGTGTACATGCAATAAAATAAATAAACTATGTAGACACTGAATAGAACCATGCATATGCCATTTAGCAAGACACAGACAATGTGGGAAGATGTTTATGTAGACTATATAAATAAAACTAATTGTGGATAGAAATAAAAACATTGAACATAGAGATGTAGATGTTTTTAATTAGGATGTATATGATGGGTTAAATGTAGACAATGTGATGAATGCGTAGACAACACATAAAATAGAAAAAACTCATACATGTAAATTTTGAATAGAGGAAAGTAAACATCATTTAGAATGATGTAGGAGATGCAAGAAATTCAAGATATGTGATGTTTGTGTAGATAGTTTATAAAAAGAATAAATCAATTAAATATTTAAACATCGATCTAAGACACACAAGCATCATCATCAAAAATGGAAACATTTATTTATATGATAAAGACATCATGAGTCTAGAAATGTAGTTTTATACTTATAATGGAAAACTAACTCAAGCATCATCATCAAAAATGGAAAAAATTATTTATATGATAAAGACATTATGAGTCTAGAAACGTAGTTTTATACTTAAAATGGAAAATTCACTTTATTGTTAACCTAACTAGCTTCTAAAATATGTGCAAACAAGCTAAGACTACCTAGAAGTAAATATCAATACAAATGATTACAGGATTATAGATCCCACCAAGTTTTTTAAATGTATACACAAGAAAACCTTTAACAAAAAAGTACAAGATAAAAGACTTTGGGATTGTGGGTCCCATTGAGTGTGTCAAATGTAGACACAAGATAGTTGTAAGAAAGAGTGTTAGAAATCAAACCAAATCAAAATTAAATATTTTTTATTAATGAATTACAATGGTACCTTGGATGACCAAAGAGGAATCAATTACATGATACCTTCACTTACCAATGGTGAAGGTGATCCCATTGATGTCAAATTTTGCTAAAAATGAAGTAGATATGTGGTTGCTCAATGTCAATTTATTCATGAATATTTGGGGAGCATAACCCCTTATTTATTGGATGTTTTGCCTTGATGAATATGATGATGGATTGATGGTTTGATTCTCAATGAGGCAACACTTTTCTAGGCTAAGTGATATTATTGTAATGGAGGGATGTGAGCTCAATTTACAAACTTTCAAGATGAACGTGAACTATTGATCTTGATCAAATATCAAGGGTTGAGAGTTAGTCAACTCCCTCATTTGATGAGATAACTTGGGGAATAAATGTTTGGGGTTAGATATGTAATTAAGTATTTTGAATGAGGAGTGTCTTGATTTTACTTCTTTTCCCTTAACTTGAAGTTTGTAGATTAATTTGGATTTTACGTGATTTATTTAGGAATTTGAAATGATTTGACAAATTTTGAATTTATTGATTTTAGATATTTTAGAATTTCATGCATTTTCTGATTAGGATGAGTTAATTAACTAATATGTTTAATTATTTATATAATAGGTATTTGTAATTTAGTGGGATTTACAAGGTTCAATTGTACAATTGGATTAATTGATTAATTGAATAAGGGTGATGTAGAATAGTGATGGATTGATTAAGGATGTGTTTGAGTAAATTAGGGTTACAATGTGGTGTGATAATGCAATTAAGCATATGATGTCAAGATTTTGGATGAAAATAGTAATAAATTTAATTATTTGGGCTTACATAATAATTTAGGGTTTTAATATGTGGAATAGTGAATGGTCATGATGGTGAATGGTTATGACACCAGGGTGGAAAAATTGAAGTGTCTAAATTTTACCCCTCCATGTCATTTTTCAATGAGATGGATAATTATTATCTTGTGTATACATTTGTAATTTTTAAATTATTAAATAATTTTTCATCTTATCATATGCTATATTAAAAATAAGGTTGAACAAATAATCAACATTCACATAATCTTGGCAACATGTTTCTAGCATCAACATCCATCATCACCATACATTTCTTCTAACTAAAAATCCATATCTAACTACCCTTTCACATTACCCACATGTGAATACCTCATAATAATCATAACTCCTATCCAATCCAATCTCATCTAATCCATATCTAATTAATCCAATCCAATTTGATTGATTATAGTAGGAGTATCAATCTATTATCATTAGAGGCATATTTGTGTGCCCATTTTTCTAACTTCTTCACTCTTTTAAAGGTCATTAATAAATCATAAAATCATACATAAACATGATCATCACATATTCAATATGCAAAACAGTTTAACTCTATGATTTATGCTTGCATATCCTAAACAATCAATCAACAATCCATCAATAACATCAAAGTGTGCAACCTCATCAAGATATGTAATTCCCAAATCCACTCCCTTGCATATATTATTACTTAGGGAAAATCAAAGATTTTATCTTTATCAGTGGGATATATCATTCCCAAATCCACTCCCCTTGCATATATTATTTCTTGGGGTAAATCAAATCTCACAACTTTATCATTAGGATATATCATTCCAAATCTACTCCTTTTCATATATTGGTGTTTGGCAAAAATCACATCATTCCACCCTAATAAAAGCATGAAAATCCTCATATAAAGTTATTTAAACACATATTTCAATTCATTAATAAATTATATCCATGTCAATTATCATCTTACATGCTCATCACATCTTGATATAACCCAACCCATCTTTCTTCATCCCCACCCCTCCATCTTAACTTCAATATTCCATGCTAACAAATGTATTCTCATTTTGAGATCCCATCCATGTATTTCATACATGCATACCCTCTTGATGGGTAATTACATCCTAAATTAATCATGATAATAAGGGCATCCTAATATGCCCATTTTTTGGTAGCTTCATCATTATTTGAAAATCAATTACTCTAGCCATCACCTCACAATGCATTTTCAAAGACATGGAAAATGTATAAACCTAAAGTGTTAATGATAATATTTCATCATCACATTATATACCAAACCATAATTTGGTCAGCATTCCATATATAATCCCTCAATTCATGTAAACCCCAAATTCTACCATTCATAATGCACCCGAATTTACCTATTTCATCAATATTCATCTTTAATCTACCCTAACATTCCTAATATTATCATCATCATTCCAATACTAATCTTGTAGCATCCATAACCATACACCATATCCCTAGCCTAAAAATTCACACTATTCATCCCCCCACCCTCACCAATTAATCATGTCATCATAATAACATAAAAAACCCATCTCATTATCCTATGGGTAAATCAACTAATTAATCCTTATTAATTATTTGGTTAGATTAATAATAAAATACATGCACAAAATATAAAAAATAAATAAATAAATTCATAATATCATCACATCACTCCAAATCCCAAGTCAATTCATCACATCACCCACATCTCACATCATATCCCCAAACCCCTAAATACAAGGTCAATCAGGGCCATCACGCAATCAATGAAGCCCACTCTTCATGAATGCAAAGCCTTACATCCTCAACCCCTCACATTTACGAGGTAGCTCCCCTAATTCAATGAGTATTTTAACTCAATCCTAGACCTTCATCCTAAATCATATATTTACATCCATTTCATTATAAAAAATCTATAAATTGGAGATCCATCCTCCATTTCCAATGAGCTTGAAGATCCTAATGAAGTTTCACCCAAAAAATCAATGAATCATCCAAGCAAACCATCATCCAAATCAAAAAGGTGATATATTTTTGAAATCCATGCATGGTTTTATTTAAAGTAACCACATCTCAAGATTCATCTAGATCATCATCCATACATTAAGATGGTCACCTTCACTATTGGTAAGTGAAGTTATGACACAGTTTTCCCCTCTTTGCTCATTTAAGGTACTTTGCACTTGTTTAACATCTAAATTAGGCTTTGATTTTTTGATTTTAGGGTGGTATAAATGAAGCTTATTCCATTTAATGGCCCATACATCTCATTTAGTCTTCTTATGACCCCTCAAGGGGTATCATACCTTCATCATATATCACTAGGGGCATCCTTATGTGCATGTTTTTTGTGGTTTCTTCATCTTTTGAAAATTAGTTTTTATTTTTAAATTTCCATCTTCAGCATATCACTTGGGGCATCCCCATATGCCTATTTTTCATCATGTTCATTATTTTAAAATATGTTACTCCACCCATCATCTCACAACACCCAAATAGGGGGAAAATGTAGACACTTTATTTTTGCCATCCCTGTGTCATAATTTTTTAGTATCATCACCATTCATTATTCCACATATTAAAACCCTAATTTAATCTATAATCCTAAATCATTAACCCAATAACCATTTTCATCTTGAATCTTGACATCATACCCATAATCACATTATCGTGCCACATTTTAACCCTATTTTTTCCAAATACTTCCTTAATTAACTTTTCATTGTTTTGCATCACCCCTAGTTATACATCACCTTAATTTCATCAAACACGTCTTTAATCAACTTATCATTATTTTTCATCACCCCCAATCAATTAATTGATTAATATAATTTCACATTTAAACTTTACCAATCTCACTAAATACTAAATTGGACTAATTAACTAATTAATAGTTAATTAATTCATCTAATTAAAAAATCCATGGAATTCTAAATTACAAAGTAGCTAAAATCAATAAATTTAAAAGTCATAAAATCATTTAAAATCCCAAAATAAATCACCTATATTCAAAAAAATCTACAAAAATCAAGGCAAAGGATAAGAAGTGCAATAAAGGCACTCCTCATTCAACACACTTCCTTACATATCTAAACTCCAATATTTATTCCTCAAATCATCTCATTAAAAGAGGAAACTGACTCACTCTCAACCTTTTATCTTGGATCAAGATCAATGATCCACAATCATCCTAAAAATATATAAATTAATCTCAAATCCATCCATTCCAACAAGCTCACTTAGCCTAGAAAAGTGTTGCCTGATTGATAATCAAGCCATCAAGCCATCATTATCTTCATCAATCCAAATTATTTAATCGATAAGGGTATGTGATGCCCAAATTTTTTGCACACAAATTGACATTGAAAAACCATATTTATACTTCATTTTTAGTATAATTTGACATCAATGGCATCACCTTCACCATTGGTAAGTGAAGGTATGATGTACTTACTTGCTCTTTGCTCATACAAGGTACCATTACAATTTTTTAATCATAGAGATTTCACTTTTTTTAGTTTGATTTCTAACACTCTTTATTACTAATAGTTGTCTTGTGTATACATTATTATATCATATTTTTGGTAGATGGAATATTATTTATATAAACACATGCATTTCATGATATCTAAGTGCTATGTAGGACATAAAGGTTACATACGGACATATAGATGTTAGTTCTCCCTCTACCTAGTGACCACACTAGGGGCATATTATTCCACATGTTTCACTATTATAGGTTATATATTTCCATCATCATTTTACCATGTTGAGCCACCTATATTTATTACACATGTTCTACCAATTACTCATTTATGACACAATGACAAATGGTATGTCATTTTATCATGATATGACATTGATACATATGGATGGTGTAGACTAATCCATTATTCTATACTCTATTGATCTTATTACTCTTTTTCATGATATATTACTTTGTGTGTGGCCCTTGGGATTAATTGATGAGACATCCATTTATGTCCCTTGTTTGAATTTTTTTATGTCATCCTACATGTGGCCAATTACCTTGATTATTATGACATTGTATGTCCCTTGTATGTGACCATTTGGCTTAGGTGTGACAACTAATACTTGTGTTTGTTGATCTTTCCTACATTAAAAGGTGTCATGGGTTATATCATGCATTATTATTATGTATTTTTATTCATAAGTACTTCTACAACATGCTTCATTGATGCATTTGTCTAGACATGACACTTACATGTCTTACATTCAATGTTTCACATAAATGCCTAAAGGAGCTAAATGTTTCAATAATTTTAATGAGCATAACATATAGTATATATTAAAAAAAAAGTTGGTTAAGATGTAACTATCCTAAACCAAAATATTTTACTGAACTACATAACCATTATTTTAATAAATAACTAAATAATGTAATAGTTAAAATAACTATGCTAACATTCCCCCTTTATTACATTGTTTTTACAAATGTAACCCCAAAACAAATCAAATTTCACCTTGACAAGTGACTTGGTGAGTATATCTACTATCTATGAATCTGTTGGGTAGGACTGGAGCTGAATGTGGTGATTTAATATTTTTTCTTGAATATAGTAGAACTGGACCTCAAAGTGTTTGGCTTTTTCATGAAATACTAGATTCTTGACAAGCTTCAACACACCCTAATTATCACAAAAAAGGATTGGTGGTTGATCTTTAGGACTTTCTATGTCAGATAGAATGTGATGAAACTAATTTCTTCACACACAGATCCTCATGTGGCATAATATTCCACCTTTGTGTATGAGAGATAAACTACATGTTGATTCTTACTAATCCATAAAATTAGTTGAGATTCGAGATGAAAAATATATCCCAAAGTCAATTTCCTATCATCAATAGATCCATCATAGTCTAAGTCTGTGTAACCTTAAAAGAATAAATTTGAGTTCTTGTATTCTAGACCATAATCTATTGTACCTTAGACATATCTCAAAACATGATTCACTATAACCTAATAACACTTATTTTTCACTTGCATGAATCTTGAAAGATAGCTGACAAAAAAGCATATGTCTAGTCCGGTAGAATTCAAGTAAATGAGACTCCAAAAAAGCTACCTATTGTGAGTTTCATCTACTTGAGGTAAATCTTGAAGTTGGGATAGTTTCAAACCTTTTTCCATCAGAGTTGACATTGGTTTACAATCTATCATCCCATACTTCTCAAGTAGCATCTTGGCATATTTCATCTATGAGATAAAAATATGATTCTTATTTTGCCATATCTCCAAGCCAAGAAAATAATTAAGTAGCCCTAATTTTTCCATGTCAAAGGATTTATTCAATTCATTGCTTACATATTCAACAAGATTATTTGAACTTCTTGTGATTGTAAGATCATCCACATATAAAACTAGAATGATAATCTTTGTCTTTACCTTCTTGATATACAAATTTGAATATGAGGGGATATTAATTAATCCATGCTACAATATATGATCATATATCTGAATGTACCATGCCCTTGGTGCTTTCCTAAGTCCATAAAGTTAATTAGATGACATACCATTTGTGGTTGTTGTTTGTCAATGAAGCCTTCTAGCTGGGTCATGTACAATTCTTTGAGATCGCCATTCAAGAATTCATTTTTAACATCCATCTATTGAAGTTTCCATCCCTTTTGTGTTGTGAGTGTGCAAATAACTCTGATGGTCTTGATATTAGCAGTGAAAGAATAATGAGAAGAATGCAAAGATGGATCAAAATAACTTAATTCATTTTATTAAACACCAATAGCTAAATATATATAATGGTAGATATAATTCATAACTGTAAGCAATCGGTTATGGAACCATATAACTTAACTAGCGCATTATACTAACAAATAACTATTGGTTAATTACTAACCACTATGATAGTTATACTCTGGCTATAATTTTACATTATCGAGTATTTTAATTAACCTTAACAATGTAATATAAATCAAGTTTTTCCAACATTCCCCCTTTTATTACATTATTTCTACAAACATCATATTTCCTAATAGTGGTCCCCCCTTTATTACAAACATTTTAAAAATATTTACACTCTCTGTGTAGCCTACTCACTTTATGAGGTGGCATGCCATCCTTGTGGCTTCAAGGTCTTGGTGACACCTCATTTTTCCTTGCAAGATTACCAAAAACTTGGAAGTGTCAGAAACACTTCTCTCTACTAACCATGAACCTAGAGGGTTGTAGGAGGTTTCTACTACACTTCAGTGGTTTTTCATATTACCAAAAACCCTTTTCTAAGAACAAGTGCTACTTTAGTGTTTTTTCTCCCCACAATGTTCTTTCTTATGAGGTACTAAATTGGAAAATAATGCTTAGTACTTTATTTGAAAAATATACTACAAAAACATAAAATAAACACACCAAAATTTGTCACTATAGCAATGGTATGACCCCATCATAGGTGACTCATGAGAGGACGTCATTTATCCTCCAGTCTTCATGTATCCTCTAGCCTACAATAAATGAAGCTGCTTCACTCAGTTGATGTCTTGATGAAGCTCATATGCATGTCATTTATGAAGGCAAAACTCTCCCACTGACACATATGACTTAGGATGTCGGGTTTCCCTGATAATGCATCCATATAAGAGATATTTTTAATTTTTGACAATATCAACAATGGACCCAAAATAAAATATTCATACTTTTTATAACTTGACTCTTTTGATGATATTTATGATTAACACCTCTGTCTTTAGAAAATTGTTGATTTTGACTAATGACTCATAAATCAAATTATAGATCCACATAAAAATAAAGATACAACTTTCAATACTCTTTAAATTTAAAATACTATAATAATGACTTATTGAAAGAAAAAAAAACCTAACAAATTGACAAAACAATCCTAAACTAACATGACAACTAACATGATGCACATAGCATAATAATTATATACTTTGACCACATAGGGTAACATAAAGCTAATCAAATTAAAAGCTTTTAAAATCAAACTAGAATCTAAAATTCCAAACTCTTATTCTGAAATCATGGCACCTCTTAGGAAATGATTGAAGCTTGACCTATATAAATTGATGAAGCTATGTGGCATGCAGGAGGTGAGATATTTGAAGTGTGATAGTATGAATAGGAGTGATATATTGACTGAGTCATCTAGATTGTAGGCTAAGTTACCTAGATGGTATGTTGTCTCTTTTGTTACAAATCATTGATTTCTTTCAAGTGCCAAAGTGTACTGGTGTAGGTTTGTATCCATGTTAATGTGGATAATCATCATCTACTAAAGAAGTTGCCAATGCATATAATTTACAACTTTCTCTATGGTGCTACCACTCCTTGACCACTCAGACTTATATGCAGAGCTGAGTCTGTAACATATATAAATGTTGTGATTGAAGGCACATGATTTGTAGACTTTCTAACATCAAATAAATTTACATGAGATTTGGAAGGGTCAATAAGTACATGAATTGTTAGACCAAAAAGATCATCGCACGCAAAAGAAAATGGAAATCCAAACTGAAACAAAGCTTTGTCTACCTTTCTGCTCATCTCATAACTACCTCCAAGATTAAAATGAAACACTGAGAGAAAAATATAAACTACTACAACCAATAAAAAATGAATTAAAATATATTCTAATCTATTATATTTAAAACTTACATTCTTTAAACTCTCTTCATGAATCAGGGAAATCAAAAAATTTGTATATGCCCCTCACAATACTCAAACTCCCATGTCACTTTGATACCAATGAAGGAATAATGATCAGAATGAAAAGATGTAGTGGAATACCTTGATTCATTTTATTGAAAACCAACAGCTAAATATATACAATGGTAGATACAAGTCGTAATTGTAAGCAATCAATTATGGAACTGTATAACTTAACCAATACATTATACTAACAAATAACCATTGATTAATTACTAACCACTATGATAGTTATGCTCTAGCTATAATTTTACATTATCGAGTAGTTTAATTAACCTTAAAAATTTAATATAAATTAGGTTTTTCCAACAATTAGTGGGTGCAAAGGTCTCATAATCAATTCTTTATTACTTAGCATATCCATTTGCAACAAGTCATGATTTTTATTTATCAATGGATCCATCTACTTTGTATTTTGTCTTGAAAATACACTTATAGCCAATGAATTTATTTTATATAGCTAGATCTATAAGTTCCCACATCTTGAGGGCATCATATTTAACATCCATGGCCTTCTTTCACTGAGATTGACAAAAAGCCTCTTGAACTATCTCTAGTTCATTATTGTCAACTACTAAACTCACCAGTGTGAGATTAACTTCATTTTCTCGCCTATCTTCTGGTTTGAGCTCCTAATGAAGTATCTATATTAGAGTTCAGGTGTGAGTCACTGATGGTTATTTATACCCATTTTGGACATTGATGATGTTATGGATACAATAAAGAATTGTCTTCCATATTTCCAAGATCAACAAACAATTCTCTTTATAGCTCACCTTCTTTGTGACAAGATTCTTCATTCCCATCATCTAACTATGGGAATAGTCTATGAGAGGTGGTATGTTTTGACTCCTATGGTAATGATTCGAATGATGACTCATCACAAACCACATCATGACTTTCATAAATCTTTTATGTTTTAGGATCTATGAGACAATATGATTTTAAAGTAGTATTATACCCCAATAAAAGGCACTGGAGTGTCTTTGGTTCTATCTTCTTCCCCTTTTTAGCAAAGACATGCATATAATATGTATAACCAAATATCTAAGATGAGAGCTTGAAGGTTTATGACCACTCTATACCTCTTCTATTATCTTGTCTTTCAAGATATTTGTAGGTGCCTTGTTGAGAAGATATAAAATTATCTAAATTGCTTCTACCTAGAATGATGCATCCAACTTTGTAGTGAAAAGAATGCAATGACCCATCTCCATGACTAAACTATTGCATCACTCTACTATTCCATTCTATTAGGGTGTATATGGAGTAGTCAGTTGTTGTTTGATGTCATTTTGCTTCAAGAATGCCAAAAATTCCTTTAATGTTAAATCCCCCCTCAATCTAAGCAGAGGAGTCAAAGAGGCCTCCTTGATTGGGTGTCAACAAGTTGGTAGAATACCTTAAAATGTGTAAATGCTTCACTTTTCTTATTGAGAAAGAAAAACCATATATTGTGAAAGAAATAATCAAAGAATAATTGGAAGTACTTGAATCCTTAGAAATAAGTAGGAAGGGGTCAACACAGATCATTATGTACCACATCAAGATGATCCTTGGATTGTGAGGAACTCAGCTCGATCAAAACCTTATGTTGTTTATCGACAAGGCATCCAAGGCATATAGGCAAAGAATGGGACAATTGAAGAAGTCCACGTACCATGTCCTTAGAGTTGAGCTAGTACAAAGAGCTAGCAGCAAGGTTCCCATATTGATAATTCCATAGTGTAGTAGATTTTTTTATAGAGGTAGAGAGAGCAATAGTATTAGATGAAACTGGATCTAGGGTAAATAATCGATCCTTCAAAAAATCTCTAGCAATGACCTTACCTTCTCATGAGAGGAGATAGGATTTTATGCCATTCTTGATCATGAACTCTACCTTAACATTATGATTTAAGAGTTGACTTATAGACAGAGATTTGTTGTCAAGCTAGGGACATAAAATACCTTTTTGAGAGTATAGGTTCTCATCCTAAGAGGAATGATGATAGTGCCAATTCCTTCTACAACATATTGTTTATCATCTATAATTTAAACTTGATATCTAGTAGGTTAATTCATCAGTGAATCAAATAGTTCCTTACATCCTGTCATGTGTTTTTTAGCACCAAAGTCAATCAACCAAACTTTGATCATTTATGACAAGATTTAGGAGACAAGAAATATGTCCTTATATGCACTACTATAATCTACTTTTATAGGTACCTCTTCTTCAGATTCATCATCTTGTTGATGTTGTGTTGTTACATGTTCACATTACTTCATTCATTGAGGATGTCTTTTTGATTTATATAAATTATCCCTACTAGATGTGCCCTATTTATTGGATGAGCCTTGTGTCAAGGCATTATACTAGTAGTGATCAGTGCCATGTGTATTGGTGCGACAAATATGACACCATTTTTTTGCCTTCTTATATTTCTATTATTGTTTTGACTACTTTGGTGTTCCTTTGAGAATTTTAAACCATGTTTCTTGGAAATTTGGGCTTTATCCTCAAAATCTTCTTGTACAGACTGGATGGCTTCTTCTTATTGAATCAAATTCACCAATTCTTTGAAAGACACTGCTTGTTTTGTGATGTTTAATGTCATGAAAAATATGTGAAATTGAGAGGGGAGAGATCTCAATGTGATTATAACCAATAGTTTGTACTCAATCATTTATCCAAGAAAAATTATTTCTTCTCGTAGTTCTACCACTTGACGTAAGAATTACTCAACTTTATCACATCTTTCATACTGAGAGTATGAATCTTGGACTAGAGATGGAGAATCTTCATCTAGTTTTTTCACCTCATAAATGGTGGACATAATGTCCCAAACCTCTTTTGATGTTGATACATCTCAAATATGAGGTTGAACCTCATCGTTTATACTAAGTGTGATCAATATTAGGGATTTTGCATTTGATTTGTCATATTTCATTTGCTCATCAACTCTAGTAGGATGGGTCATTGCACTAGTGACGATGCTCCATAATTCTTCAAATTGAAGAATCATTCACATATTCATCTTCCATGTAGTGAAATTTATCCCTTTGAGAAGTTGGGCATCAGACAAGAGTAATTTGGGAGCAAGAATTTTTTTTATTTTTTTAAGATTTCACAAATCTAATAAAATAGTATATATTGCTTCAAAATTATATATTAAAATAATATATCTTATTGAAATCACCTTCTTTTCTATTGAAATGGGAGCTACCTCCTAGGGAGCAGTAGTCGTAGGCTTTTCATCCTTTGAACTATTTCAATGGGATCTTTCACATTTTTGATAGCTCCTTTATGTTTTTTATGTCTTGTAATATATTTTACACTCTATTAGTTATACGGGGAGACTGGTAGCTATGCACAAATTCATCTTGAAATCTTGCATTATTTCTCTTAAGCATAGGTCTATAGTGCCTCTATCAACCTTGATGCCTAGGAAGACACCCACAATAGTGATGATGTTGACAAAGGGTGTGTCATTAGTGGCCTTATGGTAGAGGGTCATGCCCAAGGCTATAAAGAGGAGCTCATAGAGGGCACAATAGTTGGATTCAATTTTTTTGACATTGATGGAGGAGAGGTGCTTGTCGATGCTTCTTTTAACTTATGCTACTGCTCTCTTCTCTATTCAATTTTGTCAATCGATTCAAGTCATGGTCTCCTTCAAATTCCATGGCCAAGGGCATCAATTAGGTTTTTTCTATACATCTTAGGTTTTGAATAGATCCATCATCTTCCTCCACGCTCACTAACTAATTTTCTATGTAGATTCAATTGCTCTTCAACTTTAGCGGCACATGACTTAGGCTTGGTATGCCCTGATACCAAATGAAGGAGATAAATGCTTCAATAATTTTAATGAGAAAAGGCATAGAGTATATATACAAAACAAAGCTGGTTAGGATGGTTAGGACATAACTATACTAAGCTAAAATAGTTCATCAAAATGCGTAGTTGTAGTTTTAACAAATAACTAAATAATATAATAGTTAAAATAGCTATGCTAAAAATGCCTTAAATGATACATACATTACTATGATGACATATTATTTACATGATGTTATCTTAAGACATGATATGATAAAATTAATTATTATTTTGAGATGAATGACTCACAAGATACATCCCTCATCTCAAAAGTGTGGGATTACAATGGGATTATCTTAGAGAGATAAGCTTTCATAAGAATAAATTAGATTAGAGTATAGGTTTCAAATATTTCAAAATTTCAAATGGTTTAGGTATCATAATGTTCTAGACACATGACAAACATTCGCACATTAATACAAAGTACAAGGGCATATGTTATGCATATGCATTCGCTTTAGAGAAACTTGAACAAATATTCATACATACTTGAATGCATATGCACAATAATTTATAGGAACACAATTTTAGAGTTGTACATTCATGTACATTTGAGATACAAGTTCTAAAATTCAACATATAAATTTAGGGGGCATGATATTGGTTCATGCACATATACACAACAACATAGTTACATTTGAATGGAAATTGGTTATCATTCCACTTTACACTTATAAAAACCTATGTATATGATGGGGGATTTAACATTTTTCATTTCTTTATTATCATGCTTTGTTGTTTTTACATGGATCAAACTTGAGCCAATTGGAGCAAAAAATTACTTTTGAATCTATAAGCAATGTGTAATGGGTGATTCATTTTTTAGTGAACCTTTATTGATCAGTTCTCTCATTTATTTGTGTAGTGTTTTATTTTGAGTTAAACCTAGCCACATGGTTCTCTCTATCTTTTCTTGCATATTTGTTTGGTTTATTACATTGTGTACTTTTCCAAACATTCATGAGGGTTGGGGCATATTGCCTTCCCAACTCAGGATCTTGCATAGTTACACAAGTTTGGGGCATGATCACCCTAAGTCTCTAATGATTCAATGAGGAAGCATCATCTCCAACAAGTTATGAAGGGAACATGGTTTACAACAACCCATAAGTGTAATCTAACTTTAATTCTTTCATTTTTTAGATTTAAATTTCACATATGGGCATTAAGTACTTGTTATCATTAGAGGTTTGCATGGAACAAAGTTATACAGTTGGAGCCATCTTTTGAAATCCCAATTGTGTTGTACACACTCAAGTATATTTTAACCTTTTAATTTAGAAATTATATTACTAAAATAAAAGGGGGGATTTTTAAATACTTAAATCTGGTCTTCATTAGTTTATAATGACAAGCTTGACACACTTTTATCATGCATGACTTGAGCACCCCAAAAATGGTCCTAATTTACCATCCTCTCACACTTGCATGTTATCTAATGAATTAACCCTTCCATTTTATTTCTATACACATATAACAACCTCATTGTCTATTTTAAACTTACTAAATATACTACATAGACATCTCAAAAGTCTCAAAGTAGTCCACCTGTACATGGGTCAATTCTCACAGTTATGGTCAATATCGCTAGTTGATAACTACCCATACTGGTCATAATTGGCCCACTCCTAGAAATGACTATTTTATAAAATAAAACACATCCTCAGGGTTGACCTATAAGCCTTGTGTGTTACTGGCATGATAAATTATTTAAATGGATCCATATATAAATAAATCAAGGTCTCATTTAAAAGGGATATGGAACTTATTTGTGATACATCTATACACTATTGTACATTAAGAAATCTACCCTACTTTCCCTAATTTGCATACTTATCACTAGGACCAATCATAATCTAGGTTTGAATCACTAAAAATCTAGGTCAAAGAGAGCATTGCCAAGTACCAAATTTAATCATCTGCTACATATACATAGCAAAGGAGCATAATTACATAAACACATTAGGTGGGATAACTACATTGGCTCAATTTTATTTCTTGGAGTATTAGATATGTAAGTAGTAGATAATCATTAGATGGGGTAATTAGGGTTAGCTGAACCCATTGTGGTTCCCTCATTCTTATAGGTTTTTATCCCTCACAAGAATAGCTAGGGCTTCAAGGCAAAAGAAGTTGATTTCTAGATTTGTGCACCTCATCGATATTCAGGATCATAAACACAAAGCAAGCAAAGACAATCATAGGTGATTGTATAGTCACTATGATGTACTATTGTGCAGGTCAGTATCGATTGATGATACTGATGTGATCCTATGGAATTGACCTAATGTAGGCAACATATTAGTTCATGAACCAAGCTTATTGGAAATAAGTCACACCCGGATTGACGATGGGCTGGCCATAGAGGGGCCATTAGCTCAGTTGGTAGAGCACTCCAAAAATAATGGAAGGTCATAGGTTTGAGTCCTAGCTGGTCCATATGAGTTGTAGCTCACATGTGGTATCAAAGCTAGGCTAGGAGCCCCAAACACCTGTAGTGTGGCTTAAGGGGCAAAAGCATGCTTATCTTTATTTTCCACTTCTAAAACATGGTCATAATTAGACAGTCAACTAGAAAAACTAAGTATCACGATCTCTTTAATACTTTCCATATTTAATGCATGCCCTTATCGAATCAAAAGAATCATTGTCAATCATTT